>CM031863.1:2792982-2807982 GCA_018697195.1 Certhia americana
ATTTAGAACCATAGAATACTTCAGGTTAGAAAATATTTCTAAGATCACTGATTCCAGCCATAAATCATCGTATCCAACTATACTGGACATGTTGGAGCAAGTCCAGAGGAGACCATAAGGATGCTTAGGGGGATTGAACCACGAGGAAGGGCTGAGAGAATTGGGAGTGATCCGCCTGAAGAAGAGAGGGCTTCAGGGGGGCCTTAGAGTCCTTCCAGTACCCAGCAGGGCTCCAAGTGAGCTGGAGAGGGGCTTTGGGCAAGGGCATGGAATGGCAGGATGAGGGGGAATAGCTTCCCCCTGCCCCAGAGGGCAGGGTTAGATGGGATACTGGGGAGAAATTGTTCCCTGTGAGGGTGGAGAGGCCCTGGCAGAGGTTTCCCAGAGAAGCTGTAGCTGCTCTTATATCCCTTCAAGTGTCCAAGTTTAGGCTGGACAGGGCCTGGAGCAACCTAGGACAGTGGAAGGTGTCTCTGTCCATGGCAGGAGGGTCAGAACAAGATGGTTTTAAGGTCCCTTCTAACCCAAACCATTCCTTGATTCCTTGATATTTGGTGAGGGATGAGTGTATTTGAAAGATGACAGTTGCCATTGTGGAATAGTCCTTTTCTCTCCCCCCGAAACTACCCCACCAGCATTTATACATCCATTATTCCCTCTCATTCACCCAAACCTTATGCTTTTTCTTTTTCCATGTGTTCTTTGTCATCTAAGCAGTTAAAGATTTGATAAGGGAAAGTTGTAGGAAATCAATTCTTCTTCCCCTAATTGCATGGGTGTGATAAAAGATCACACGGGGAATCTGCAAGAATTTACACACACATGCAAACAAATAGCTGCTGTCAATTCACATGGATGATCAGATAAGGCCATTATCTCCCGTCAAACCTACCAGTGTGTGACAAGAGCATGGGGAAGGATATGGGGCAGGAGATACAGGAGAAGGAAGAACAGTGGTGGAAATCAGGATTAGTAAATTCAGAAGGAAAAATATAACCTAAATCTAGATTGCAAAAAATTATCTGAAAATTTCTGGTCTAAGGGAAACTGGTGTGTTCAGAGATAGTCCTGTGCCCAGTTATCTGGTTTTAATGTAGAGTATCATGAAGAAATGAGTTCATGGGGACAGGCTGTGCTGTACCAATATGTGGCTGCCCAATGTGAGGCCCTGGTCCCCTTCACTCAGGAGC
Organism: Certhia americana; assembly: GCA_018697195.1. Classification (NCBI taxonomy): domain Eukaryota; kingdom Metazoa; phylum Chordata; class Aves; order Passeriformes; family Certhiidae; genus Certhia; species Certhia americana. The sequence continues at coordinate 2,794,173 of CM031863.1, forward strand.
AAGGGCTTGGAGAGGGTTTGTCCCAGATGGGGACAAAAAATGTTCTGCCTTTTGTGATGGGACAGCAATTAGTGAGCTGAACACAGTCGTTTGCAAGCTGTGAGGGAGAGGAGCCTGGGCAGGGATTTTTAATAGCATTTTGTATTTATTTTATATATATTTTTTTTTTTTTTTTACTTATATATATATATATATATATTAAAAACATGTATTGAATAGTTACTTGTTCCTCTTGGCAGCACAATACAAGATTTGTGTAGTCACTGTTTGAAAATGATTTCCTATAGAGACACTTGAGAATACAGTGACTCACATTTTCCTCAAGTTGTTGAATTTTTGGACCAAAGCTTATGCCATCAAGTTGCAGGTATGGCAAGACAGCAAAATAGGAAAGGAATCCATCTAGAAATCATGTTTGAGTACCCAGAAATGTCATTAGGCTCAACAGGCATCCTCAAGATTGTGAACAGCCTGCAGAGGACGAGTAGATGTGGTGAATAAATGAGGCAGACTGAAGACAAAGTGTTTATACAGTGTTAACTAGAAGGTACCAGATAGGATAAAAAACCCACAGGATGTAAAATAACAAATTCTAAATGGTAACTTTTTAGCAGTGTCTAAGGAAAGCCACCCAGTACTCCCAAAAACAGCACTCGCCAAAGCAGTGACACTGATGGTGTGTGGTGAATGAACCTCTGCCATGAACATGTGGAGATACTCGTGTAGAAATGGACATCTTTCCCTCTTGCCCATGTGGAAATGGTCTAACTTCACATTCATGCAAGTTAGGGTTAAGTTTGGGAGGAGATACTACTCTTTTAGAGTCACAGAATGATACAGGTTGGAAAAGACCTCTGGAGGATCATCGAGTCCAGCCATTCCCCCAGCACTGCCTAGCTCACCACCACCCCAAGGCCCCAAGTGCCAGATTCATATGGCTTTTAAATCCCTCCAGGGATGGTGACTCAAACAAATAGCAAATAGGAAAGTTAATGAAATAATTTGAGAAGTTCAGCCTTAAATGGAAAGACAGCTTGGAAGTACCCATTTTTTGGTTGTTCGTTCAGTGATGTCTAATCTTGAAATGTCTTCCTGCAGCAAGGGTATTTGAGGCACTGAGCCCTTCCAGTAGAAAATGTGTTACTCCTTGATCACTGTTTTTAAAAGCTTGTAGAAAAGTCCAGCATGTGCTGAAGGTGTGAAAGTTCTAAAGTGGAAATCTCAGGATCAATTTCTCTGTTTTTCTTACAGCATGTTTTCTCAAAGGGCTATAGGCAGTTAATAGTCCAGAGGAGCAAACATCTCTAATTTTGATACTAGCAAAATAAGATGTGTGTTACCTTTACATTCTTCAACTGAGAAGCCAGATAGACTTTTGAGTAGTTTGTTGTCTTTGTAGTATAGGCAGAGCCTCAATTAAGTGTTCCAAAAGCAATAACTGGGCTTGTGAGCATCTCTCAGTTTCCTTCCTACCTGCTCTCTGGTTGAGATGCGAGTAACTAGAAACTCAGAAATACCATCTTGTAGTTACAAACTAAACAAAAAACTGCAGTTTTGAAAAATTTAAGACAAACACTTCACGCTGAGATGGAATGGCAGGAATTGAGTGAGTCCTGTGATATTCACTTGTGAGGCATTGAGACACCACAAGAGGAAACAGCCTCAAGTTGTGCTGGGGAGGATTAGGTTGGATATTAGCAGTAAAATCCTCACCCAGAGAGCTGTCAAGGTCTGGCAGAGCAGGACAGGGCAGTGGTGGAGTCCCCATCCCTAGAGGGATTTAAAAGCTGTGTGGGTGTGGCCCTTGGGGACATGTGTTAGTGGTGGCTTTGACAGTGCTGGGGGAATGGTTGGACTCGATGACTTGCAAGGGCTTTTCTGACCTAAATGATTCTGTGATGCTCTGACCTTTTAGCTTTCAAACAAATTGCATGTTTGCCCATCTTACAGAAAGATCCACAGAGGGCAGTGAAGGTGTTTGGGTTTGAGTGGTGTTTCTTCTCCCCTGGTTTCAATTACTTGGGGTCCTTGTTGATGCACCATTTGCTCCGTTGGCATCAGCAGTGTACCAAAGGAGAGGGGAACTATCTCAGAAATACAAAGACCTGAGATATTTTGTGATCACTTCCCACTCAAATGTATCCTTCAAATCACATTCCCTCAGTCAAGGGAAATAATTTCAGTTACCCTGGTCACAGTAGAAAGCAGCCCTCTTTTTGAATGCCTTTTTTCATTAATGTAGATATGTTTCTGAGATGAGAAACGATGTTTCTTCTAATTACAGTTACATGTAGTTAATTTCCTTTTTTTAAAAGCTCAGTGTGAAAGGCAGTTTCCTTTAAAAAGGGAGGGGGGAAGAAAAAAGTGATACAGCTGATGTTCCTGTTGCCTTAGCAACAGATTTATTTATTAGGGTCTGAAATGACATGAGTTAATATACCACATACCTGCTGATCGGCAAACTCTCCTATTTCAGCTCCAGTTGACAATTAAGTCCTGGACAGCTACAGCCAGGGGTTAATGTTACTCATTAGGAGAACTAGGTCATTACTGGGAAATCAAGGCACTTAAGGCAGCATGGATAAAATACAAAATTCAACATCTCAAGGAGTGAGGGGTTTTATGTTAATTAACCTTATTTTCCTTTCATTAAAAAAAAAAAAATCTTTCATATATGCATATGACGGTGGATCAATTAATTGGGAAAGGAAAATATAAAAAAGAAGTAAGCTGTAGTTTACTTTCCTCTCCTAGTTGTCTTCATTTCCTTTGGAAGGGTTTCATTATTTTATGGAAAATTCTTATGTCTATATGATGAGTAAAAAGGGTATTAAAATTAAGAAGGGAATCATCATGGAAATCAGCTTTACCACAAGGGAATGAGCAAATAAAAGCCTTGGAAATGAAAATAAATAAGCTTTGCTAATACCTCACCTAAGGAGCAGAATATAAGCCCATCAGAGCTCGGAGATATTTAGAGGTACTTCTTTGCTTCTTTATTAAGCAGTTACATAGTTATTTGACCTTCAGAAACCGAAACTTTAGAGAACTAATTCAAGTTGTTGGCAAATATTCTATTTACAGGAAGCTGATCAGTGGCATAGCCAACAGTAACTCCTGTAGTTAGTAATTGGCTTCTGATTTCCAGGAAAATTAAATATATTCTCTGAAAGTTTTATTAAGATATCTGAGTGGGAGTTTTAACTTGATAAGTCATAAGTGATTTAATAAAGCTCTCCTGAAAGCCTTTATTTACTAACTTTTAGCAGGCTTCATTCTGATACTGGAGAACTTAATAGGCTGAAAAAGAATCGTATTAAAATGAAACTTATTTTTTTACTCACTGCTTCTCCAAATTCACTTGGTTCTTTCACTTCTACTGAGCACTCTACTTTCTTTTCTCTATTTAAGCTCTGTGGCCCAATTCTGTTTCTTATTGTATTTAGACCAATTTGGTGTAAACCCTTTTTCTGTTCCTGTGAAGTCAAGGTTGAAAGAGCAACTTACCTGGGCTGCACATAGTGAACCATTGTATCAGGTGTGAAGAGCATTGTTCCCTGTAACAAAAGCAAGATTAAAGCCCCATAAAATTGAGTAATTTTCATCTGCATGGGATGGTTTTGCACTCTAAAATGCAGTTATTTTCTTAAATGTAATAAAAATGCTGAATGATATCGAGATTCTGTCTGAAATATCATGCAGAAAAACTTTCTTCAAGGCCAGGTTCGATTTGGTTTGGAGCAACATGGTCTTGTGGAAGGTGTTCCTGCCCAGGCAGGGTTGTTGGGACAAGATGAGCTTTAAAGTTCCTTCCCACCCAAACCATTCCAAGATGCTGTGATTCCCTCTGTTCTATCCAGATGCTCACAAAGCAGACACTTTAGTGCCACCCTCCAGAGCCTGTTACAAAATGCTTTAGCTACGGTTAAAAAAATGATTTTGAGTTAATGTAAGACTACAACTGCATCACCTGGATAGTTGGAGAATATTTAAGTTTGGAACAGTTGCATCACAGTCCTAACAGCTCCAGTAAGATTGGCTCTCCCTTTTCCCAGGATGGGAAATTCATTTTATGAGGGATTATTTTCCTCCTGTATAGTTGTGAAACCCAAGTCTTTGAGCAGAAGCCCATGTGAACAGGTGGGATTAAGGAATCCTCTCAAGGCTTTTCCATCTATGCCTCTCAAAACAATCCTTTTCTACTCCATTCACCCAATTTGGTTTTGGCCTTTCAAACCTCATCCTTCTGTCTTTGCCAGGCTCAGTTCCCTGGGCATCTCCTCACACGTAGTCTTGTGCAATACTCTTCTTTAGATCCTCACCCTTTCTCTGTCTCCATCACTTCACTCCTTGTCTCTGCAAGGAACCTTCTACAACACAACCAAGATGCAGTTTGCGTTTTTTCTAGGTAATGTTGTATTTGTGCTATTCTTTTCATCTTGTTCTTCATGTGTTCTGGAAAACCTTGGAAAGGGTTTTTCTAGAAGATTATAGTCCAGGAGAAGTCTCAGTTTTGGGGAACATCATAGGCAAGGACAGAAGAGGTTTTGTAATACAAAGTCCCCAGGAAATTTAGCAGATGGTGTCACCAGCCCCCTTTGTAAGTCACAGCACCCTGGACCAAATTATAGGAATAACCTTCAAGAGACAAAAATCAAATATTTCATAAGCAAGTGATCTAATATTCTGCCTTGTTTTTACCAGTAATAGGAGGGTTATGTTTCTTCCCTCAAAGCTGTTTTTAATTGGTTTCCACTTCTTAGCACACTTCAACTGTTCAAGTCTGTTCTCTTTGCCTTCTTCTCCTCCCTGCTCTCCTTTTTTCCATATTTTCACGCCTTTTCCCCCTTCCCTGTGTCCTCTAATCACTGTTTTTTCTCAGCTGTGTTTGTGCAAACCTGACTCAATGCACTGAGTTGATTCCTCATTCTGAAAGCAGTGAGATTTGGAGTTACTTTAATCTTGTTGAATAATGAGTTTCAAGCCTTGGTGCCAAGAAAGTTCCTGGTAGGAAGCTCCTTCCTTGGAGATCCCTAAAGGATGAGTTATCTCGGGTACCTGAGCTAATTCCTCTCAGGGTATTACTCAGTAATGAGCAGGATGTGCATTTTGACCCAAGCAGGGCATCTGGTGGAGTTTTAAGTAGTTGTAGCTTGGTTGTGTGAGTGCATCATGGAAATCAGAGAGGGGCCACAGGGTCTTATATGGTGGGATCCCCATTCCCAGGAAAATCTGCAGTAATGTATTTTTTATGTAGTAATTTATATATAAATTTATATTTATGTACATTTTCTGTTCTTTCAAGGAACTACTTTAGTAGACTGTTATCCACTTATGATATCATATATGATATCATATTCATAACCATCTTATGATTGCCATGACATGACTTCTTTACAGTATTTTATAGTTGAATTGCAGTAGGATATATTGTGTATGGTTATTAGGGCTGTCAGGGTCACTCAGATATTTTATGACCTCCCAACAGCAGGAAACCCTTTTATTATGTTACATTTGAAACACTAAAGAAGGGGGGTTTTTTGGGTTTTGTTTTTGTTTTTGTTTTTTGGTTTGTTTTAATAAATGCTTTGGGTTAGTCCATAGCCCTTACAAGGTTTTGTTGCAAATTGAAATAAAGTGAGTTTGGGTTTTTTTAATCTGAATCCTCTACTTGGGAACAGCCAGACTGGCCAAGCTGGAGTAAAAGAAATGAAAGGCACTGGAATGAAAGTGCATTGATTTTTACACCAAGGTAACTGAGACCAAATGGTGGTCTTTGTCTTCAAAGCTTAATCTCCCTTTAGGAAATAAGCAGGAGACTCCATGACTGATGCTGATCCTGAGGTTTCTTTGGTTAGGGGATGTGCAATATTTTATTTTCAATTTTTTCTTCATGAGTTGTGAGGGGAGAAGAAGAATCTAAACAATAAACTCCCAAGGTTCTTTCTTGTTTCCTTTTTTATGAATCTCTTGTAGATAACAGGAGATAGGAGAAAATGCTTTTCCAGCGTAAAGCAAAATGCACCCATTTTTCTCAGGCCAGCAATTTGAACAAATCAGAGTGTAAAATACACACTCCTCACTGTAAATACGTCATGGGCTCTAATAGAAAATAAAACACTCTATTTGCCAGTACAGTTTGGCTGCTTTTTGCCTCTCCAGTGCCATTTTTTAATTCCTTGGCCTGCAGAGGTGTTCTGAAAGCATGGGCAAGGATCAGGACCGTTTTTTTGCTTGTAGGACCTACAAATTGCCAGCTAAAATTTATTCTGTAGGGTCCTTTTTCATGCAGAAACATTTTCTTCTACTTGACTCCATTTTCTGTGAACTGAGGGGGTATTAAATATTGTGGTAACTTTTGATGCTGATGATGCCAGACAATGTTTAGAGGCACAACTACAGCAAAGACATTCTGCAGAGCAGATCAGCTGAAAAAGAAAACTCACTGGACTTAACTACATATTTACAGTCTACCTCAACCTCATCTTGGGAAAGTAAAAAGATGGAAAAATACTGTGATAAATAGAATAAATGGAAAGCAATTAACTTTTCCTTCATGTTTGCATTTTCATAGATATTTCTTTATTCCCTCTTTCTTTTCTAATTGCACTTTCCTGGCAGTAACGTTTCCTTTCTTTGCAGTTATCATGAGCATTGTTACCAGAATTTGGTATTAGAATTTTAATTTTTTTGTCCCCTTTTTTTTCCTCTCATAGTCTTAATATAGAAAATGTATATTAAAGTCATTTGATTTAGGGAAGTCTTCTGTCCTCTGTGAAAATAATTACTAGAGTATATTACATTTCATGTATTGAATAGGCTTGTAACTTGAGTCCTCTTCCTTAAGAAGAATATTATTCTCCTAAAATATTTACTGACTGTGATTCTCTCCATATTTCTGTAAATGAAAGCTCCTCTAAAACCCATCTTGCAGATGGGGAAATCTGGGCAGAGCAGTTTTGTGGGAAATCAGTGTAAAAAAAGACCAGGATTCTTCAATTCTCTGTTTTGAAGGCCAGTTTTATTTTTTTGTGGCCACACTTCTACTTTCTAGCATTATTTGATTATAATCAACCTGTATACAAATTTTTCTGAGCTCGAGATCTAGTGTGAAGTATCAAAGTGTAATACAGTGCATGGTATAATGGAGGAAAAAGAATCCCTGATATTGTTTTTTAGATTAGGTTTGGATGAAGTGGAGCCTTGGCTTTGTTTCAGTAGGGTGTGTCTAGGTCTTCTATTTGCCCTGTATTTATCCTTTTCCTCCCTGTCTTTGGATATGCCATACTTCTTTAGTTTTCACCAGAAATATTTTTATTTTTTTATATTTTTTTTCCTCTTCTTGTGTTTTTCTTACTCTTCGAATTGCTTTCCCCAGTACCTCTGCCTCGTTTGATGCCAGACTTGCTCCTCAGTATTTCACTTTGCCAAAACAAAAGCATCAGTGTCATCCACATCAAGGTCTGTGTCTTGGAAACCTCATTTCCTTTATTTTTAATTATTGATTCTGTGCTCATGGACTTGCCCAGTCCCTCACACATTCCCTGTGCTCTGCTCCAGCCATGCCTTTTCCTGGCTGATGTCCCCTGTCCCCTTCTTTTCTCCCAGGATGTCTCTTGGCTCACCAGTCCTTGATCTCCACGATTGCTGCCCAGGTTCATCAATAATGAGTGATTCTTCAGTGGCCTATTTTAAAAGCTATTTTCTAGCAATCATTGTAGGCAGACAGAAATCCGTCTTCTACCTCTTTCTATATGTCCTAACAAACTTTGGAAAATGCAAAATTAAAGTGCTGCTTCAACTTCTGAGGATTTTGGGCCATTTCCTACCTTTGCCCATCTGACATGAAGCTGATTTTGGGGAATGAGGAGACAGAAGGAGCTGCAGCCAGTGTGAACTCCTTGGATTTAAAGCACTGTACAAAGGGAAATATTGCTACTGTGCCCACACAGTTTGGGCTTCTCTCCCTCTGAAAATCTCCCATGCTAAATGTCTTATGATTAAGATCTACCCCTTTTGTACTGCTTTTAGCTGGGCTTGACTGCAGCCCTTTCAGAAAGTGTAGCACCTTAATGATGGGACTCAAGGTCTTCAAAGGCCTTTCCAGCCCAGATGATTCTGTCATTCACAGACCTGTCACCACAGGGCTGTGGCTTTCACAACCATTACATGGCATTTGTGGAGTATTTTCTCAAATACTGTTACTTTTTCCCCTGGTTTTGCACTTTTTTTTTTTAACTGATAAATGCATTAACCCCAGCTTTTAATATATTTTTTAATGGAATGCATTTATTTTTCCGCTTTGAGTAAGTCCTGCTTTTCCCCAATTCTTCCACTTTCTAGCTACATTGCTAGATGTGCCTTCCTCCAAATCCTAAATAACTGCAATTATCACCATTTAGGATAAGTTTATATAGATCAAAAAATTTAACTAAAGTCAGAGAAGACCATATGGGTCTGTTACTGAATTTCACCCAAATTCAAGAGATGAATATTCATTGAGTAATGTAAAGGGGACAAATTCTGCTATTTCTGTTTTGGGTTTATTTTGGTGGTTTTTTTTTTTTTCTTTTTTTTTTTTCCTTTTTTTTGTTAGTGTTTTTTTGTTTGTGTTTTTTTGGTTTTGGGTTTTTTTGTTTGGTTGGTTGTTTTGTTTTTGTGTTTGTTGGGTTTTTTTATTTCTTTTTTTTGTTTCTTTTTTTTAATAACGTGTTTCCCATCACTGGTCAGGGATGTGGTTGAGAATAATTCCAGTTTAGGTGGTCTCCATGTGCTCTGCTTCCTGTCCTAGCAATGGGTGAGGCTCGAGGGCTCAGGCTGAATTCCCAAAATCCCTGAAGAGCAGAAGGGTGTTTTGGAGAATGTTGCTATTGATTGTATAGAAGAGCATCATCACAGTGCTATGAGGTTGCTTTTTTAAAATCACTTTAGGCTGAAAAGTGGGATGTCAAGTCATCAATTAATCCTGACAGCATCCTTCTGTGGTGAAAAAATAATATTGTCACGCCCATTTTATGAGCAGCAAATCTGAGGCAGAGATAATAATGGAGGCTCAGTAGTGGTGCTGCTGCTCCCACCACACTCCCATTCCCTGCTCAAGGACACTTCTCAAAAGTTTTATATCAGATTACAAAGGGAAGTCACTAAATCAGGATGAACTCTGGGCCACATCCCCCCACCCAGATCACTAAACCTCAGCCAGTTCCTAAGAGAGACTTCAGATGTCTCTCTTAAATTGTGGGTTAGAGTCAATAATAAAAATTCCTGGATAAAAATGAGAGCTGTATATTATTTGAATATGGAGATTGAATGTCTCCAAGGCAGGGCTCTCAAGTCTGAGCATAGGTGTGGTGTCTGTGCCTGGTTTGTGGCATTGCAGCTGTAGTTTGGTCATTCTGATGTTTTTATGTTCTTAGGATGAAAATTAGAGCATCTTCATACTGTGCCTAGTTCTTATTTTTCGTTTACCAGATGCATATCAAATCAAGTGAAAATACAAACACATTTCAAATACCTCAACTAAACAACAAAGCCAGACCCTGGAGTCACATTAGCTTGATTTTTCCCCAAACATAATATCTTAAAAGAAAAGTTTGCATTTTATTATCAGGCTTTTATACTGTTTTGCAGTTCTTTTTCAGGAAATGGAGTATATATAATTAATACTGTTTAATAAAGCTCAAAAATGCAACAGATGCAGCCAAAAGTGCACATCATTTTGAGCAGATCTTTACAGAACAGACATTCCATATTGTGTTCATCTTTTTCCACGATCACTGCTATGGCAATCTGGTGTGTTTAGCAGTTGTTGCTGAGTAAGGCAGACTGGATTGTATATGATTTTCTCCATGTCAGCCAAGAAACAGAGCTCTCTCCTTTTTGATGCAGCAAAGAGGTGGTCTTGTACTATTTATTTATTTTTACCAGGAGCAGCTAATACCTTCAGTATCCTTCAAGAATAATATTGCACTGCAGTCTGTGGACGCATGGGCCAGGAGGTTTCTGGAGGTCTTAACTGAAAAGAAAATGCTTGTGGTATGGAGAAGTCACAGGAACTGATAAAAATCCCTTCAGATGAGTTCCCAAATAGAAAAGCTACAAGATTCACAAAATATGTTGTTAAAATCTGGGAGTGTCACCCAGGCAAAAGGGAAACATTTTATTCGGGGGGATGAAAGAAGGTTCACCTACAGCAGAAAACCCGCAAGAGAGGCTCCAGTGCAGAGGAAACGTTTCCCCTTTCAGCATTCCTTCTGGGTGCCAAATTTTCCTTCTGTTCTTCCCCACCTATTAAACAAAGCTGCAACTTCCAATTCCTATCAGTTTTCCTAAATATGTGCAGCTTATGTGGCTTCGCCGAGCTGTAAGGCTCCGTGTTCTCCTGCCAGCTCCTTGACAATGTGGCTCCAACAGCATCCTCCACTTTTGGCTGCCTCTGGGACCCCTGGTCTCTTCTGGAAAGCGAGAGGGAAAGCATATCCTTTGCTGGAAGGACTTTTTGTGGCTGTGAAGCTGATAGCGGGGCTGTGAAGAGCTTGGAAAGATCCCTGTCAGCGTCGTGGCTGTCGAGTCTGCCGGCTCCGCGCGCGGGGACGCGCCGGTCCACCGGGACAATCTGAGCCAGGGCAGGCTCGTGGCATCACTCACAAAGCACCCACAAAAGCCTGTCCAGGGAAAACTGAGGCTCAGGGGAAATTCTATCCTGAATTACACCGACTCCCAGCATCGTAGAAGTTTTCCTTGCAGGCATTCATAACGGGGATGTTCTCTTCCAGCCAAATCCGAATCCATGCAATCCCGTCTTGGCTCTTCGAGCTGGGCATTTGGAGGGAACCTCAATACTGGCAAAAGTTTCTGCACAGAAGTTACCTACCAGAAACAGGTGGCTCTTTTAAGCGTGAGGATGCAGCAAACTAATAGTCAAAAATCTGAGATCTTTGCAACTGAGAGAAATCCACCCTCTAAACCAGCGCTTGCATCCACTTGGGTTACTGGAATTGCTGTGGAAACTCCTGGTTCACAGATGTGAAACAAATTATGAGCCTTATGCAGTTGCATTCCTCCTTATTATTGGGAACAAAACAAATTTGGGGGGGATGGAGGGCTTCTTTAAGCAATTATTGTCTGGCTTTATTTTAAGAAAATGTGACCAATTTTGAAAACTCCACAATTCCTGGAGGTTTCTCAGCCTAGGGAAGTCACATTAATTATAAGATTAATTTATTTTAATTCCCTAAACAAAAAATATTGACCGAATGAGAAATTAATGTGTGTAGAGCTGCAGATGTCATTTGGCTTCAGATTTCCTGAATGATAAAATTATTAATATTTCATATAGTAGTGTGAGAGACCTACAGATTTCATACTACAAAATTATTCTGTGAAGAAAGACACCAGGACAGCTGAGATATAGTTTTTTTCCCCTTAATACAGGAAGGAAAACAGTGAAATTTTCTAAATAATAAATAAACCCAAAATATTTTAAAGGCATATGGTGCACATCTGTTGAAATACAATAATTTAAAGCAGAGTAATTAAATGCAAGATATAATATTCACCTTAGAGTGAGGAAATTATCTCATTCCATTTTTAATATAACTTAAGGAATTTGGGGATTTTAAATCATTTGTGATACCTTTTGAATCTTTCATTTTGTGCTAGTTACGATAGATTGGAAAATTGGGCAGGTTAATTTATTTTTAGATAACCTAACTTGTGTTTCATGTCATTGAGTGTCATACCCATACAAACCTTTAATATTATCTTCAACTGAAATAATAAATAAGTACGAGTTTCTTATATTCCGTTTTAATTTCCAGTTAACTCCTTAAAAATCTGAAGTTCAAAAATGCCTCATGGTAGTTTATTCCTTTCTTAACCTTAAGCACTGAATGGATCAGAAGCTTTTAATGAGTATAACATGGATAACTAAAATTCCAGTTTGAGAAATCCTGCAGGTTTAGGAGAATTTTTTTTTTTAACCTTTTTTCCTGGCTCCTTGCTAAAAAAAAAAAAAAAAATTGTAATTGAAACTATATACATATTATTTGGACAGGGGAAAAAGTGAAAAGAAAAAAAAAAAAACTTTTTTTTTTTTTTCCTACCCATGTTTTAACCTGATTTTACCTTCAGGTAGGTACTCAGCCTTCTCACTTTCGAAGCTGATAATTTGAAGTGTAAATGCATTGTTTGAGGACAGGGAAGAGAGAGAGAAGAATATGATGAAACTGAGTTTAGACCCCAAGTGCTGCATTGAGGAAAATGTTCAGCCATGTGGGAGAAGCAAAGAGGGAAATTATTTGAATAAGTTTAGTCGCCAGAAGTCCCCAGTGAGAATTTTAGAGGAATAGTATCCTGATAAGTAAAAACCTTCCCATAATTTCACAACTAAATGTAAACAATGCTTTTGTTTTAAGGGAACATGACAAAGATCCTGAAACTTTCTTTAAAGTCCTGATGAAGTTGAAAGAGCAAGATCTGTCTTTCCATGTGTCCGTCCTTGGAGAGACATTCAGTGAAATTCCAGGTACCTTTCCTTTTTTTTCTTTACTTTAAAGTTACTATAAAGTAGATCCTTCCAGAAGTAGTTTTTGGTTTTTGTTTTTTTTTTTTTTTTGTCTTAAAGAATATGCTTAAAATTTTCCTAGTTGTGAAACTAAATAATAGTGATACATTGTAAAATTAAAATTAGTAAAGATAGTAAGCATTTTTATTTTACTTGGCAGAGCAAAACCTTATTTATGACTTGTGGTTAGGTAACACTTCTGTATTTATTTAAATAGAGAAATAGGTGTGGGTGATTGGATGGTTCAGATAGGAAGCAAAATTTTTCAGGTCAAGGTCACTCATCTGAAATCCAGACTGAGATTTTAGCAGGTGAAAACACTTAGTTCCCTCTCAAATGTGAGGTTAAGGACTGCTGTGGAGAGCTTCTGGTTTGTGTCTGGCATGAAAGTGGTCATTAATCTTTAATATTTTTATACCACTCTTTTGGACAGTCCTTCTGTTTCTTGGCTTCTGCAGAACCACAACTCAGGGAAACTCAGTTTCACCTGTCTGGAAAATAAATAGATTTTATTCAGGCCCACAGCTTTGTGCCTGAGATATTATGACAATAAAGAGAATAATCAAATCCAGTACGGGGTGCACTTCTAATACATTAAACCTTTTAAAAATGTACGTTAATGACAAGCAAGTGTCAAAATATCTGATGTTTTAGCTCATACATGTTTTCCAAAGTGTAGACTTGCATCCCTCAGCCTCATCAGTCTATAAAAATAGACTGGGGATTAGTTTATTTGTCAGTTCTGTCATATCTGTGGCCTGCTGGACTGGTGATGTTTCAGTTGGTTTAGTTTTGATTTTGCCATTTTTACAACACCAAGAAGTTGATCTGATCCAAGTAACTTTTGGGTCCCCAACTGAGACACAGCTGGGTTGGAAAAAGAGGTAATAATTCAGTAGCAGGAAATTCTTCGTGTTTTCTGTCCACTTCCTTTTTAGACAGTTTTCTGAAAGCCTGTTCTTCTAGGCAAGGCTTATCACAGATCCCAAGGCAACGTTGCTTTCCAGACTGAGCACACCAGATTTCTTAGAAGGAGAAATTTCTAAGGAATATGTGACAGATAGGAATATACGATGGTGCGCTGCGGGAACAGATTCTATTGACACTCATTTTGGATGTTGTTACATATCTCATTTGTGGCTTCAGTACTTATGAATAATGTAGATCATCCTAAATTTATGCCAGTATATCAAATCTATATGCCGCACCTCTTGTCTTGTCAATTCATTCATCCTTGTGTATAAA
>CM031863.1:2812982-2897982 GCA_018697195.1 Certhia americana
CTTCTGTTATTACTAGACTCAGGTGTCACAACTGTGTCTCATCCTCATTACAGTAAAAAATTTCACCTATCAGATTCATTATTGCTAGATAATGCGACTGAGAGCCTTAGCAGGCCCTCCAGAAAAGTAATTCAGCCAAGCAAAATTATCAGCTAATTATATTTAGAATCAAAAGCCCAACAACTATTTGCAGATAAATTGTATGAATTGAAGTGAATAGACCTGAATATTAAGATTCATAGATTTAGCAGATGATTTGTTAATTGGAATAAAAAGACCATTTACTAGCCATTTTAACAATAGATCAATCGGAACTCTTATTTATTATTTAACTAGTAGTGCTTAAGGATTGAAATGAAGAGTAATTGTATTATTGTTATGATATGATACTTTTCTAGGAAAGGACAGAAATGCATGGAAATTAAAAGATTCCCTGTGCATCCTCACACCCAAGTCTGTGTGAGGATGCACAGTTTGATTTGATCTTTAGATCCTGACAACTGGAAGGTGTAAGATTTGTAGTAAAACCTACTACTCATAGTAGGGACTGGTCAGAAAAATACACGCAAACTTTGGTGCAGAAAGGTAGCAAAGGAGTATGCAAATAAGATCATTTGCAAATGAAAGAATTCCAAATTTTTTACTTTCATCCAGCAAACCACGGAGGCATTAAATTCTGATTTTACTAATTCATGATCCTGGTAGAGGTTTTTCGAAAAGGGAAATTTCATGCTCAAACGATGACTCAGATCCCATCTTGGCCTGCAGTTTTGTTTTAGGGAGCTGTTCTTTTTTTTTTTTTTTTTTTTTTTTTCATGCAGACGATATGATTAAAAAGCAAATATTTTAACATAACTTAGTGATCTGAGCTATTACTGAAATGTCCACAGTTTCACTCTTTTTTTTTTTTTTTTTCTCCTAGATTAAAGAAAACTTTAAAAATCTATTTGCTTTGACATATGACACAATATTTAAGAACTGAAATCATCAATTAAATCACACATCAGAAACATTTCCCTTTGGTAAAAAATATAGTGCTAGACGATGTACACTTTGAAATTGTTGTTAATGTTTAAAATGCAATCTGAAGTGCATATGTTATTTAAAAAAAAACAACATAAATTACAAATTTTAAAAGTTTATGAAAAAAAGCGGCAGTCATTTCTTAGCAAAAGCATTTGCAGAGAAATGTGTCTTTGGGGTTTGTGGATATGCATAGTTTTCTAGCATGAAAACTGAATGTGTTATTCTTTATTTTTTTTTTTTTTTCCTGTTTAAAATTGAGTAGATCTAAAGGAAACAGAGTCCTTTCAGGTTAGCTGTAATAAAGTACCAAACCTGACGTTCACGTGAAGGTAGCAAAAGCTTTTGGGTTGTCACTGAAAATAGAAAAGGTGAACGTTAACAAGATTTCAGATTTTTTTTTTTTTTTTTTTTTAATTCTGGGGAATGAGGGAAACTGAAGTTAAAAATAAAGTCTTCGTATGGTCAACATGTTGGAGGAAATTCAAAGCCTCTCATAAAATAAACATATTTTAAGAAGTGTTTTGAATTTCACTGTGTAATTTCTGGCCAACAGAAATTACAGTTGTATCTTTGGAGGGACGTTGTGTCAGATCAATGGTCATTATGTGAAAAAAATAAACTGAAACCTGGATGCCTTTAACCCATTCAGCTGTTAAAACGTGAACTCCAAGGGGGACAGCTCTGCTACTGGAAAACTTTGCACCATGGTTGGTGCAATTCTAAAATATTTGGGTTTGATGTTACTGGAGATATGTAAAATGTTCCCTGGGAAAAGAAAGCAAGTACAAAGCTTTGCGCGCTTTGGCAAAGGAATTTCATCAGCGGTTATTAAAAAATACAACAGTTTATGTCCCAAAAAAATAAAGGAAATTATCCAAAGCATGTGAATAAGCTGAAATATCCCAGCCTGGAGCATGCTGCAAGTTGTTCCTGGGTTATATTTAGCTGTAACCTTTGGAGTCTGGAAGTCTGAGGGGAATATCTGCTGTTCCAGGTGAGGGTGGTGTGTGTGTCTGCGAGCACACCCTGGGGTAGCCAACGTGCCCCTTCTTTTCCAGCAGCATTATTAAGCAAAGCCGTCCATACTTCACTATGTTGTTACATGTGTCTGTCTGCTGATTATAAAATGTGTTAAACAGTATTTAAAAAACAAAAAAATGCAGAGCTGCGCTTTGATTTATTCAGCGAACAAAACATATGCTCGCTGTTCTGTTCTATGTAATTCATATGATCAATAAAATTTTCTTTAAAAAGAGCAACTTTGGCATTTAGAAGGATTATGCTGCTGAAGAAAAAAAAAAAAAAAATTTCCCTCTTGCTGCATGCAGGCAACCTCAAGGCTCTTGCACGGAAATAAGTTTTTTGGCTGACTAATGTCTATTTTTGTGTATTTGTGATTTCTAATCTCAGGATCGAGGCTGTGCATTGTGGCTGTTACCCGCTGTGTCCCAAAGCCTTGGTGTACCCAGAGATATTCCCAGGTAGCTGCTTTGTTGCCTATTCCTTCTGCTGAAATATATTAACGGGATTCCTGCTAAAATCCAAAGTTTGGGAATAAACTTGAGTGAAAGCAATTGTTTATTTGGCAAGCCAACATGTTAGTGTTAAGGCAAATTTTATGTGTTTTAATACATTAGACAAAGTTTATATTTGCCATCTGTTCTTTTAAGATAACACAAAAGCAAGTTTTGAAATGGCATTCTTCATTGTTAGCATACACATCCCATAATGATAGATTTTTGTTAAAAGGTCACTGATGCTGCAATGGTTTGCAGATTTTTTTTTTTCTGATACACAGAAGAAGGGAAAAAAAAAAAAAAAGCCAGGCCTGAAAATCACACCAAATTATTTAAACAATTTAATACTTAATAGTATGCAACTGCAGTACAGGATACACACTAATGTAGTACCAGTTCTTCGAAAAATCTCATCACTAAATGTATCACATATGCATTGTGTTACATTAGAATAATGTATTTTAATCACCCAAAGGAGATGTCTAAACAGCGCAACTACACAGTCTTATTTAGCATTAAACATCCTTGTGAGCTGAGGTAACCTTATAAAATCATGCTTAAATAATGTAAAACACGAGGCGGCACAGAGCAATATGCATTTTTAATTAGTAAAGTGACTAATATCGAGTGTGTGCTTTGAGGTTTTTGTTTCATTAAAAATGTATCTGTTTTTCCTGCAGATGAATATCTGTATTCTACACCTGAACAGCTTTTTAAAAGGCTTCAGAATTTCTGCAAGAGACCAGATATTGTAAGGAGACATCTCTATAAGGTAGTTGTTTGGAATAGTTTTAGATGATATAATGCCATATTGAAGTACAAAGAGGAAAAAAAAAAGCCTCTTAAAAAAACAACATTTAATTAACATACTAATGTTTAAAGGAAACATGCTAGGGAGGGATATTAGTCGTTACACTAACAAGGATTAATTAAACTAGATGCCAGTTGTATTAACCTAGGTCTTATGAAATACGTGCACTTAATGCATGCTACATGTTTTTTTTAATTTACTGTTTTCTAAAATGACTGTCCTTTACATTTGGACCCAAGAGGCTTATAAAAATGAACCTGGATTAATGCAACTCATTAGTTTAAAAGGAAAATAAAAGAAAGATCCTACAATTACACTAATGAGGATAAACCTACCTTCCTATCATTATTTAATCTTCCAAAAATGCAGGTGACAGGTATCAGGTAAGATTTCTTTGGTTTATGGAATGATTTGAGTAATTTTCATAATTGTGATTATTTTAATTCTTTGCTTTATAAGGTGTGTTGAGCATGGAGGTTTATTGGGAGCATAATTTGTTGGTATTTGTCATGCCCCTTCTTTGCAGTCATTTCTGTAAAGAAAGTCCAGGTTCAGTGGCAAACTCTCCATTCAGATTTTGCTCAAGTGTTTGATGCTAGGCCGACTTTCATGGTTTAAAGTGGTGTATTTACGCTGATGAGAGTCACGCTTTTATTTTTTTTTTTTTTTTTAATTTGAATGTAGATGAAGCACTAAATTTTACTTTATTCCAGTGCAGCGCCGTTACTACACGATGCTGCTTTCAGAGGAATAGCTGCAGTTTTTTGCATCCTGCTTCCTACATTTACAGCGGTTTTTGACTTTTACTGTCCTGGCTCTGCTTTGGGCAGGTTGGACATGCATCACCCCTGCATGACAGAGGTGTTTCAGCTCGTGAAAAGCCCTGAATTCAGCTGAAAGTCTTTAAAAGATTGGGGTGCATGGAAACACTCCTCGTGTTAACCCGTGCAACACAAATGCGGTTCTTGGAGAGTTCCCTGGCTGTCGCCGTCCAGCCTCACTGTTAATGAGCAGGTCGAGCAATCTCCTCCTTAATTTGGAGTCTCATGTTGCCAACAGACCCAACCTCATGCCTCCACCTCCCTCCCTCCCTCTGGGGACCAGAAAGTGTTGGGTCTTGCTGTGTCTCGTCTGCCTCTCTCCCCCTTCCCGCACACACATAGAAGGAGCAGTGAGGGCTTAGCCCACGCCTTGACTTTTTTTTGTGACCTAAAAATAGGCATTAACATAATGATACATCAAAGATGATGTTGTTTCTGCAGGAAACAGTTAAACCTCAAGAAAAAGAAAGAAAAAAAAAAAAGAAAAAAAAAAGGAGAGAACCAAAAATGCAATTTAACACCCAATTTCAAGCTCATTATCTTTCATTGTCTATTAACTTGGCAATGGTTCAGAAGGTAGCTCATAATAGTTTAAAATGCTGACTGAACACTTCCAGTGTTCAGCATTACTTCTTGAGTCAATAGTATCGTAGAGTTAGGCATGGGGGCTTCAAAGGGAAAGCAGTCCTTAAATGTTTACCTTGGCATTTCCCAATGCTTCAAGTTCAGCTAATGGTTGCATTCACATGGATCTTCTCCCACATAGATCCCCAGCTCCTGAACACAGAGCCAAGGCATGCAGAAAATACTGATGTAAAATAGTACAGGTCGAAAATGTGTGTGCAAGTCCCATAGGCAAAATGCTGATTTGCTTGAAGGATTTTTTCTCTTTTTTTTTTTAAGAATTGCTTGGGGTGATTAGTAGGCAGAAGCTGAAGGTGTTTATCCTGTCCCTCATGCATGGGGTTTGCAGATCTTCTGAGTGTCAGACCTGAACTTCTGCAACAGGTAGCAATGGAGCTGAGTTGGGGGATTGTTTTAAAATGAGGAAAGCAGAGCCTAATCCAGCACCTGTGAGCACCAGAGGAAATATCTGTTGTCTTTAATAGGCTTTGGATCAGCTTGGAGAATACTGTTAGAGTTGTCCTTTTGTGCCTACACCCACGTACACCTAGTCTTCCTTCTCAGCAGACCATCCACAAAACCTCCTGGAAAATGCTATATTAGATCTGTGCATTAAGGTCATTACAACTGGAGTGATGCTGCTTTGTAAGGAAGCTGAACAGAGTGAAATCTTGAAGGCTGTGCAGCACTTGCACCGTATTTTCACTTTTTTTCAGATCACTATAATATCTCTGCTTTATCCCCTGGTAAAGGGATCCCCACACAAAAGTCAATGCCAACCAGCTCCTTGTCTTTCGGAAACCATCCTGCCATACTCTTTGCATTGAGTTTATCAGTTATCTGTGAAATATTAGAAATGCTTTAAAAGCCAATAGTTTTTTTTTCTCTGCTGGTTGGGGATTCTGCTCCACAAGTTGGGAAGTAATCACCTTGGCTTTTCCTTTTACCTACTGTTGGGATTTTATTACTCAAGGTATCTATAATAATTAGACAGTTGGTAATTAAACAGGCAGTTTATTCTTTCAGATGTCCTCAATGCTTGTACTGACAAAATCAGTGGCAGAAAGGAGATAAATGGCAGCAGGGCAGTGGGCTTAGGGCCTGAACATAGGGAGCAACCCTGTGAAAATGCACAGACCAAGGCATTAAACTGTACTAGCATAACTCCACGGACCAGATTCACGCTGTCAGATTTTTAAAAATGTCCATAATGTAAGCACCTATGAAAATCTTTCCAGATGATGTATTGCTCACCCTGAGTATTCACACAACACAGGGCTAGCTCATCTGCATTTCAACCTTGCCTTCTGCCAGTTATTAGCAGAAGATTGAGATGAGAGGGAAGCAAATCTCATTTGTTATCGATTATTTGTTCTGTTCCAGTTTCATGGAATCAGACTCTAGTTTTGGGTGGTTTTCGTTGCCAAAATGAGCACCAGAATGAAACAAGTAACAACAACAGGGCATTGGCCAGGGCACACCACACAACCTGTTAGTGCCCTATCTAGTAGATTTAAAGTTTAAATAAAATAAAATAGGGCAAAGCGTTTGTTTCTGCATTATTTTCTTAAAGTTTACCTTTCAGTTTCCTCACTTGAGTTTCTTAATTTAAAACAGCATGTATAAAGAGTATACAGTGGAAAGGGACAAGAAGAGTTGCCAAAAGCCAGGCATGGAAGGAGCTGACAACTTTAAATAATCTCTCCCAGCCCTCCCAGCTGAATGAGTGCTGGTTGACATGCTGTCAGCTTCAGTTCCTACAGAAAAATCCTACTCTCACTCATGCTTGTTTAATGGAGAAAAGAATTTGGCCCACTTTCTGACATTCATCTTCTCATTTCCATCACACTACAGAAGCTCACCTGCCTATGAAAAGACACATGGCGTGATTTTTTTCTTTCTGACACCACTGTAGAAGGAAGTCTGCTGAATTCAAAGGGATTAAACTGCTGTAAAATCAAATTAAGATCCCAGTTAGACCGTAGACATCTGAATTGTTTCCAGTCTCAGGATTTGGCTGGATAGGGCAGTTCTAACAAAACTTTCTTTTTTTTTTTTTTTTTTTTTTCCTTCCCTTTCCTTTCCTTTTCTTTTTTCTCTGATTTGAGATAAAGCAGTATCTTGGCTATTTCAGGGAAACGTAGAAGGGAAAACTGTTCCTGGTCCTGCTTTCATATTTAGGCAAAGCTAGGGAAGCAGCAGGAGACATTCTCAGTATAAGATACAGGGCACTGGGCATGTGAAGATGCAGGGAAGCCTGATGCCAGATGTCCCATCAGACACTCAGCCCTGTTGTTCACAGTTCCATGTGAGAGCCAGGGATGGTGCCTTTGCCTTTATCCTTACCCAATCCCCAGCAAAACTCCATGGGAAATGTATTTTTCCCTAAGCAACCTGGCCTAGTGGAAGATGTCCCTGCCCATGGCAGGGGCTTGGAACAAGATGGTCTTTAAGGGCTTTTCCTACCCAAACCATTCCATTATTCTATGATGTGTTTATAATGGTGTTTAAATAATTTCCTTAATTAGCTCAGGTTTGCCCCACCTTCAGTTGTGTTCAGGAGTTGGTGGCCTGGAGGCAGGAGATGCCCATCCATCTTCACTGTCCCATCCATTATTTTATAAACATTTATGAAACATTTACAGTTTCCCAGTGTTTTCAGTCTCTCCTTGTAAATGTTACTCCATGTTTATGTTCTAATCTCTCATCATTCAGTTCGTTCTGATGCTTGAGAGCTTTTTTTGTGCTGGTGTGATCACTGCTTTAGAGAATTCTGGGCCGTGCCATCAGTTTATGTGATGTGTAGTACTCTGATAATTCCCAACCTGTTCCTTATGGAGCCAATCCTACTGTTTCCTTTTTAATGGTGAATGTATATTGAGCAGATGTTTGCTTACAGTGTTCTCCAGATCTTTTGTCCCGGGCTGATAAAGTTAATTCAGAGCTTTATAGGGTATGAAAATAGTGCAAGTATTTCCATCGATCCTGCTGGCTTTCTGTTCATTAGCAGAGCAAGTTTGCAGAGTTAAAAAAGAAGGAATCGTATTGAATTTCTGCTTTTACCTGGCTAGCATTAGGTGCAGGTCAGAAGGAGGTTAGAAACACAAATAAGAATCTTGTATTTGCCTCTTGAGCTGCTTCAGTTTCCTGTGAACGTGATTTAAAATGTTTTCAGAGGTGGTTTAGATCTGCTTCTCAGAGTCTGTGGGGGAAGGTTACTCTGGAGTGCAGAGCTCTGTGTCCATGCTCTCCCATCTCTGTTCCAGTGCTTAGGCATGTGATCCTAAGGAAAAATATGTAAAACATAAAAGACTTTTTAATGTGAAATAAAACTTCCATTACTTATTTGGAACACAGAATCACAGAGTAATTAAGGAAGGTACCTTTGGAGGTCACCAGCCCAGCCTCTCCTCAAAGCAGAGCCAGTTTCAAAGTAGGACCTGACTTTAAACTTGGATTAAGTTGCTCAGGTTAGACTCAAGTCTTGACACTTTCCATATCCCTGTGACTGATACAATGAAACCCCTCTCTAGCTTAGGGGTTTGCACAGCTGGGAAGGTGTGCTGGGCTGTGGGACACAATTTAAGCATTTTGGGTGAACCTTAGGTCTTCAGGTAACTGTGGTTGGCCTGGCTAACATGGATTATCACTGTGATGGAAATGAGCTGGCAGGAAGGGAGTAGAAGTTGCCTAATTTTGGGATGTAGCCATAGATAAATGGATTTATGTGCAGATAATACATGTGTAGGTGGCCTGCTCCTGGACTTCTCTCTGGGATTGTCTTGCTCTTGGCTCTCTGAGGTAAATACCCAGGAAACTCCAGCTCTCTGAAAATCACAGAATCATAGAAATATTTAGTTTGGGAAAGATCCTTAAGATCATTAAACACAACTATTAATCAAACATTTCCATGATCACCATGTCCCCAAATGTTGGTCTGCAGGTCACAGCAATTGGCTGCACTTGCAGAGTAGGACTAGAGTACTTTTGGGGGCAACTTTCAGCATAAACACCAGGACTTGGAACTTTTCAGTCTGACAGTATTAGATAGCTTCCAGGGGAGTTTTAGAAAGTTAATGAAAACTGTCAGATGAGCCACAGCCACTTCAAAACAGTAGATGGAGAAATGGGTCAAAGGAAATAGGAAGAAAAGTTGCAAAAAGCATGAAAACTTTTTTTCCAGTACAGTTTATCCAAATTACCTTGAGAAAAAAAAGCATGAAACTGTTTACTCTCTGTTATAGTCAGTCAGTGTGTTCTGAGCCATCCTATACAAGATACTGCATAGATTTTTCATCCAAAATTTAATGTTTTATGCTTAAAGACAGCAAAAACTGAGGTGAGTTTTAAAAGGCCAATGTAAGAAACTGCAGAACAGACCAGTTTGGTCAGGGAAATACTGTTACTCTGCTGAGGTGTATTAAATAGTTCTGCCTTGGGCCTCACAGTGCACCCAGTTCATGTAAAGCAAAGGTCTCTTTTGATGGTGGTTTCCAAAGGTGCTTGGAGTTTGAAAATTGAATTCCAACAGTATTTGTTTTGGAAAACAAACTGTTTTCCATCTTGATTCTTCCCTCTTACTCCCTTGCAGAGTGAAGGAGCTGGATCACAGAGTAGGTCCGACGCAATACAAATTGCTCTGTAAATCACTCCAGTCTTGCCTGCCAAATCTCAGGTTCTGTGTGGAAAATTAGTCTCTAAGTCTTAATTTTATTAAGGTGATTTTTTAAAAAGTGCATAAAATCTACACTAAATCTGTATTCAAGCACCATGTGCTTGAATGCCAACTGTCCTGAAACAGCCAGTCTGAATGGATGAACACTCCTTATTAAATTCTAAAGGTTAACTCTGAAGTCTAATGATGGTAGAGTAGATAATAAGTGCTTCAGTTCTGATCTTAGGACACTAGAAACAAGTTGATTATTTAATGAAAAATACTGTTCTGCTACTGTCATTATGCTGTTTGTTCTTTATGGGAAGATACTGCTTTATGTGAAAACTTTGCTTCTTTTGGTCTCCACATATTTAGGGGCTGTTGATGGAATGATAGTTACGGAATTTAATGCCTTTAAAACATGGATGTCCAGATCTTTGCAGAGTTATCACTCTTACAAAAAAAAAAAAAAAAAAAACTGCTATTCTCGGTACTCCCAGATGGGGGCGGTGATGGAATTGATACGTTAGGGAATTTATGCCTTGAAACATGGTATGTCCGATCTTTGCAGCGTTATCACTCTTATCAAAAAAAAAAAAAGAAAAAAAAAAGAAAAAAAAAAGAGAAAAAAAAGAAAAAAAAATTATTCTCAAGTAAGGCACAGAGTGATGATGGTCAAGCAGGCCCTGCTTCTGCTGGCTCATGGTTCTGCCAAGTTTGAGGGTGAGAGGGACACATTGGTCCCTGAGGCTGTTCAGGAGGCTGTTCAGTCCTTGACATGTCCACTGAGACCATCAGTAAAGCAGAGGGAACAAATAACCTGAGCCTGATGATCAGTTTACCTGTCTGAAAAAAAACCTCACTGAATTCACCCCATTTTTAAATAACACCACATAAGTGTTCTTTGACCAGCTGGCTTCCACCCCTGCTGAAATCCTCCCCTCATTTTGTGTCCCAGCCTCTAACACTGTTCCGTGTGATTCTCTCTTGTGCAGGGCGAGACGGCCGGGTTTTCTTGGGCAGCGCTCGGCAGTAAATTCAGGTCTCTGCTCGCAGCAGAACCGAGGGAAGATTTGTGACAGATGGGGCTAAGTCACAAACTTGCAGCCTCAGGCAGAATTGTGGAAGTTTCCAGAGTGTGCCCATATTTACCTGATCAGAGAGAAAAGAAAATCTGCAGAGGAAGCCGAGCCTGGCTGCTTGTCATAGCTGACACAGAGCCATCTGCCACAAACCTGTGGCGGCTTCAGATCTCCAATCCCTGCCACCACCCCAGCTCAAATTAAATACAGATTCTTAGAGACGTTATGATGGTTACACATGTCCTCGGCATCACATGCAGGAGACTGTTCAAAAAAAATATGTGGCCTGTTGTGTAACCGCACTCATGTATCCCATATGTGGTGCCACATTGAATTTCCGGTTGAATCTGTTTTTATCCTTTGTACTGGATGACATGGTGCCTGAATTCTTTCTTTTCGCCGACACGATGGCAGCCAAGCTGCAGCTTCAAACGCTCACACTTGGCTGAGTTTCTACCTAGGTTGCCAGGTTATCATTGGAGCCTTATTGTGTCCTCAAAGGGCCACAGGGCCTGAAAGGAGGATCCGAATGCTGCTGGACTAATTGGGCAGCCATCTCTGGGTTGTTGGGAGGCAAAGGGCTGCTTGAGCACTTCTCTTTCTCTCTTTTCCTTTATTTTTTTTTTAAATTCTATTTTTATTTTTTTTTTTTTTTTTTCATTACAAATTAATGACTCTCTGGCAAAAGAGTTTTTAAGTGAAGGTATTAATAAGGGGTCTGGCAGGTAATCCCATGATTCGTGGAGTTACATTTGCATTTAATTAATCTTAAAGAAAGCTGAAAGATAAACAGCTGTAATTCAAACTAGCATGGGAAATATGCTACATGGTGCCATCTATCCGATAAAATGAAAGCCAAGACACTTGTTTTATTTCTCTCAAGGATGGAGAACAAACAGATAACAATCAAAATACTTCCAATAAAAACCAGTAGTTTAAATGTAATGGCAGTTCATCAAGAATCTTTGCATCCAGTTGCAAATACAGTCTTTTAAAGATAAATCACTTATGATTCCAGCAGTCAAGCCGCAATATTTGTTGATGTAAAATGTTTTGAAGATGTAGATTGTACAATAAATTTTTAATAAAGTGCCCACTGCAATTTTTAATTAGCATATCTCATTCATGTATAAGTGTGTACATATATCTGTATGTTTATCACCATGCATATCCTTGTGTCAGAGTCAATGAATGCAATTGTGTCTTTATCTGATGAAGTAGAATTTGGTTTGCAAGTGATAATAAAACCTTATGGCAATTCCAAGATTTTCAACTCTGCTCTGGGAAGAAGCAGGAAGAGGACTCTGGGTAAGGTGTTATGATGTGAACCTGGTAAGACTTGTCTTTGCAGACAGATGTGTTCTCAGCTTCCCTTGGATCAGGCAGGGCAGCCCTCTCCCTGAAAGGGGTGAAAGGTAGAGGCTGGTTCCCCTCCCCATGAGTGTCTTTGTGGCTGTTGACACCATCAAGGAGCTGAAATGTCACTTTTTGGTGTGAGAGAGAGCATGTGTTGCTTTTTGTTAAAACTACCCAGTGAAGCAATCAAAAACAACCCAGGGAGACCCAATGGAAAGTGTTTGGCTGTTCTCTTTCCACCGCAGAGTTGTAATTTTGCAGTTACCATCACTCTGCATGAGGGTTCCTCCTTCCTGCTCAGCCAAAGCCCAGCTTGGCTTCAGTCATTGCTTGTGGTTGGGTGGACATGGTCTTCCCAAGAGCATAGGTCTGGTGGTCATCCTTGGATCCACCCCAAGGAACAGGACTGCCTTGAATTCCTGCCAGAGTGTGTCATAGATGTTCACCAGTGTCATCACACCATGCACCAGCAAATTGGAATATTTTTTGGCTTTACCGCTGGGGAAACTGAGGCATGGTGCAGTTGTAGCAAACTGCTTCATGTATCACAGTGAGTCATCCTCCAAACCAGTAAAAGGGAAAGAGGAGATGCTGTAATGCTGCACTCGAGCTTGTGGTGACTCAAAACAACAAAGCTGTGTGGTTTGCCCTCCAAGGCTCCTGCTGTCCTCAGGGCACACCCTCATCAACCTCACAACCAGAGGAGGTCTCACCCAGCTCCTTGTTGAGGTGGAGCTCTGTCCTGCTGAACTTACTGACCATGGTTGGTCAACTGTCTGCTGAGCAAGGCTTTGTCTTGGTGGAAATTTTTTCCCTTCTTATGAACCCTTGCAAGTAATGTTTCATAATAGAAATTCTGTGAGGAGTTTAATTGCAGGGTAGTAAATAGCAATGCCGTGTTATCTCCTGATATTTCTTTACATCCTTAGAAAAGATGCACAGCTGCTCTGGAGCAAGGATCCCTGGAAGTGTTCAAGGCTGAATTGGAAAAGGGCTTAGAGCAGTGTGGTCTGGTGGAAGGTGTCCCTTCCCACGGTAGGGGATTGGAACTGGATGAGCTTAAAGGTCCCTTCCACCCTAAATAATTCTGATTACATGTCCTTACTGCATCATAGGATGTGTCAGGGGCCACCCTGGCCTGTTTGAGGTCCTCAGAGTTGATGTAGGACTGCGAGGTAGCCAGAGGCGATACAGGGTTTCCAGGTAATCAGAGGTGATGTTTCCCCCAGAGTGTCCCCTTCAGCCCTGCAGACTGAAACAATCTATGGACTTTTGCCTCTCAGTTTCAGCAGAGGAAACGAGAGTATCACCCCGTACTGCTTCATTTCAACCCCTCACTTCAGAAGGTCAGAGGGACAAATTGGGATCTCGGTCCCGTTGTTCCCACACACATGAGTAAACAGTGAATGCAGACACCTAATCCTGGGAGTAGAGCAAGAGAATTGAACTTTGACTTACTTTCATATTTATTGATGTTTCACCTGCATTGATGCAGCAGCACCAAGGCTTTGAGACAGGTTTCAGTGCAGGGTCAGAGCTGGGTTTTCCCAACTCTGTGCCAGCCTCACCAGGCAGCTCCTCCTGCATCAGTAACAGGCCAGGCACCTAATCCTACAATCCTTTTGCCTTAGCATTTGAGATCACAGGAAACACAGGGTTATTCCACATGAGAATTGTCTTTTCCCGTATAATAGAAAGGAAAATCCTAAAACAATTAGGGAATTCTGCAGCAAACTGTTTCCAGCATTCCTAGCCCCACTCCGGTGCTGCAGGCACAGCAAGGAGCCGTGGCACCAACCAGCTTCCATCCCTGTTTGCAGCACTGAGACCTCTGCCTCAGCTCAAAGCTGTTCTGAATTAGGTGGTTAGATTTTTCTAATTGCGTTTTTAAAGACCGAGCCAGCAGTTCATTAGAAATCACGGAGCAAATTCTGCTTCTCTATTACACCAATATAAATCTTGAATGAATTTATATCAGGATAACTGGGAGGGTAGAATCTACCTCCCATCTTGTTCCTCAGATTATTAAAAGTTAAAGGGCCTTGAAAATTAAATTCACCTTTCCCTGTTCAAGCTGTTTACTCTGTTTTCTATTCCAGAAAGGACAGTTGAAAATAATTAACCAACCTTCTTTCTGCTCATAGGCACTTTTAAGTTGGGTTCTTATGTACTAGCCCAAGACTAGTTTGTGTGGAAAAGACCAGAGGGCATTTTCTTTCAAACAAATTGTTTTCATGGGAATAATTTCCCAGAGAATTATATTAAAACCTTTCCACAAATCCTAGATTTTGGGAAAAAAAAAAAAAAAAAAAAAAAAAAGAAAGTTCCTCTTAGAGATCCTTGATTTGGGAGACTTGGCAGTGTATTTGCAGATATAAATGAGCACCTTAATGAAAGTCCTTGAGGATTTTACCTTCTAACTGGCTAACCTTATTTAACCGAAAGACTTCTTAGCGAGGCTTCATCTTGCAGGAGAATTTTGCCTCTGAGTTACCAGCCCTTGCAAATAAGGTTTTATAATAGAAACACTGATAGGACTTTAATTACAGGGCAATAAATAGCATCGCTGCCTAATCTTCTGATATTTCTTTAGATTCTTAGCGAAGATTCGCAGCTGTTGCTGGAAGCTGATAATCAAGGGCTGTAGGGGTTGGAAGTTGTTCCCCCCCACCCCACGGCAGCGGCAGCAGCGGGCGCGGAGCGGGAGGAGGCTGCGGGACGCGGCCGCGAGTCCCGGGGAATCGGGAAAGGAAGGGGAATGGGGGGAATCGGGACCTTGGCACCCGACGAAAAGGTTTTTCCGTCCCGGTGAATGGCCGAGAGGATGGAGAGGTGTGGGCAAACCGGGTTAAACGAGGCCAGTGGCAGCTGTAATGGTAAAAAAAAAAAAAAAAAAAAAAAAAAAACCCCAAACAAAAAACCAAAACCAAAAAAACCCACAAAACTATAAATAATAAAAATCATGACAATAATAATAATAATGATAATAATAATAGTAACAACACGACGGGCTTGCAGCTGGGGGCGATCGCTGTCGGGGCAGCCCCGCGGTGCTCTCCGCGCATCCCGGCGCATCCCGGCGCTGCGGGCGGAGCGGAGCGCAGCTTCCCCGGGAAGCGGCCCACGGACGCGCCGCCCGCCACTTTTTCCCATCGACATTATCGATAATAAACATATTCTTTTGAAAATCACGTCCTTCTGTGGCTCTGCTGCACGGAGACAGCGAAGAGAAAGGCTCTCACACCCCTCCACATCCCCTCCTCCCCGCCGCGGCTGTTCCGCGGGTGCGGAGTGTCCGCCCGCCTTGCGCAGCCTTCCCCCAGCCCCGCTCTCCTCCAGGAAAAAACACAACCCCCCCAAAAAACACCAAACGAACAGAAAATACCCCCAAGCCCCCGAAAGAAATCCCGGGCAAGGAGCGCGGCGCTGGGGAGGGATGGGAGGGATGCGTGCGAGGGGCTTAACCCTTGGAGCTTTGAAGGCAAAACAAGGAAATACGTTGGAAAGACATGTCTGTAAACAATGATAATTAGCCTTTTCAAAAATCATAACACTGATTAAAATCTCGGATTCATTATTTATTCATCACAGAACCTCTTTGCAGACCTGGGAATAGTGATTAAAACCTAAGTGCTTCTCAATTTTGCACGGCTCGAGAGGAGCCTAAAAAGGGGTTAAAACGGAAAGGAAAGAGGAAACCAAGCAAACAGAATTCTTCTTTTAAGAACCAATACTTTCTTCTTCCCTTCCTGGCAGGAATACTCTTATTCCCCCAAATTTTGGTATTATGAAAATGTTTCTCATACTAAGTACAAGTGTTAGACTGAATCCAGTTGGTACTAAAATTGCAAACACACTTTCACTCCTAGAAAAGCCAACAGAAAGGAACTTCTTTTAACTCCATAATAGCAGGTTACAGAGTAAATGAACAACTGATGGTCAACTGGCCAATTATGGTATAAATATCCGTTGTTTACAGCGAGGTGTTAAATGAGCCTTTCGAGCACAAAGGATCAGACTGTCTAAGCTACAATTTGTGCTTCATCCCATTATGTCTACCCGAAAAAGGCCCATGCCGTTGTAGGTAATGTGCGCACAGAACATATTTCTCTCTGTTGATTTTAGTTTGCTTTAATTCAATACACACTCTTGTTTACTTTTTAAAATTTAAATAAATGTCAGCATTGTATAATTTCTATGTTAACAAAGCAGTGAGCAAAATCCCTTGTATGTTTATAAAATATTATTGTTTAATTCACATAGTTTAGGAATTCCAAATGTTGAGAATAGGAAGGAGGCCAAATACCATCTGTTTATAACTATGATGCATCATCATATGTGTACTTTAAAAAAGAAGAAGAGAAAAAAAAAAAAAAAAAAAAGCTTGGTCAATCATGCCACTGTTCTATCTGTTGGGAATATGGTGAGGATTTAAAATCTCTCTGTGCCATCCACAGGAAATTTTAGCGTGGTTTAATTCTGAGCAGGGATGTTACAGGAGTTGCTCACGTCTGTGTTCCTGTCAGAAGAGCTGCAGGAAACACTCACGTGCCCCAACCACTGCAGGCACGAATTCAATCACTTTCTCCTAGCCTCAATATTCCCCACTTCCAGAGACTGAGAAGCAAAACCTGAGAGATTTATTTAAACTCCTTTATAGGTTCTGGGGGGAGAGGGGAGGTCTGGGTGCATCTGGGGCTTCATTTCCAAGCACTTCATATGTTCGTGTGCCCATGTTTTTAAGGACAGAAGGAAAGCATGAGGATTTTGTAGCCTGTCTTGCAAAACACAGGCTATAGACTATCATTCAGCTGATTCTGCAAATAGCTTTAAGAAAAAAAAAAAAACAAAAAAAAAAAAACAACCCTCTGTCAAATGTTAGTAGTTTTAGGTCCAAGTTAAAATAGGTCCTCGTTAAAAATAATACATTCCATACTACGGAGTGGTACGTAACGTGCATTTTAAAGAGAAGGTAGTCTGCAGGCTTAAAAACAAAGAGAGTGTCTCCAAGTTAAGTAGATAAGAAGATTTTTTTTTTCCAAACCCAAGTTAATTAGCTGGTACGTCAAGCCTCATAGATGTCTTCCTACCTTTCAAGGGCTGAAGAATCCCCTGTAAATGTACTTAAACTTCCTAGCGAGGGCCAGTGAGATGAATGCAGAGATTAGGGTGAGTATTACCGTGCCTTCTCAGTGCATCCCAGCTGCAGTTCATCCTACTATTGATAATGATGCTTGGAGTTACTGAGGTGGTTTCTGAAACCCACATATGGGGTCCTTTCCCCAAGGATGAGGAATAATAGCGGCACTCAGGTGGTACGGGGAGGGTAAGCACAGATTTGCAGTTGTCTTTGCCTGGTGCGTGGTGACTTTTCAGTCGTGCTGATTTAATAAAGGGAGAGGTACATTCAGGACAAGGGCTGTAATTCTCCACTACAGTGTTTGATTTGTGTTAACAAACAGGAGGGGAAAAAAAATTAAAAAAAAAAAAAAAGCACAGGTGAAAGGAAAAAATAAATGTCTGGGCTTGCTGGAAGCCAGCCCTGGCAGAACACTGGTGCAGTATGAAACGTTTTGTGGCCAAACTCTCAGCAATTTCTGTAATAGCACAATTTAGCATACTGTACACTGCACTGAAATGCCGGGGACTTTGTTTTTGAACTTCTTCCTTTCTACTGTTACACTTAACTTGCAGCATCTTGAATTACTTAGCTACACCCAGATAGAAAGTTACCGTTTCTTCAGCTCTACACATTGCACTGGGCTCTTAGTGCTAAAAACTGTCCATCAAAATGGAAAAGCCTTTCCAGCCCTTTCCTCTATATTTCCCAGCCTTCAACATAACCTTTTGAGAGAGTTTATTATCTTGAAAGACTTTAATATTTTTAATTAGTAAAAGGAAACGCCCTACACACCTCTCTTAAGTAATCTTTCTGGAGCTGGTTCCATCAACAGGGATAATTTGCTACCGTGCCATGAGCTTAATCTGCTCACACTGGCATTACAGAAGTGAGAAACAGGACAAAAGGCACCTTCTGTCACTGCAGTTTGCAAAAATATTCATAAATGTAAAATGTATACCATCCCAGCTTGAAAAAAAACCTGGTGCCAGCTCCATACAGCCAGGCATGCCTTCCTGTGTATTACTTCCTATTTTCCATGGCTATGTGATCCTGGGTCTCCCGAGCTGAGGTAGCAATCAAGGGGGAAGATTGTGCAGTTTTGATGTGCATACCTGTCCACGAGGAACTCTGTGGACCCCTCACACTTGTTTATCACTTTGGTTTTACACACTGGAATAGTTTCATGAGAATCACTGAGAGAGGCTGCTCCGAAGGTTGCTAAATACCCTGTTAACTGCATGCTTGGTTTTGTGCTGTTCCTGGGCACTTAGGGTCAGTGCAGGGAGATGGGCATTTGGAATCGTGCCCAGCACAGGTATAAATCCTTTATAAAGAGCTGTGGTTGAGGCTGGATATCCCAGACATCCAGGTGGGAAGTCCCTGGGTCTTGCTTCTTTCTGTGTCTGAGGTGCCTGTGCTGTGTCAGGACTGCAAACAAGACATGCACCAGGCATGAAGCACACGGTAATTCACAAGGAGAGTGTGTTCCCTGGTCACAACACTAACTTCTTACATCCTTTTTGGGATCTGAACACCTTGTGCTTCCCCTTAGCAGAGGTAACTGAGGGCATTGATTGTCTCACAAGCTCCTGGGCATTAACGTTTAACCACCCTATAATTTGGTTTTTAAGTGAAAGCAGGGAGATTAATAAACTTAATCTAGCATTCACACAGATTTGAGGACAGCTGACCTCTGCCCTCTAGAGACCCAGGCTCATTTAAGAATCTGCATCTGAGAGAGTCCCTACAGTTGTCATGTAACAGCCAGTCCTGTCCCCCATGGGCTGCAGAGTGTCACCCTCACTGTCTGCAGCAGGAGCAAGGGTGACAAGGAATTTGCTTTGCTGCTTTTATTTATGTCTCCCTCCTCTAGAAGGGTCAGTGTTAGCAAACACAGCTCCCTCCTGCAAGATAGCAGCTCTCCTGGGGAGAGGCACAGCAAAATTAAGATCTTGGTCAAAAATGAGTCAATCTTTCAATTTGTTTGCATATAGGAGAGAAAGAAAATAAAATCAATTAAAAAGAAAAAAGGAATAAAAAGGGAAGCAGGAATTTCAGGTCTTTGTTTTTGGGGCACAATTTTGCAGCTTTTGGCATTACCTTATAAAATTCCCAAATCAGGAAAGCCTTTCATGTTGGAGCGTTCAGCCAGTGGAAGTGCTGCCTCAAACTGTAAAGCATTATCTGTGGATTTCTTTGCACATTCCACGTCCTGCAGTTCTTGGGGAAAAAAACTTGGATAGGAGTAGTTTGTCAATGCTATTAATAGATATGTTTAATGCAGAAGTGTGCAATGTGATGAACAGCCTTGGCAGGAACCATATCCAGCCTGATTGTATTGTAGTACTGTTTGATGCAGCAGTGTGTTTGATCAGTTACAAGTGATGAGAATCATATCACATCAAACAATTTAATACAGTCTCATTGTATGGAATTATGGCTGCTGTCAATCAGCATGTGGCCTATTCCTTACAGATCTGTCTTTGGGAGCTGGAATACAGTGGTAGCTTCATATGCATTAATAAATAAAGTGCAGCTGAAATTCCATACAGACCTGTTGAGATTTTTGTTTCTCTTTCATGGCCTCTTTATTTTTTTGTTTCATTTTCATGATCTTTTACCACTCTTTTCTTTTTGAATGCTCTGTGGAGGTCAATTCACCTGGTCAACAGGACCCAGGGTGGGGCTGGCGTGCTTTGAAGAATGCTTGGAAAACATCTAGCAAAAAAAATACATATATATATATAAGAGTTGTGATTTTTATTTTTTTTTTTCTGTGAGTAGCAGCCTGAGTATAAATCCACTGAACTTGTTTTCAGCTGAAGCTTCACAGAGTCTCTTTTCTTGGCTTCCTCAGGGGGAGGAGAGGCTATCTATTAAAAATGCATATGTTTTGTCTTACTGCTTGGCGCACCTCACTTGATAACCCCCTACTTTGGTTTGGGGATGGCACTCTTTGAACTTAAAGTCTCTTCCTTAGGACTGATATATTCAAGGTGCTGGAGGGGAAGCCTATGTCAGATGAAAGATATGTATGTAAATAACGGTATAGAGGTGGGGTTTAAGGCATCACCCATTTTACTATCAGTTTCAGACATATGCTGCTCTGATGCTGGCTTGCCTTGCTCTCACTCCCTAACACAGAGGATGGTTTTTAATGAAGTCATACTCTGCTGCCTACAAATATGGGGTCATGCTACACTTGTACAGGAGCAGTGATTTCAGTAATGTTGCTTATTGTGGTCAAAGAGGGCAGAAGATTGCCTTTTTGCATCGTGTGGCTCTGGGGTTTTGGAGCCTGCACAGACAAATTGATTGCATTGCAGTAGGGCCACACATTCAGAGAATGGAGGTGTCACGCTGGAAAGCCAAATTTCAGCAGCTGATTAATCAATGTAATGACTGTAAGTTTTTCCACCTTTTGCTACTGTCTCAGCCTGCAGATCTAAATAAGATTGGTGCTTGAAAGGGAAGCCTCAAAAGAAATTTCTGTAGATACTAAAGGAAGTGGTTCTTGACTTAATAAATGGCACATTTCCTTCTACATCAAGAATTATCCTTGGGGATAAAACAAGGCCCGGTGTGAGATAGGGACAGGAGTAAGGATGGTTGCATTTAAGAGATATTTCTGATTGACTTTGGGGTGGTGTGTGAGTTTGAGCTCGCCTCAGATTTGGGGGTGCAGTTTGGCTTTCCCTGGCACAGATTTCCCAGCAAAACTGCACTGATGGATCACAACAAAGGACAGGGAGCAGTCAGGGCTGTGGAATGGTCAGGAGGAAGCTTAGCATTATGTAACTTTAACAACCTGAGATTGGAGGCATCCATATAAAGCAAATAAATAAAGACCCAGCTTGTTCCTGTAATATCATCCACCTGATAATTCCTGAGCACTGCTCAGCCAGGTATTTCCTCTGCCTCATAATCCAAGCAAGATAGACAAGACCCCATATGCTCTGTTTTCCATATAGGAGTGGGTTGTCCTCTTACACAAATCATTTTAGAATCTTATTATTTTTATGGATTATAAACCAGCCACAATGATACCCTGCTTTTGCAGACGAAGCTGATTAATTCAGAGCCAAGGAGCCCCACGGTGTCTGACAGCCTGGGCCTTGTGGTGCAAGGTAATGCAAAGATAGCAAGGGTAAAACAATATTTATAAGTGTCTTTATAGCAAAATCGTTTTGCTTCAGAGCTGGCTTGTTCTGTGGCTGCTAATGACACTCCAGGATCACACAGCACCTGAAGCAGAGCGTGTCCTGCCCTGGTTTATCTCATGCCTGGCGTTAATTGGCAATGGCTCCGTCTGAGACCGTGATCCAGTCAAATCCTGTAGGCCACGCAGGTCTGGGTGGTATTTAGATCAGAAAACTCATCCAAGCAAGAGGAGCATTGGTTTGCCACTAATCCACAGGAGAGCAGTACCTCCACAAGGTTATTTGTAGATTATAAGGCCAAGAAAGGACTATTTGGATCATCTGGTGTCACGTGTATAACACAAGCCATATGACTTCCCTCAATTAATTCCTGTTTGAACCAGAAAACCTCATCCTCTACCGGTCTAAAAATTGCCAGCCATGCAGAAGCCACCACAACCTTTGATATTATTAGATACGGTGTATTCAGAGAGATTTTCTCTCCAGCAAAGGGTCAAAAGTGACATTTATCTCCTGTGATTATTAGATACTTGTTGCTAAGGCAAGAATGTGAGTCACAACACTGAGGCCAGGGTTCACAAATACCAATGCCTTTCACCTGGGATTTCCTTGTGGTCCTATCTCCATCTGAAATCCTTAATTTTGCCATTTTTCTGTGGTTTCTATTGCAAGGAGCAGTTCTTTGGCAGCCACCACAGTGATTTTGTGCACAGAGCAATGATCTATTGATAAATAGTAGTCCTTGCACTCGTTTGGTGGAATCCACCCAAAATCACCAGGTATGGCATAGCTAAAATAATAACCATACCTATGTTAAGAGGCTTTGGTTTGATATGCATTTTAGGGGGTTTAACAAAATAAAATAATAAAATAAAATAAAATAAAACAATTGCCACTGGTATAGGTTGTGAAACCATTGCTGCTAGCTGGGATGAAAGGCACCATATGTGAAACATGTTGCTGATTTCTTATCTCCAGAAAAAAAATGTTATTAAAGTGTAGAGGGACAGAATGATTTGTTTCTGCTGTAGGGGCAGTGTTTCATGGGTTTAGAGAATGAGGGTGGGTCCCATCCCCTCACTATATGCCACTTAAATGAGCACTGATGAACTAAAATGTCAGAATTTAGTTATGAGGGGGATTTTTAAAAAAAATCCCACAGAACATTAATTTTTGCAGGTGTTCACCCTCAAATATTCACGTGTACACCTCCCTTCTCCAGTGCACAGTCTATGGAGTCGTGAGAGAAATATTATTTCTTAAAAACAGTGAAATGTGCTTCCTAGCTAAGGAGATGGCCACATACTACTACTACTACTACTACTAATAATAATAATAATAGTAATAAAAAGCCTAACAGACCAGCAAAATTCAGCCCTTCCTTTCCTTTCTTGGAGGGTGGAGGGAGAAAAATTCTCCCTTCTGTGAATGATTGTTGCGGGGACAGTGAGCTGTGGGACAAGAGGACCCTTCCTCCCAGGGTCCAGAGCATCCAGCACCCAAATTCCCCCACCCTGGGTGAAGTGAGGGACCCT
Source organism: Certhia americana (assembly GCA_018697195.1). Taxonomy (NCBI): domain Eukaryota; kingdom Metazoa; phylum Chordata; class Aves; order Passeriformes; family Certhiidae; genus Certhia; species Certhia americana. The sequence goes on from CM031863.1 coordinate 2,835,691, forward strand.
CAGCCCTGATCCCTCAGGGACTCAGCCTTCCCCTGCTCACAGGATGCTCAGGACACAGCTTGCTTTGAGCAAATGCTGCCCATTCCCCAGGGTGGGTGTCCAACACTGGATCTCCAAACATCTCGCCGAGAGGATGATCTGACAGGTCTTTTCCAACATAAATGTGATTCTCCATCTTGCCTTTCTTACCCTCCCTCCTCTGGTGCAGGACCCCCAACGAGTTAAAAGAGGAAAAAAACCTCGGGAAGAGGTCAGCTAATAAATGATATCAAAATCCTAGTCCCAGATTTTCTGTTTCTAACATGCTGCGCAACTAACACTGTGACACTTTGGCAAGATGATGGAGAAAAATCCCGTGCCAGCTGACTGATGAGCACCCATCTTTTTTAATTAATTGGGTTGAAAAATGTCTTGTGTCAGTTTGAATGTAGGGGCTCTTTCAGCTACGTTTTTCTGGATACTTATATAGATATATCTAACTGCAGATTTGAGATCCCAGCATGAGGCCTCATAAATGATAAAAATATGTATATATTAGAATTATACACACACACACACATGCACATATTGGATAAATTGATACTTAAACATATATGTGTGTATAAAATGTTCTGTTCTCTGTTCTGAGAGATATTTATAAATAGATTTTATATATATCTATCGCTATTATTCACAGCTCTATGTGCGTGTGTATTGTAAAGTCTGTTTGGCTTTTTTTTCCTGATATGCTTTTTTAGTTTTTTAGCAGAGTAATATATCTGATTTCTCTTTAAATTAAATGAATTTATTTGTCTGCCTTCCCTTAATGGAATCAGTTTTGATATACTCTTTGTTCATGCTGTTACAGGCTTCAGTCTAAGGGCTCTTTGTATTAACTTTTTAAAGTTACATTACAAAGAGGTTTTAAGATTTCCCAACAGGCTTTTATTTAACCAGGGCTTTTGATCTCAAACCTGCTGGGGCCTAGTGAAATCCTTACCAATTCTCCAGTAACTCCTCACTATTGGAATTTGAAAAGACCCACCTGAAGGATTTAACTCGCTGTATGGCTTCAGCCATCCTTTAGATGCTTCTATTCATGCAGACAGCGAGGGGGTCGGGGGCACCCTTTGTGATCCTCCAAGTAGCCTAAGGTGCCCTTTGCATAAGTTGTACTCCTGAGGAAATAAAAATCAGGAGGACACAAACCTATATACCTTATTTCCTGCTATCTTTACTTAAAGGAGGAGCACAGGGGGTCTGCTTAACATCCTTTGCTACCTAAATACCTTTTGGACATGGGAACTCAATAAAGGGACTTTCATTGCATCCATTACCCTACTGCGGTGCATAGCAAATTAGATTTAAAAGGGTACTTTTTCCCTTACAGCTATTTCTATCATTTTCTTTAAAATTTCAATTTAGTGTCTAGTGACAGAATATTCTGTAATGTACATTAGAACTATATAACACCAATTATGCTAACTGTGAACATTATTTCAAAAGAATTAGTTATATTAAGTTATAGATAAACCTTTGGGAAAAAAAAAGGTCAGGTTAGGAAAAAAAAAAAAAAAGGAGCTATGTGATAATGTTTTAAAGGAGCAACATGAAGTGAATGCTCTTTTCATTTTTTAATCCTTTCATTTTGCATAACCCACACTGAAATTTCGCTACTGGCTCGGTTTTGGTTGTTTAGGCAGGGGGGTGGCATGTCACTGTGTTAGTTTACAGCTACAAATCGTGGTGTAAAAACTACAGCTGGGTCTTGTGGTTGTGGAGAAACATCATTTCCTCCATTTGGGGGGGAATGGAATTGCAGAAATCCATGAAAAGTCTTTTGGCAGACACTGATGACCAGTAGACAGGGAAAAAAAAAAAAAAAGAAAAAAAGAAAAAAAGGGAAAAAAATGCTGGCAAGCCAAGTTTGAAAGAACATAATAACTAAGCACATTCTTGTCACAGTTTTGGTTGTCTGTTTTCTTTCTCATGACTCTACCACACATGATATGTCTGTTACCTGCATTTTGTGTTAGCTTTCTCAAATTAATTCCATTTCTATTTCAGCCCTATGTTAAAATAAAATCACTCCACCGAGCATAAGAGAATCTAAATGTACCTTCTGTTTTCATGACTCTTATTTTCATTTGTCTATTTCCTACTGGTTTGTGGGCTGGAGGAGTTTTGAGTTTCAAGACATTATATATTTGTTCTCCTTCTTTGTGTGCAGTTGATCTGGATGTGCATTGCATTGGAGATGTTTTTGTGTAGATGAATAAAATAAAAGTTCTCCATCTTAATTCTAACTTTTCCCTGCCTTAGGACTGGTTCAAGACTTTTGCTGGAGCCGTGTGTGGTTTGGTTATTTCAATTTTTAGGGAATCCTGGCAAATCATTTGTGTTTGTTTGACGTCCTGTGGGATCAAACTGCCATGAATTTTGAACGTTCTAAAAACTGTGTAGTTTACTTCAGCTAAAACCGCCTTCCACTTGGAAACATAAATCAGCACAGCTGAAATCTAGTCAAGGTTTGTTTTTTTTTTTTTTTTCTTATTTTCTTTTTTAACACTTGGGATTTGCTTCAGCTCCAGTTTGAGCTGAAGCGTTGCTGTGCTGGTTCCTTGCATCCAGAAGAGCTGGATGACATTGCCACGAGTCAAGTGCCAAATTGCTGATCAGAGGACAGTCCTGACTGTCCATCAAAAGTGATGGGTTCTTGGGCAGACCCTGATATGTGCCCTGCCTAGGACTGCACCTTCTGCAGGCTCACTCAGGGTGGCTTTTCCTGTTTTGGGGCCTTCTTGCAGTGGTCTAGAGTTCAGTGACTTCACAAAACCTATCAGACTCCATGTCCATGAGAGAATCATAGAGTCATTTAGGTTGGAAAGGCCTCCAAGATCCCCAAGTCCGATTTAGACTTTTGTTAAGGACTCTTATAAATTTCAGCCACTGCTCCAAGTGGAGTTACAGTAGGAGCTTTCACTTTTTCTGCAGCAGTGAAGTGAAATTGGAAGCAGATGTGAACGCTGGCATTGTCTCTGGGGGACAGATGATGTTATTTCACCAGCTTGACATCTGTTGAGACTTGATTAAACCCAAAGTGTGCTGGCCTGGTCCTGTTCTCTAGATCCTCTGGAAAGGGATTTGTCCCACCAAGTGTGTTTGGGGACTCAAGCCTCTGAGCTGGGGCTTCAACCTGGGCTTTGCTTATGTTCAGAAGATGCAAACCACATTGGAAAGGTTTATATCTTTGTGGCATGGATGTGAGGCTTTAATATGAGCACACTTTTATAAAATAGTGGGAAAGAAAGGAAAATTGGAAGGGGAAGAAGGAGCTCTTGATGGGCAAGGCCTGGTGATACTTTAAAATGCATGTCCATGTGTGCCCACAGGAAAACTCCGATCCAAGACCCTCATTCCTGAAAACTTCCTGTCAACTTTGCTGGGCAATGTCATCCTTGCCCACCCCAAAAAGGGGGAAGCTGTGTTCCACAAACACATCTCTTCCACCTTGCTGTACTCATCACTCTGTGTCTTGGAGGGGTATAGAAAACCCTAATTTCCATGTGGATGGTGAGGGATGCCTTTATGGAGAGAGCAGCACCGGATGCTGCCCTGATGCCTGAATAGCCCCCAAGAAACCAAAGCATCCCAAGTTATTCCACCAGCTCCCCTCTGACCTTTGGTAAGCAACTTAACCTGTTGTCCTCAGGATCCCCAGTAAAATGGGAGACCTTAATACTTATCTGGTGGGATAACAGTGCTTAATACTTACCTAATTGGATGACAATACTTACCTACATACCTCACAGGGGTGTTGTGAGGATTAATTAGCTAATGTTTGTAAAGTGCTTTGGAGATGGAAAGCGGTATATAGTAGTGCTAAGCACTGTTACTCCATGTCAGCACCGAGACCTTAAAATGGCTAAGGCTGCAATAAGAGTTTTTAATATGTTTTAAAATAAGCCAATTCTGAACGGCATCCGGATGCTGGGATTATTTTTAGGCAGAGATTTCTAAGAAAGTTGGGAAACAGAAGGGTATAATTATATGACCTGAAACCTTTTGTTGTTTCCTTTAGTTAACCAGCTAAACAATCTTAGGTGTTGTTTGATGAATTGTAAAAACTGCATGTTGGAGTTTAAGACATATCAGTGTTTACTCTTGCTGATCAAACAATATTTGTTGAAATAAATATCTTTGCTACAATTTGGACAAACAAATATATTAAATAAGCTAGAGGAAGTATTTATTCCTGTGTTCTTTCTTTCTGTATTTCTTTCTGTAAGCAGCTTTTTTATCAGTGTAATTCTGCTCTTGTTCCCATTAGGGTAACTGAAAGGTAACACTGCTGCAGTAAATGGAATTACACCAGATACAAAAGCATTATGTGAGAACAAAATTATATTTATATGTGGTCTGAAATGCAACCTGACTCTTGGTTTTAAAGAAAAATCAAACCAACCGTTCCTAGAAATATATATAAACGCAACTTTAACAGAAATTGTCAAGCTCTTTGTTGAATCCTGCTTGTTTCATGGCAACTCCTAAACAGATTTTGCAAAAGGAAGGTCTGGTATAGCACAGACCATATTTTCCCTTTCGCGGGAGGAAACTTTGCAGGATTTTTGCCTTTAAATATTTTATTTGGTTCCTAATGTGGGCTCTCTATCCAAGAAAGCAACTTTATAGTTATCAAAGCACCCATTTGTATATTTTTTTGCTAGAGCATTTCTTCAGATCTTTTCCTCCCCAGTGTTAAAGAGAATTCCCACAAATTCCTAAAATCTGTTAAAATACAGAACAGAGTGCTCACATTGGTATGTTGTATGTTGGCTGTCCCTGGTAAAGAGCCTGTGCATTTTCATCCTGGGTATGCAGAAGAAATTCGATATACTGCTGGGCTAAGCACCAGGATTTGGTTGGCTCTAGGACCAGTTCTTACATTTCTTCATCGGGCAAGCATAAGAATGGATAACACTTGATATAAAACCTACCCCAAAGCCTTTTTTTTGTGGATATCAGGTGATTTGAAAATGTAATAGAGACCATTCACCATAACCAAGGGTGAGTCAAGGAAAATGGCACCAAAGAGCTTAGAGCAGACAAGAGGAAAACCCAGCCCAACCCCGAGCATATTGTTGGTGTCCCAGCTGCCAGCAGCCAAGGAGCCTTTGGGGGAATTGGGCCAAGAAGCCAAGTGTGATTGTTGGGAAGGATATCTCCCAGATTAACTGGTGTTTGGCCCTTCAGCTGCCATGAGAGCCCAGCTTGAGCTCACAGGTGCTGAATCCAGCCTTGGACCACAGGAGGAGATGAAGTGAAGGATGACGATGCTCTCACCGTCGAGCTCATGATGATATATAATATATGCATGTGAATATAAAAGCTATGGAGCACTCTGCACTTGGTGTTCCTGAGGATGAGCTGAGGGGATGAGGGGACTTCATGTTTGGGGAGAATTATCTGTATCTAGGCAGCAGAATTTGCAGACTTAGAAGCTGAGAAATTTGGTTGCAGTAAAGGGCTTTTCTAACTCCTCGGTGCCCGTCGTTAGCATTTCCCAGAATAGGAACTCTTGCCAAAATAGAGAGGATTGCCATAGCCAGTGCCTGGAGCTAAGAAGGTGAAATGCAGACAGGGAGGGAAAAGGTGGGGAAAGAAAGGGTTACAATGGGGCATCAAACAATGGAAAAAAGAAGTAAAAATCTGAAATTCTGTCTCTGCTCTCAGTGACCTTGGGCAAATCATAAAAAAAAAAAAAACCAAAACATTTCTACTTCACTTTAGGAATGATTAGAGATAGTGAAGTGCCCAGGTGCCACCATGATGGAGACAGACACAGATAGACAGAGCAGCTCCCAGGGGACTATGCTCTGCATCATGTTGTGGGAGAGCACTTTTGTTATCTCTTTTTGCCTCAGGAGACCTAAAGAAGATGTAGCAGTGGATAGTTTTGTATACTGGATTTAACCTTCTTTCTTCTGCTTACCCAAATCAACTCCATCTGGTGGTGTGGTACATATTTCCAGCATATTCACCAGTCTGGCAGCACTCCTTTGAAAAAGAGAAGTTCTGGGAGGAAAGCACAGCCCAAAGTCCACCTTCCTGAGCAGACTGTGCTTGCTGTGCCAGCAATGAGTGATGTGTAAACAGCCAGTAACACCTGAAATTTCTGCAGTGAAGTCTACCAGAACTTGTACTCCAAAGGTTTCTTTCCTACTCTAATAATTACTTAATAAATAACAATTTCTATTAAAAAAAAGTAAAAAAAAAAAAAAAAAAGTAGCGGTCATACAAAAAAGACAGTGCTACTGAACAGGAAAGCTTCAAGAGGAGACAAGACACCTGATTACTGAGGCTGTCTCTGGCAGTCAAACAATCACAGAATCATAAAATCATGGAATGGTTTGGGTTGGAAGGGACCTTAGAGATCCTCTAGTTCCAGCACCCACAGGCACATCAAGGCTGTGATTTATTGTATATTACAAAAGCTCAGTGGTCCCTTCCCCACCTTTGGCCAAGGTCACTCTTCCTTGGGAGCACTGATGTTCCATGGTGCATGACCACCCTGGGGAGCCAAACTGGCCAAACTTCCAGCCAAACCTGGGGGATGAATCTTCAAATGGTCCTTGGAGGTGTTAGCCCCAGCCTAGAGAAAGGATGTAGGACATGAGAGAAGGAATATTGGGAAAGGTAGAGGCATATCAGCCTCCGAGGGGGTCTGGATAAGACACCAAGAAAACACCTGAACAAAATACCTTACTTTCTGCTTTTAATAATTGCAGATGCTGTAGGTGGTCAGATACAAAAGATTAAAAAAGAGGACAAGAAAGAGCTGTCTTAAATTAAGCATTTATTCAGAGATAGCCTAAATTAAGCAAAGGACAGGATGTGCAGGATGCTGAAGTCTGTGGCAGACCGGAACCCTCTTGTTTCTGCCCCAGCCTCATCTTCATCACTGCAATGAAAAGTATTTGTGCTGTGCTCAGCGTCTGTGGATTTCTGCAGCCCTCAATGGGATTGTAGGGAGAATCAAAGTGAAGAGTCCTCTTTAGGTCCTCAAGAAATAGAGCTTTCTGCTGGTTAACCATTACTTTGCATTTTCCCTTCCTTACAAAACGACTGAGGTTAAACATTAAGCGCCTGCAGTGAAGGACACCTGTATTTTCTGGTCCCATTATGCAGCTCTACTGAAAAGGCTTTACAGCTGTCTAAATTAGCATAATTAAATCCACATCAATTAAAAAACCTCCATCATCTCTTTCCCCTTCAGATGCAGATAGTCGCATTTGTCTAAGGTGCTAAGTGACAAAGGAACTTTTTAACAGTGGAAGCCCGAGCTGAAAGGAAGAGTAATACGGGTTGTATATTGGCCCAAGGTTCACCTTAACACCAGTGGAAGTGATTAGTGGGTGCTGCTCTGCCTAAAGAGGTAGAGTTGCCTTTTGCATGACAATGATGCCAGGACCCAGAGCCAGGCATTAGAGATGTGCATTTTACAACAGGCTTTGGCTTCTATTGCTCCTTTATACCCCATTAATGGGGGGAAACAAAGCCTGGCATGATTTGGCCAATTTCCCCCACCCTACTTTCTTCCCTTTTTTGTTTTTTGTGGCTTTTTTTTTTTTTTTTTGGTTGTTTTGTTTTAGGGTTTTGTGTTGTTGTGTGTGGGGAAGCCCCAGTGACCCCAGGATAGCAGCAAGGCTGCGCTGTGTGATGCGAGCGAAGAGAATTCCTCCAGATGAAAACTGACATGGGGTTCAGGGGTTAATTTCTGGAACAGGCGCATTTGCATACAAATGAAAAATGATGGAATTTCTGTTCTCCTAAATTTTCAATGTCATCAGCATCAAACAGCAGTCAGTGCTCCCTTGCTGTTTGAAGAATATTCATTACTTCAGAAGAAGGGGCACCTTGTTTGGTATTAATCTCCTCTTCAGGTCAATGACTTAATTTGCTAAACTCCATCTGAAGTGCCACTCACTTTTTGATTTCTCTGCTATTCTTTGTTATTTTTCATAACATGTTCTTAATACTTTTTTTATTTGTAAGGGGATACGCGTCCCCAGCAAATGCAAGCAGGAGGAAGGACTGCCTTGATTTATTTATTTATTTTCACCCAGAGAACTCAGCACCCGTCTGTATCATTTGTAGCACGTTTTGGTGTCTGCTTGCCTTAAAATTCATGGGGGTTTTAGCAGAAAGAAAATAACTTGTGGACTCAAATGGGAAAACTAACATTTTTCGTTCAAAACTGTCATTTAAATGGACATCTGGTGCCTGGTGCAGCAAGGTTATGGGGTGTCATGCCTCTAACAAAAGGTAACAAGCGGCTAAGCGATTAATCCCCCAAAGAAAATCATAATATTCTTTTAGTTCCTGCCTCTGGAAATTCTCATCTTAAACCACAGTGGCTGAGGATGTACTCGAGGAAACTTTTGTGCTAGCTCTTATTTCCCCATTGTCCTCTCCGTGTCTGCCAGGGGCCTGAGGAAGGATCCCATTTCCCTCTGTTTTTGCCCTTCATGGTTATAATTCTTCCCTCTGAATAGGATTATTCAGGGGATCTTTAGATCTTCAGAGCTTGGGGTGTCTCTGGGAAATTGGCCCAGGGTTCTCGGGTGGCCATTCCCACCCTGTAGCCTGGGTGCTCCTGGCTGAGGGTCCCAGGGGTGGGTGGGTGTTCCTGTGGGATGGGAGCCATCCAACTCATGTGCAGGGCCTTGAAAAAAACCCTCAAAGTCAGGATTTGCCCTATAACCTTTTGTTTTTATATGTCCAAGCCTTTTTGAACTTTCCAGTCAGATTTATTCTCGATTCTCAAAATAATGGGTTTTTTGTTTGTTTTTTTAATTATTAATCATGATCTAATTTTTTTGGCATGAGTGCTTATGGAAATGAAGCAATTGCACTGTCTGTTCTTCTGTCTGTCGCCCTACTAACTTTTGAACCTCTTTGCCAATATCTCTCTGGTTTGTTAACAGGCTACAGAGCTCAAAGGTGTGAAGTGCTTTCCATTTTTATTTTTTTTGTTCCTTCCATATCTAACTCTGAAATGGCAACATTTACTGTTGGAAATAATATAGACAGCTAAGCTTTTCTCTGGTGTTTTTTTTTGTTTGTTTTGGTTTTGGTTTTTTTTTTTTTAGTAACTTGCAAAGGGGAAAAGAGGTGATCTGAGGATTAATTCCCTGTGTATCTCTATAAAGGCTGTTAGCAATTAACCAACTCGCTCCGGATGCCTCCAAGTCCAGCTGGGTGAGGTTCAAGATCCTTGGCAAAAAAATATCAAACAACAAACTATGTGCACATAGTATATACAAACAACTTGCATGCAATTTTTTTTCTTCATGTAACCTTTCTTTAAAATGAGAATTTTTGAGGTTTTTACATATTTATAGTGTGTCACTCATCTGGCCTGTAGTCCTGACCAGGACCTTGAGCACTCGAAAAATAAAAATAAACAGGGGCTGATGGGGGGGAGTTATATTCCTACCTGGAGCATTAAGTTAAGAGTGTCTAAGGGCCTTGATCCTCAGCCCCAGCCAAGCTGGATTTAGCATAGGTCATATTAAGGTGGGGCAAAGGGGGCTTTGTGTCATTTTTAGATCCCCTTATCCCAGGCTGTGGAGCCCTGGTGTGATGGATGTGCTGGGAGGTTGGGATGGCAGAAGGGCTGGTGCAGTTGGCCCAGCGCCATCCGGAGATCCTCTCCACCAAGGGCAGTTCGGGGGTGATGGGATAAGCCAGCTTTGCAAAGGCAGCTGCTCTGGGAGCCTGGATCTGCCTCGTTATCCACAGAGAATGTCCCCAGCACACAAAACTTTCTCTGTGGGAAGGCTTGGATGTGGGAATGGATCCTGCACTGACATGTCTGTGATGAGCAGGGAGATGCTCCCCTCCGGTGCAGTTTGTTGCTGTCGGAAGAACAAATCAAGGAATTGTCAGATAAAGCAGAGAGAATCAGTAAAAAATCAGTGTCATCCAAAATTCAGGGCCAAACAGTTACAACTGCCCGTGTCTTGTGCTGTGAAATCCTTCTGCCAGGGGGGCTGGATTCCTCCTGATTCTCTTACGTGACAAAATACAGGCGGAAAAGTGACTCTCATGAATGCTTTTGTAGTGGAAGGCTCAGGATTGTATCTGAGGAGCGGATTCTTAGTCACATCTGCCTGTCTTGTTGTGTGAATATTGATAATGAAGTCAGAAAGAGAGACTTGTCAGCGTAAGTGCATCAGACTCTGGCACTTGCCTGCTCAGAAGGAGGCGGCTCTGCTGCTTCGCTGCTGTCGGTGGTGTTGGTTTGTTGAAATAATATGTCTCTGCCAGCTGAGAATCTGGCCTTAAAATGAGAAAAGTTGAGATTCCCATTGTTGAATTAGTTTGGCCACATTAAAAATACGCTGCTCTGGAAATGTGTATATGAATATGCTAATGTTTATTTTGCTAAATGTGCTTGCCAGGATGTGCCATGTGGCTGAGTTAGTGTTACTTTAAGAATCCTAATTTTTTGCCTTTTCAGACTTTGGATCTTTTAAACTTGTAAACACAGCATTTTGTTGGCAAAAGTCTCTAGGATTTTATGCATACAGCTGACTTTTATCTTCACTTTTTACATCACCTTAATACTGAAAGAGAGAAAGCACTCATCTGTTTATGATAAGTTTATCAGAAATACTCCAAAGTTTTCCATGACTAAGATATTATATTGTTACAGTGGCTTGCTACAGGGTAATTTCTAGACAACAAACAGAATATTTCAAAGCCCAGATGTCCTGTTTAGACAAGGGGGTTTATATTGATTAGGATCTGCTTTCACCTAACATCGTGTAGTAAATATCACAAAGACATAATTAGAAAATTTGGTACAATATTTAGTCCTAGTCCCTGTGTGCCAGAATTGTTTGACTACTGAGAAACTGGAGCTTGTTTGCATCCCAGTGTGTTGTGAAATGCAAACTTCAAAGAAAATATTATATCTCCCAACTCCAGCTCGTGAGAGTCTTGGAAGTATAATACAGAAAGGCTTAACAATCCCTGCTGAGGAAAGGGCAATTTGACACTGAAACTACTGTTAAAGCACCGTTGACACACTGGTGGGCAAAAAGTGCTTATTAGAGGAGTCTAGTTACAGTCTCAGGAGCCAGGCAGAGAAAACGCACCCGAGTCATTGTGAAAATTGGCAAGTTGCACCAAATAGATGTGTTTTGTGTATGTGTCTGTGCTATTTTTTCCCCCCCTCCTTAACTACACGTATCTCCATGTTTGCTTCGTAGGCTTTCCATAAGATTGGGGCCCTTGCGGTATTCAAATAAAATATTTAGATTTGCAAAACTTCTGGAAGCCAGATTTTTAAGGCAAAAAGAAGTTTTTTGTCAGATTGTCAGTGTCTGAATTTCATCACAATCTGTTCAGCTGTTTGTTGCAGGCAGGCGTAAAACATAGTGGGTAAGTGTGTGTTTGTACTTCTTATACATATTGAAAGAGGGCTGCCTAATCCCCTTGATGAGGAAAGCTCTGTAAATTATATACATCTGCAGGCACTGTGCATGGGTAGTACAGAAGCAAAGAGGCAGATCAGCAATTTGAGGGAGCAAATGAGAGTTTTCTCACAAAGTCGGCGACTGGGAACCTTAGAGCAGCCCAGCCTCCTGGTGATGTCATTTACTTGTGGGTTTGTTTGGGGTTTTTTTTCAATGACCCGAATGTTTTGCCTTAAAAACTTTGCCTAGGAGGCCCTTCTATGCACTCAGGATTCCTGGCAAGAGAAAAAAATATTTGCTGATGACAGCTCTGAATATATTCTCTTTAATTGTCACTTATGTCTCTGTCCCATCCCCTGCACTGTGCTAAAAATAGTAATTCGGGTTGATGGTTTCAACACCATCTAATGTATGTATATTATTGCATACAAAACTTGCATAAAAATGTCAGGAATGAGACCTAAGCCAGGAATAAAATTGAAAATCACAAACATGAGAGAAGACCCAAATAGTGAGGGTGTTGCAGGGAAATGTTATATTGATGTCTCTGTGTAAATACATGCAGGCAGAGCAGTAAAGATCCCACCACCTTCCATGCATAGAGGATTCCTAGAATAATATTTGCCTATTTTTTCTTGTAAATATGTAGGTAGTGCTTATATTTATCCTCAGCCTTCCTCACCTTCCTTTAATAGCATGATTTGCTAATCATGCCACTTGTAAGGTAAGTGCAGAACATATTTTCCTGTCCATTTTGCAGAGGATAAATCTGTCCAAATTGTACAGCAAGTGTCTGGCAGAAGTGAGAATAGACACAAAGGATAAAATCTCTTTGATTTCACTGAGGCAAAGATTTTATTCCAGGAGTTTTGTCTCCACTTCTCCACTCTGTCTCCTATGCCCTGTGTATTCTGGGCTTTTGTTGCTACTTGATCCAAGTCTTGGCTTATCATGTTAAAGGAAAGTCTGACAAAGAGGCAGCAATGGTAGTGTTAACATGACACTGTAGTTATGGTTTTGTCAGCATTTCCATTATAAACTTCTGTTTGCAGCAATTATAAATCAACCATGAAAAAAAAAAAAAAAAAAAAAAAAAAAAGAAGAAATCACTGTGAAGTAAAACTTGGCATACCAGAGTCCAGGAGGGAATTTTGAGCTTTTGGAAATAATGGCTTCTGATTACCATGGACAGGCATGACATGATGTGCAAATATACACTCCACATTGCACTGGAAAAAAATCAGAACAAGTGTCACCACGTTGTCATGGCCAAGAGCATGAGGAAAAAGGGCCTTCCTAACTTTTGGAAATGCGAGAAATATTTTATTACTCTCAGAAAAATCCTATTAATGCACACAACTACTTCTCAATTTTTCCTGTTTACTTTGTATCATCCCATGTCAGGGAAAGAGGATGGCTGGCTTTAGGTTTTTGCAGTGGGTCAGGCAGTCAGCTGGTGTTGATCAGCACAGCTCCACCCAAGTCCAGTGAAGTGAGGTTGTCTTACACCAGCGGACAGTCTGGCTCTGTATCACCTTTCCACAGGAGGCCACAGCATTTGCTACCCATTTGGAGCCCTACTCAGTGTTTGTTTAACTTTGGAAGTCCATTCTGCCATACTGATTGAGTCCCAGTGGCAGGATAGGCATAAGTTGACTTGAAAGTGTTTTTGCTGAGGACGTAGTTGGTTACTTTGAAGTTGTATTGTGCTGATATTTATTGTATTGTATTCCAGGCTTTCTTCTGCTGCACAGCAGGGTGATGGAACAGGTGATGCTCAGCCAGTTTACAACTGTCAGGCTGGTCCAGGAGGCTGTAACTATCACCTACCCTGCACCCAAACCATGATTTTGCAGGATGAAGCTGAGTCACTGCCCATTCTGGGTCAGAGCTCTGGGCTGTCCCCAGGACGAGCTGCCTTCTGCATCATCATCACATGAGTCACGCGAAAGACGAGCTGTTGGCTCATCGGAGCAGCATTCCCCAGCAGCCCGAGCTGGAACTCGAGTCCTTATTTCTGAATTCAGCTTGGAAATAATGACAGCGCCCTAGCAGCTTTGGCTTTCAGTGGTGCTGCTAATAACTGAGTGCTAAATGTGGAGCAGCTCTGCAGGAGTGCCCCAGAGTCAGGTTTCGGGGAGCAGGCGTCAAAACAAAGGTGTGGCAAACTCGAGGTAACTCATTGAACTGCACGCTGGGGTTGGGTGTAGGGAGGAGAAGCAGCAAAACTCCTTGCTGGGGTTTTTTTAGATGTGACATTTCAGTGATGTACCAACAGAGGAAATTTTGCTTGCAGAATCCTGTGAGCAAAACACTTCTGAGAATGTATGTATACAATTGTTTAAAAAAACACAGGGTTACTGACACAGATGCCAATTTGGTAGGGCATATGGAACATTTACACTTGCCTTTTTCATTCTTTCTTGCTACAGCTGGTACTGATTTAGTATGTGAAATTTTACTAGCAGGAGTGCTAATCAAGACAGAGATTTCTGTGAGGATTTAGTCATTTATGTGGAGGAAAACTATGGGTATCATTAAAAAGTACAAGATCATCTATGAGAGGAACATTATCATTAGCAACCTAATTTTTAAAGCAAACAGAGGGAAAAAATCTACTGTAAGTCTTCAACAGCAGCAGCAGCAGCAAATGATGTTCTTGTAGTATTCAGTCATGTCAGCTCTCTCTAAGTTTGTGCAAAGAAAATTTGAAATTCACTTGGAAAAAAAGGCTATAGATGCTCCAAGTGTTTTTTCAACCAGTGTGATAGCCTGTTCTGCTACATCAAATGGATATGGCTGGGAATGGGATTAAATCCAAAACCCACATCCAAATCCTGGATCTGTGTTCGAATCTGAGGCCTCCATTCAAACCTAAGTCTGTGATGGGGCTGCCTTTCACCATCTTGGCATTTGAGAAGGGGCCAACAGTATCCCACATCTGAAACCCAGAGTTTGTAAAAGTTCCCTTGCTTTTTTTTCAGGAATTGCAATCTGGGCCTGGAATGGCGGCATTCAGATATTAAATACCAATTCTGGCCAGTTTCTGATGGGACAAGAAATACTACATTCCACCAAGAAGGCAACAAGAGTGTATCACTTGTCCAAAGAGGTGATTTTTTTTTGCAGTACACACGGTGTAAAAAGTTATGCCCGGGTTAACTTCCTGCCAAGACTATTCCAGGGCAAACAGCAACAGGATAACTGCTGTCTGTGAAGTATGTTGTACAGGTGGCCCAGTGATATGGGACACCTGAGCAATAAAAGCTGACATCTGTAGCTGGAGGTGCCTCTGGGCGGCGGGGCCGTGTGCTGGTCCCTGTAGAGGGCAGCCAGCTGCCCGTGCTCACAGCTCTGCCCTCATGGAGAGACATGAGAGGACATCTGGAGTGCACTCCCTGTCCTTTCCCTACTGCTTTCCCAACTAGTTTGGGGACTATGAGGGAAGGCAGTGTGAGGAGGATGCTGGGGTGATGCCCTCAGGTGATGGTGCTCTGAAATGTCTCGAGGTTTGCCGGTCGATATGCACAGTAAATAAATACCTGCCTGCAACTACACAGGAATTCATCTCAGCTTCTCAGGGATTGGCTTCGTGTTGAGCTTTCTGAATATCTTTGCAAGCTGCTCTGCTTTGCCGTGACAGGCACTCTTTCCTGAGGCAAGATAATGCTGAGGAAGGTTTGGAGAAAGAAACCAAAGCCCCTTCATTTGCTTCAGGAATGTTAGTGGCTTCCCAAGTGCCTCTCTTGTTGGGGAAGGCAATAAATTTTAGGCAGATTCCCAGATATCACTGGATTCAGTAGCTTTACTGCAGTGCAGATGGGAGAGGTCTCCTTTGACCCCTACAGGTAATGTCTCTTTTGTGGTAACTTCACAAATGCTGCAAGGTTATCTCAGGTATTTTGGGATCTACCAGGGCTTAAGCTTTCAAAGGAGCCCTGCTAAGCTGGACTTAAATCCATTTTTTCGCTTTCACAACACCAGATTTCATTTAGTTATGACTAAAAATTTCCTAACATTGCTATTTTACAGCATCCCACCTTTTTAATCACTAGCAGAAAACCTGAAGACTTATCGTAGAGCTAAAGAGAACTACATGACTCCTGGATACAACAATAACAATTTTCACTTAAAAGGCTTTTTCCCAAAATACATATACCACTAAACATGGTATCTCCGGGGGGCAGGGAAATAGCCATCAGGCTAATTAGCTCAAGGCAAGCAAAACCATAGGGGAAAAGGACAAAACAGCATTTATGTTGGCTTGAGCATTGCTGCTTGCACTAAAACTGCTTGGATGTCTGTGAAAGCCATACAGAGGTGCTTCTGGCTTTGTGGGCTGTGGGAGTGGGATCAGCTTCTTGTCTGATGGCATCAGGGTGTCCCAAATCTGATGCTGGCAGCAGTGGAGCTCCCTTCTCCAAAAATCTCAAGCGTTTGACTTGTGTTGTTACAGCTGTCAAAACTTCTACCTAGCAGAGCAAGGTGAAAGAATCTAATATTGGGTCAGAGCAGGAATATCACAGGATTTGCCTCTGCCTCGCAGAAAGAAAATGAAGTGAGTCATGATGGAGATTTCACTGTTGCCATCAATAAGAACAGTTACATCACCAAAAATGCGCAGTGCAGCGAGCTGAAGTCTTAGACAGTTTGTGATGTTTAAACATCTTAAGCACTGTTGAGCGTTTTCTCTACATTTCTTGATATGGCACTGTGGTTTTATTTAAGCAATCCCGAAAATCGTGGCCAGCTGCACCATCTGCCAGAGATGATGCAGGATGGGTGCCTCCAGCATGTCAGCGCTCAGATGTCATTTAAAAGGGAAATGCTTTCTGTACTGGGAAGAGGGCAAAGACAAAGAGCCCAGGCAGGCAGCAGGCTGTGCTAAGTGGAAAGAAGAATTGATACCTTTTCTAAGGCCTGACCCGAACATCTGAGTTCCTTCCCTTGGGGTTTCTTACCTCCAAATGTTCTTTTTTTCTTTTTTCTTTTTTTTTTCTTTTCTTAATGTCTGCGTGTCTGTGTTTTTGTGTTATTTTTTTTTTTTTTTTCTTGGCACTCACAGATCCAAAAAGGTTCTGAGAGATGAAGACCCCCCTGATGTTGAACAGGTGGCTTGTCCAGGTCATTGAGCGTGGTGGTGGCTGTGAAAGCAGAGCGTGCAGCGGTCCCACCTCGGCGCCAGGCGTGGGGACACGGCGGGGATGCGGCTGGCATTTAAAGGTCAGTCCCTGGCAGGTCCTCGTTGCCTTCCCAGCAGCAGGTGACCTCCGTGACTGCTCTCCCATCTCACACATCCGCCTCATCAAGGAGCCAGGCTGCACCTTTATGAAACTGTTTGCAGAAGAACGAGGCGTGATCACAACTAAGCTGAAGGGTGTCATATTCACTTTACCACCGACATGAGGACCAGTGGTTGAATATTCGATTACATGTCAGTCACAGCACATTAGGCAATCTTCCAGTCTGCCAGCTTTGCCCTTCCCAGCTCCCAGCTAAGTGTCATCAGGAAAGAAGTAGCACTGTGAAGGCAGGAATTGGTTTGCTCTGGGAGCTCCAGTCCCCATGAAAAGTGTCCTTTCTTATCGTTCCAGTGAGTCTATTCGGTCCCCAATACTCTGGACAGAGGAAGGTTGTTCATGCCTCCTGACTGTGGATTCAAATCACTCATGGTGCAGTTGCTACTCATTTTTGTCTCTAGATCCAAAGGTATAAATGTGTGCAAAAGCAGCAAATGTTGTATCAAAAAATTAGGAAGCTGTTATTCCAACTCCATTACCAAAAATATTCTGCTCTTTCAAATAAAGTGGCTATAAAAACTTGTTGCTCTGACCAAGCATTTTCTGGACTGTTTTGCTTGCAAATTACTGAGTGAGAATATGCTAGGAGTGAAAGTTAAGGACTGTGGATAATTTCCCACTCTGTTTAAGCCAGAAAAATCCCATCTCAGCTCCAAGAAGGAAACTACTTTCCAAAATTTCATGCAGAAAGTCCCGGTTCAGCTGGAACGAGCTGCTCCGTTTGTGCTCGGTGGTTTCTGGAATAATAAAAAGCCCTGTACGCCCATGCTGGCAAGCACAAGCACCAAAGGATAATGTGAGTAGATAATTCCCTTTTGGAATTGACATTAGGGGCTTATTACGGTTTTTGTTAAGCATCCTCCACCTGTTAGCACCAGCCACGTGAGAAGTAAATGGGTTGCATTCCCACTTTGCATCTTCTGCTTCCAAAGTTAAGCTGTGCCTCCTGTTTGGAGAGTTTCAAAGTGAATTTGAAATCAAAGGAGACAACACTGCCGTGACTGGGCGGGACACTCATAAGCAGAACTTTAGCTTTGTCTGCTTTGATTTCAGATTCACTTTGAGTGTTTTTCTGACAGGAAGTGCAGGCATCACAAGACTCTTGGTAGCAGCATCACCATTAACTTTCCAAGTGACCCTTACTATTTAGCTAGAAAGCCAATAAGATTGTGGTGGGTGTCAATGGGAATAACCTTTATGATACTTCCAAAGCTTCAATTCTGTCCTCAGGCTCCACAACTCCAAGAAATACTTAGAGGAAGAGACTGCCTGCAGAGTGAGGAGTGCAGTGTGATGGATGAAACAATAAAAATGACACTGCTGGTAAAACTGAAAGTTTATGTGTTGAGCCTATGATTGATGTCAGGGTGGTGGCATCTGGACCCTGTGTCATATTACGGGTGCAGCATGGGACCCTCTGTGTGGCAGGATGACTGCACCCATGGCTGGTAAGTCCAGGGAGGTAAATTCATCCTCTCTGGTATCTGGTGAAAGAACACCTCCATGAGGAATTGTCTGCAAGGACTGAGGGCAGTTCTCAACAAAAGAGTGAGGTGGAAAGTTCAGGTCTCCATTTTGGGTAGCTCTTGGAGAAAATGACTGCTTTCCCCCTATATCACCCAGCTCTTCCTTGACCATTTTTGAAAAGGGCATCCTCAGTGCTGACAGCAGAGCTTGTTACAGACAGAAGGACTGGGCTGAGAGCAGCCAGAGAAGTGCACCTTACTTTTGAAAAGAAAGATGTGCCTTGACAGCTTGCCAAATGCCACATCTGCCTCTCTTTGCACCTCTGTGAGTGAAGCTGAACAGCAAGGTGGTGAAGATGAGTGAACTTATCCATTAACTGTGTGAGAGCCACTCTCTCCTTTTCTGTACAACAGCTATAGGTGATTCCTGACTGGAAGGACCTCCCAGAAACCCCATCTGCAGCACCTGGGGCGAGGCACAGCTGTGAGGTCCCTGTGGTGGGGTGAGGAGGCACCACACCACTAACACCTCAGATGGGCTGGGAGGAAGGTGGCAAGTGTGGGCACTGCTAAATGTTTTCTTTGTTTCCCCCTCCATCTTTGCTATTGGAATTTTTCATCTTTCATGATGTCTCTCCGTTGGGGAATGCTGATGAGAGTCTGCAAGCCACGATAGCTTTTGAATTGGCTGTTTCTCAAGAGCTGAATCTGTCCTTCAGTTAACCAGGCAAGTCCAACTTGGTTTATCTGATTAGGTGGAAGGATTTGGGCATTGCATCTCTAGTGTTGCATTTTTATTTCCTACTCACAGTGACATTAAATCATAACCTGCTGGTCTGCAGGTATCTTGGTGGGAATATTTTGCCTGTGACACTGAGTCTGTATTTTGCATGCAGCACATTGGCATTGTGTAAATGTTATGAACAAGTTCTATTATCTTTGAAACCACAGAAACAACAGTTATAATTATAGTCTGAAGATGCTGTAGTGTTTCAAATGTGCCTGCAGTAGCAGTGCTGTGATGAAAATATGTTGTGTCCCTGCAGCTTTTGGTGTGTTCAATAACATCATAGTTATGTTGCATTTGAGCTTAAACGTCTGTCCTTAAACACAAACATGTTGTGTGAAACCTCTTAGGTTTTCCATCTCATTTCTTGAGATAATCCCTGTACTAAAATTAGTTGAAGCAGTGAATAAGGTAGGGTGCATTTTACAGGCTTTGTGTTGGGTTTTGCTGTGGATAAGTTGTAGGTAGTTCATGTTGTAGGATTTGAAAAATGAATGAATGTTATTTAATACCTCCAAATGTGCATCTGATGCTTGTTGAGTTGTGATTTTCTAGTCGAGGGGTATTTGACAGTCCTGTGATTTGTGATAATGGAATTACTGAAAAAAAATTATCAACAAAGACATGACATTGTGAGAGTGCAAAACAGAGCTTTTATTTCTGGAGTGAATGCACTTTTAAGGATGAATACCTCAGGCATGTGTCCTCAAGCAGGGCCTTAAATGTTAATCTACCTGAGCCCTCCCAAGTGGAGATGTGTAACCACATCCCAGTGGGAGAACTGAAAAGCTGTCCAGGCACCCATGTGCCTCCATCTTCTTTAAAGCTGGCTTCATGCTTACTCATGCTTGTTCATAAAGCTCCAAGAAAGATTTTTATCTTGTTTCAATTTATATTGTCCCAAAACACAAGGAGCTCTGCTTGGAACATACTCACTGGATGCCCAGAGGTTTCAGTTTCTAAAGACATTTCTAGCCCAAGACCTGAATTCCTTGTTGCTCCCTGAGGATGCAGCAGTGTGTCCATATCCCCTCTCTCCCACTGGTGAGCAGTAGCATTGCTGCTGGTTCTGTAGCACTGAAACAGCCCAAGCACATCTCTGAGCCCATAGCCAGAGGTGCTGTGAGCACTAGGAACCACAGTTCTAGTTCTAGTTCATCTTAAAATAACCACAGTGCAAAACTGATTGAAGAATAAGGCAAGAATTTTCCAACAAATATCTAATTACTACATTAAAAATATTTCTTTCATGTAAGACTTAGCTTAACTAACTCTGTAAATTAAATGTGGCATCTTTCTAATGCTTCTCTGAGTCTCTGTGATTGTTTTCATTATTGTTACGATTGTAACTGTTACTAGAATGAAATTATTTACACATAGAGCTAAATGATTATTTTCATTGCTATTCAGCTCCCGGCTGCATTAGACCAGTACTCTGCAGCCACAAAACACCCATCCTCTTCAGAGCTGCAGGTTTTCCTGTCTTTGGGAGTGGCTGTGACCTGATGTTCCCTGTTTAGTGCATTCAGGGCATATCAGGACATGTCAAGTGGAAAATGGCAGATAAAGGGTCCTCTGCCATCACAGCAGTGTGGAGCTGCTTTGGGCTTTTTAACTGCATGGTGGGCACTCATCCACTGTCTGCCCATTCTGGGTGCCTTCTGCATGATTGTTCTCACTTCAGGAGTCCCTTTTCCATGTGGGAACTCATCCTAAAACAGTGTCCCTTAGTGTGTGACTCCATACAGGCTCCATGGCTGCTGGTGCTTTAGAAGCATCCATCAGGTTTTAGGAACTTTTTTCCTATTTATCTTCCCTGTCATTTGCTTTTGCTAAACCTGGGTAGGATGGAAACAGCCCCTGGACACCAGGGCATTGGTGTAACCCCTGGGTGGTGGAACACTGACCAGCAGGGCCATAAAAGCTGATGAAGTGTGTAAGCAGCAGAGCTCATAATGACCACGAGTCCGAGGCACTTCACCTTTAACACATGGACAGACATGATGCAGTGGATAAAGTGCTCATGTGAGAGCCAAGAGAACTAACTTTGGATTCTGGATTGGCCCCTGCCTTGCCTGTGACCTTTTCTGGTTGCTTCCCTACCCATGGCTTTGCTGTTTTCCTGTCTGGGGCGAAGGGGGAAATGTAAGTGTCAGGTGTGGGGGGGTTGCCATGGCACATCCTGATTTATGAGAAGTCACAACCATCGTGTCCAAGGTCCTAATGGGAGAATCTGGAGGAGTGCAAGGAGTGGAGCAGGTGCTTGGTTCTACAAATCAGCATAGCTCAATTGAAATCAATAGATTTATTCCATCTGGAGTGATAAAGGCTTTCCCAACAGTTAAACCACTGGTCCTTGGTAGGTAAGAGGAGTTAGGGATGCTGATCCTTCTCTCCCAGGAAAGGCTGTGCCCAAGAACATGAATTTATGAACAAAAGGCTGTGGGATTTTTTACAAACAAGAAGGATGTGTGGAGGTGAATCACAGGGCAATTTTATTTAGGAAACATGGAAAATGAACTAGAAACTCTCAAGTTACCATTGACTCCTTGGCAATGGCAAATTAAAATTGGCAACCCTCTGTCTAGCAATATAAAAGCATTAGCATCTGCAGAGCTTCTGTTGGTTCATGGAACAGATTGAGTAAAACTGATGTAAAAATGGAGCAGGCTTTGGATGTGAGCAACTTTCAAAGTAGATACTCTTTCTGGAATTGGCCTGCAGTTTGTGATAAACTTGCCTAGTTGACCCACTTCAAATCCTAACCTGGATGCTCTTAAGATAGTTTTAAAAAATTATCTCCCATTTCCAGAGGTAAAACAAACTGACATAAGCACAGTTTTAAAGTATTCACAAAAAAAATTAAGTGTTTTAAAAGCATTTCTGTTAAAAGAAAAATCACAGCTTAATGCAGGGAACTTTTGCTTAGACTGGGCCTTCATTTCCAAAATCTGTACAGTAATATGACACAATAGACTGAGGTGCTGATTATGCCACAGATAATGTAGTTGTTAATGATCAAGTTAATGTTAAAAGCCATTACTTCTCATTGACATAATTCTCAGAACATTATACTGGAGAAGTGCACCTTTTGTGTAGCAACAAAATGACAAAATTGAAATGTTAAAAGTTGAGTGCCTGAATAATAGCCTGTGAAATCATTTAGACAAGATCATTGTTGTTGCTATTGTAAAAGAACTAGAGAGTGACAGAATGAGACAAAAAAAAAAAAAAAAAAAGGAGGGGGAGGAAAAAAAAAAAAAAAAAAGCAGGCACCAGAGTGTCTCTTTCCTGAAAGGAGATGTAAGGTAGAGAGGATTCCTGCTCCTCTGTTCTCCGTGTGCCTCTGCAATTTGGAGGGTCTTCATCTAACAACAGAGCACCCTCCTCTGGCAGCTCGCCAAAAATGAACGCCTGGCTGGAAGCATCGGGTTGGGGACAGGACCCCTCGTGTAGCATCATCCCAACACTGGGGTGGGAGGCTTCACCCAGCGCGGGGGACAAACCTTTTTTTGACTGCTTGCCAGGGAAATCTAGGACAGTGGCCCCAGCTTTATGTTAAAAAAAAAAAAAAAAAAAGAAAAAATAAAAAAAGAAAAAAAAAAAGAAAATCAGTTGTAGAAGTTTTTTGCTGTTTTGCCCTGAGAGGGGGTCCTGTGTGACTGCAGCTGCTTGGTGTGGTGAAGGTCGTGGGCTGGGGCTCTTTGCCTTAAACCTGGAGGATTTGCAGGTCACTTTAGAAATTCTCTGTGCCCTGTGCCACCCACGGGCATCTCTGACTCTCTGGGCTTTAATAAACCCGAAAAAGAGCGCAGGATTGTGGTAATGGGCTCCGCAACAGGCAGACCATTAAACGCCTGCAGTGGAGGGACACTTTACTGAGCAATATACTGTACAACAAGCCTGTGTTAAAACATTGACCCACAACATTTGGTCCATAAAAAGAGTTACATTCGCAGGGACTCCTGGCAGTGATAGTTTTAATGCAGGGTCTGTGTCATGGTATAAAATAAATGACTTCCGACATTACAGTAAACGCTTAAAAAGCTCCATTGAAAACCTTTCTGTGCAAAGCAATGAGCACATAGTGCTAGTACCTGCAAGCGATGGTAGTTTCATTCCTGAACCACCCTCCACAATCTGCTTTTGTGCAGAAACACCCTTCAGCCCAGAAGCCAGGCCCTCCCAGCCCTCCTTACTATCCTTGTAAAGTCAGGCAAATCACTGTGAAAAAGGTATTGAAGGGCACTTCACTGGATTATGTTTTCATCCTGGATTTTCCATGAACATAGCATTCTGCTCTTCTAAAGAGTCACCTATATCAATTGGACTTGGTTTGTTTAGCATCTCTCAGTAAAAAAATATAGAAATATCATGCAACCTTTTGGGAACCCTGCTTCTTTTTATTAAGTTCTAGTAAGAGCTAATAAATTCGGAGCAAGGGGTTTCAGTGTCATTTAATGCAGTTTTCCTTCTTTTCTCCAGCATGAGCCAGTTCTCTTGTTTTCAGGTGGGGAGGTTGAAATCTAAGAACACTCATCTCAAACCAAGAGACTTCTCCCCCCAGGCTTCCAGCCCAGCCTCCAGCCTTCACTGTTTTCCTCTCTAAAGCATTAACTTTCCTGGAGGGCTTTGATTATTGTCCTCCTGCAGTTCCTGTAAGCTCCCACAAAACCATCCAGTACATTCTCTGCCTCCAGTGACTGTCTTTCTCAGGATATCTTACTACAGGGTCTGCTACTCTTGGCACCCTCTTCCTGTGACCCCAGCCACTATTGAATTAAATCTCCTCCATGGTTTGGCTATGAATTGCAGCCTAAAGTCCATAACTAAACTGTGCATGGTATTGGAATTCAGCAGGAGCTGGGGCCAGCGATTAGGGATGGTAGACCCTGCCACTTTATCTGTCATGACAGGAGGGAAATTTTAGGGAAGGAAAATTACTGGCAGGTCACAGTTTGGAAGGAAGGTAGCACTAGCATAGGGCTTCTGTTTCTGCTGTGCTCACTGCTGTAATGTGAAGGTTTTTACAATTCCTTAGGAAAAGTTAGAGCTCCACAGAAGGGATAAAACCTTCTTCTACTGCCTCTCGCTGTGCAGATATGGATTTGTTTTGTTTTTTTTAAGGTATGATCTTCCAGCTTGAAAAAGCAATTTTATTTTCTTCTGTTTTCAGGAAAGATAAATCTGAACAAGGAAATCTTTCTTAAAATCAGGAAAACTGGTTACAGAGGCACTTCTCCACAGGTGGAGGTGTTCCACACAGGTGTCTTCACCTCTCAGGAGCAGACTCTGTGCAGTTGACCTGCCTGGGTGCAGCAGCCCCCAGGGGCTGTGGAGAGCAGATGGTGCCCATAGGGCTGGGACCCAAGTGCAGGGCTGGGCTGGGCTGGGCTGGGGTGGGTGTGCAGAGCACAGGGTTATCAGTAAAGTGTTTGTGATGTCCTGGTGGTGGAGAAGGGCTGCCAGGAGCTTCCCTGTATTTATATCCCACAATATTATTGTGGTAGCTTTTCAATGGAAGCAAGTTGAAATTTTGACACATGCATCGAGTGCAGGAATAATAAGTTCAATCTGCCCTGGGGACTGAAACCTGCACTATATCTGGCTAATTTTTCCCAGCTCTAGTTCATAAACCAGCTTGGATGTAAGAACATGTACCTTCCTGTGCACCCTTGAATGAGCAGTACTCAGTAAAAATGAAATTATTGCTCCTGCCAGTTTTCCCGTTCTTGCCATTTCTTTCTTATCTAACTGCGAGCTAAGGCCAGCTGCTCTTCACCTAGATATTTATTTCTCTTAGATACTAATCAGTTGAGTAATACCTGCAACTCATCAAGTGGAGCTGGGAGTTGTAAGAGCCCGACTGTCACCGAAGCCGCCGGTTCCCCCCTGCCCCTCTTGGTCTCATCTTGCTGCTGGATTAGAGACGAGATGCAGCTGATCCTGAGCAGAGCCAGCAGACTATAATTCGGCAGAGATAAGGGGTATTGTAACATTCAGGGGTCTATCCTGGAAAAATGCATGAATCTTGCTGATTTCCCCCCCACCCCCCCCCGCCTCTGGCTCAGTTTTGAAAGGGCTCTAGGCAATTTAGATGTAACTACTTATCCTTCAACTAGGGAGGCACCATGGTTGGGGTTAAAAAGCTGATTGGCAAAATCCAGGGGTGCAGACAGAGGTTAGGGGCTCTGTGAGCCTGATGGGTGCTATCTCTTCCAGTAACCTGCTTTTGGACAGGGGAAACTTGTATTAAAGTGGTTAAAGTATTATGTGAAGAGAGATGGGTTTCTGAAACACTGCCTGAGCCGTGGCAGTTCAAGGTGAGGGTGCAGATGATTTTTCAAAAGAGATGTGGCAAAGGAAATTAAAGAGTCTGAGATGTGTTGCACAGCTGTGCAGGTGGGGAGAGGCAAGGTGCAAGTCAGGCAATGCTGCAAAGCAGGCTTAGGCAAATATTAAATAATTGGAATATGTATGTTGTGTCAAATTCTGCACTGATTTTTAATTGTGTGTATATGCTTGGCTTGTCCATCTAGGAACCTTCAAAATCTTCGTAAAACATCAAAGTTGACCACTAAATTTGTCACTTTCCCACATTAATGATCAGTTTCTTAAAATGTGTTTAGGTTGAAAATACCAGAAATCATCCTACCTGTGCACACACCGTTATCTAATTCATGCTCTGTCCTTTTTTATTGCTGCTAAAAAGCCAAAATGTTTCCTTGAAAGAGATTAGTTCAAAAGAACTGGGAATATTTCAAGGAAATATTTTAAGAACAGGGAATATTTCAAGGAAATGAAACCCAGACAAGATAAAGCAACTCCTCTTCTTCACCCTACACACAGACCCCCTTGATTAGTATCAGCTTTAACCAAAAAAAATGTCCCTTCTGACTGGAAGACCTGAGTCCTATGTGTCACCCCAGGAGAAATTTAGGTCTGAACCCAGGTTTTTGTGGAGAAAGTGCTGATGCAGCTGCAGCACAGCACAGCTTTATGAATGGGGTGTTGATAAGTGTTGTGAGCAGCCATCATATTGGAATTACAGTGCAAACCAGGCATGTGCACAGGTCACTGCTTTTTATGAACACATGTTCCCAGATCTTATGACAAATAGGAAAGTAGCCCACATTGACCTTTGAAGCCTGTTGCAAAGTCATTGCTGAGCTATTATTTGAGTAGCTTGAGGTAGAATAATGTTCAACTCAGCTTCCTGGAGCTGCATTTGAAATGCAATTAATTGACTGCTGTTAGTTGTCAATTAACATTTATTATCAATTAGTTCATCAAATTGATTAGTTGGCAGGACCTTAAAGCCTAAATGCACTCCTTTCCATTATAAATATGTCTATAAGAGTAAAAGCTACTCACTAATTGATGTCAAACTGAAATTGCTTATGTTGGTCAAGAGACAGAGCACATTGTTTTTTTTAAAATCCATATTAAATTAATTTTGCAGCAGATACATCAGTGGTAAATTATTTTAAAAGTCTGTCTTTGGTGCATACAACTGCATGTACATCTCTTAAAGCAATTAAAGTTCACAGGTGTGATACAGGAATTGTTGGAGGCCTTTTTCTTTCTTTGAAAACCAATGCCCTTTCAGACAACCAGGATAATTCTTTATTACTCTGCCTCCTAAAATGGCTTGTAGCAAAAAACTTGGCATGAAAGCCGTTCAGTTTTAGGAGATTTATTGCAAAATTATTGACATTTCTCCCTTCCTTGCTCTCTCCCCCTTGGGCCTACCAAGAATTTGGGGGGCCATTTTTGTGCAGCAGGTATTAAGCAGGATTATTCAGGACATCTCTTCATGACCAAAACAGAACACAAAAAGGAATCACTAGGTATTTCTCAAAAAAAAAGAGGAAAAAAAAGAGATTATATTTTCAGTACCTTATTCTTGCAGGCCAACAAACCGTTCCTATGTTTGTGGGAGATGAGAGAAGAGATAACTGGGTTTGCTTTGCAGTTTTAAATGCAATAGTTGTCTTGATTTATTTGCTCTTAATCCTGGGGCTAAGGAGCAGATAAAATCCTGAAAACTATTCCTTTAACTTTTTTTGTAATGCGCAGAATACCTGAGAGGGGTTATTCATTTTCATTGCCTTTGTGCAATGAGATTATTCCTGCATCCCCCAAAACTGTGACCTAAATATGGCTGAAAGACACAACATGTGACCTGCTTAGTGCTGCCTGTCATGGCCTGGAGCCACAGCAGGAACTCTATTAGTGGGAACAGCACAGATGCTACCAGATGGCCAACATATTGTCCAGAGATGACCCATGTATAATTGCAGAAAGTTCAATACATTCAGGTTTTGAATTTAATTGCATTGACCACCTTAGCTACTGCCGCAACACAATTTAATTTATTTAAGGTGGAAACTTACTTGCAGAAGGGAGGAAATATTTATGTTTTTAATATCAGGTTTGCGTTTTGCAAACTGGAGAGAGGGGAGCTCCGTGCATGCTAACAGATGTTTGCAGAGGTCAGGTACCTGAATGCAGTTCAGGCAATTCAAGCAATGAGAGAACAATACAAGATTTTTTTTTTTTTTTTTCCCTGTTCACTTCCTGCAGTTTATTTAGATCGTGTTCCATGGGACCAAATCTGGCAGTCTTGACTCAAGCAAACAGCCCACTGGAGAGAGGAAAAATAAACAAAAGGACTCTTTTAAATATGTGAGCATGAGGGGTTTGCTCAAATAGTGACTGCATAACAAGCTGCTTAATTTTTACCTTTGAAAGATACATTTTAGAGGGGCAGCACAGTTTACCTGCTAAGGCTTTAGACTGGGAAAGCAAACTCTTGTGTTCAGTTTCTCTCCCACATACCATGGCTACACTGTCCCAGCACAGCCCTAGGGGTCATGCGAGGAGCCTCCTGGCTCAGACTTGGGGTCAGGACCTTCTGGAGCCGACCAGCTCTTTCCTTGCAGTGCAGAACTTGGCTTTTTTCTCAGCCTCCTGTGGTGCCTCTGTTACCTTGAGCTGTGATATATTCATTTTGAGTGGGTTTTATTTGGCTTTTTTTCTAGTTCAGGCATCTCTAACTCCTCGCGATGTTGCAGTCGTGGAGTTTTTGAGCGTGATGTCAATTATATTTGCACATCCATGAGGAATGGCAGGAGATGGGAACTTGGCTTGCTCTTTAGGACCAAAAAGGCCAGCTGTACATGGAAGTGAGCATGTAAGTTCCCAAAAGAGCAAGTGGAAGGGTGCTTTGTACTGCAAGACATCAGGAATACTGATGAGGAGACCACATGTGGGGCTGTGCTGGTTTGAAGAAGATTCTGGCATGAGAGGCCACACCAACAGATTTCCACTCGGATCCCTTCCATTTCTCTGTCTCCCATTTCCTTTACTGCATTGGCTTCCTAGCTTGGCCTGTGTAGACCTTGTCAAATCCCAAACATACTGGTAACTTTATTATCATTTTCCCTTGGAGTAAGCCATAGTCTGTTGAGTTGCATTTATTATATTAAGCCATTTGTCAACTTGAAGTAAGAGTATTTGCAAAAGCAGTCAATCATCAATAGATGATTTAAAATCTAGTGTTTTTTGGTGGGTGTAAGTAATATAAACAGATAAGCTGGTGTTGAGGGATGGGCCCAAACCATAACATGTGGTTCTACATCCAAAATGTCAAGGGCTGTGGGCTTTGGCCCAGCAATGAAGGAGAAGGCCTCATTTTATGTGGTACAGCTTCACTCTTTCCCTAAATTTTGTGCTCAGAAGTTTTGATTTGTGTGCATTGCTAGTAATACAGCAGCCTGATTTCCTTCTGTACAAAGAGGAAACTTTCTTATATACCATAACCATCACAATAAAGAATTATTGTTTTAAGGATAGGGTGTGGGTGAATGTTGCTCTTATTTTTTTTTTTTTTTTCCACGCTGTCTCTAATCAAATGTAATCACCGCAGCATGTGTTATTGATTTTGTAATTGCTTCTTGAATGGTTTGGGCCCCAAGACTGCTGCACTTGTGAGGATGTCATTTGGGTTATATATATGAGCTAATGGGTGATGTATCTTTTTATTAGGAAAGCCCTCTAATATCTCAGTTAAAGATGACTTGTCCCAGAAGGCCTGGTTGGCAGTGCTTTGCAAAGTGACTTGACAGAGGTCTTTCACCTACACTTCCTCTGTGGAGTTTGTTTCAGATGCTTTTGGTGGTCACTGTATAGAGGTGAGGCCAAAGATGTGGATGTTGTCCGTGTAATTCCTGTGGTTATGGCATCTGAGCTGGAGCACGTGGATTTGATGCTTCAGAAACTGGCTGATAATGTCTGGTTGGTTCTCAAAACAGGCAAATTGCCTCTGTGTGCTCACTGAGCATCATTTGGCATGTGTCTCAAGACAGGCTGGAAAGGCTCCTGTTTATAGGAGGTCAAAATGGGAGGTGGATAAAGGAAGGAGAGACTACATGGGAATTGTATAGGGATGTGCACACAAAATTTTTCTCTGTGAAGGAAAACAATTTATTTACAAGGATGGGGAAGGATTTAGGTTATCTTGTGTGACTTCTAGCACAGCACCACTTTCATCAACCATAAAATCCAGCTTGAGGTGTCAGTGAAGCCTGAAGTGCAGCTGGGACTCAAATTTATGATACATCTGAAGTCTTGGAGTGGGGTTTGATGAAGCATTGGCATACTGGGAATCCTAAGAGAGATCCTGCCTAGCTTGGGTGGTCTCTCCCCCCAGCATGGTGGCTGCTCTGCATCCCTGTAGTCTTGTGTGATGGCTGATCTGGTCTGGTGGCTCACAACTGCCAGGAAAAGTTGGTCCTGCTGCCCTGCCTGCTTTGGCTGTGCATTCCCATGCTCTCTCCTGCATGAGGTCTGGTCCGTGTCCAACCCCTTGGTGGTCTGGTTCAGCATGAACAGCTCTGAGAAAAGCAACCCAGCAAGGAGGGTTGGAAACAGGCAGCTGGGACTAGGAATTGAGTTAGACCTCTAGCAGGAGCAGTCTATGAGTGCTCAGCTCGCTTGGGAAGTCTCACACTGTTGATATCCCTGTGGTCTGAGCTCCCTCTTCAAGTGTATTCCATGGGAATACTCAAGGCTTTCCTTCTGGAGGCATGAATTAACACAGAGCTTTGACCCTCCTTCTCCAAACACCTGGAACATCCTATTTTTCTTTTCTTTAGCAGCTTTCTTTTAGCTCAGTCATTCAGAGTGAGAAGAAGTTCAACTGGCTTCAGAAGTCTACATCAGGGCTCGTTCGGCCTTCTTTTAAACCAACAGGGAGAAATAGATCCTTCAAAACACATTTCATCTGGCCTGGTTTTATATCTAGTTTAGGATGAGGTTAATCCCACATTAATGGCATCTCCTTTTCTAGCCTGACTCTGAGAAGAGCCCAGCTCAGATGTCTGCAAGATAGACATCTGCATTTGGTCACATAAATCCCACCCGTAGAGTCGCTCCACTAATGTGATGAACCCAGATGAATGGCTTCAATTAATAACAACAATAATAATGTAGACTCTACAGTCTAAATATAGAAAATAATTTCAGTTCAGTTTTTTTTCAGATGTAAGCCAGATCTTTCCTTGGTGTTGGGCAGATTATTTTTGACTCAAGTGAGGTTGCAACGGTCAGGAGTATTGGTGGTACCTCCTTTAGGCAAACAAAACAAATATGCTCTTCCTGCTGACAGGAACAGGAGAATCTTCCAAGGTGAATGTTTGGTTTTGTTCTTTTGAAGGAGATTGGAAAGCAGTACCTGCGTTGAAGATACCCTTTGTAAAAACACAATGGTTGCAACTGTCTGTAACTGCTCACGACCCCCAAACTTACTCTTTATTAGTGTTTCTCATTCAGCTCGAGCTGAAGCAAACAAATGAAACTAATTACTCTTGAAGTTGGGTATTGCCTTCTTGAGCTTTATGAGCCTATTTTTCTGAAATTAGAAATTGCCTAACTATGTGGAATGGTTCCAGCAAAACTGTTTCCTGCAGCCACAATTTTTGCAGTCACACAAGTGTTTTGTGGGCTACCTCTGGGTAGGCAGCAGTGACATCCAGTGGCCAGCGACCTGATCACAGGTCTTCTCCCAGAACCTGTCTCACCTGGGACGTCTCTCCCTTGCATAATGTCCTGAGAGCCCACTGAGGTTTAATACACTTATTTTATTCAGTGGGATTTTTAGGGGTTTTGTTTGTTTGATCTGGATTTTTTTTTGTCTGAGAGGTTCTAAAATCCTCAGGTAGATCTTCAAAACACTGACAAGGACTAATGATTAACCACCAAAAAAAAAAGTTTTAGATTGTTGGTTTCAACAGCAATAAAAGTGCTTTAATACGGTTGTCCACAGACATAGATGTCTAAATATGTCTTGAAGGACAAGGTGTGGACACTGATGTTGGAATAGTTTGCCCTTCTTTGTCTACAGACAGAATTCAAAAAGCCTATGGGAAATGGAGTATAACAATAGAGACCCTGCATTTATTGTTTTAGTATTAACTTATTTATTATCCAGGCAGTGAGTCCAATCACAAATGAGTCAGTTCATCGCAGACTAAGAATGAAGACCGTGGTTTTCCTTTTTAATTCCCAAGAATAAGCATGTTCAGGGTTAGATCCACAGTTATGCACCTCTAATTGCAGGGAAATCAGTTGAACTGGTGATGCATGTTCAGATGACTTGTGCCAATGCCATGTTCATATGGTCTCTGAGCTTTCTAAACCAGGGACCCATGGTCCACCTTAACTTTAAATAGTTATTCCTTTCAGTTATGTCAGCTACTTACATTTATTTGCAGACAGTCAATTCATATTGATCATAACTCGACCTTACAGTGACCTTGAGCAAAGGTACTCTGTGACTGCTATAGATATTGTGATCAATACTGGAGAGCAATTGACTACACCTAGTTACTGATAAATGAAGTATAAAAAAAAAAAAATTAAAAAGTACACTATTTTCAGAAACAAAGATAACTGCTCATTTAGTCTGCTGTTTGTGAAGGTTTAATATTGATACATGAAGTTATAATGACATCCTTGGGCATTCTCAAATGGTAGAAAACAATAGGGTGCAGAGTCACTGTGGCACATTAAGGAGAAAGAATCATTAGTTCCCAACTTCAAATAAGAAATTTCATGATATTTATGACAACAACACTGAGAACAAACACACTTACTTAGCAGCGCTCATTGGAGAAGGCATGTATCAAACTGTGCCTCTTTTCTTTATGTGTGAGCCAGGTCTAGTGAAATAAAGCACTGCATTACCGTGCACAGAACAAAGCCTTTACTACCACTTATTCTACTTTAGCACCACTCTCCTTTGCACATTTGTGCCTGAATTAAATTGAGCATCCCCAGGTATAACCAACTGTAATCATGAGGAAGAGATCACTGTGGTCTCAGCACATCTGCTACACATTGATACCCCTCCCCACACTGCCTGAAGTTGAAAGGGAAGATGTGAGGGATGTTTTCCCCTGATATTCCTCTCACTTAGCTCAGAGTCCCACTGAGCAATGGGAGCTAAGTACCAGCAGCTGAGACAGAAGCAAATGAAAGACCATTGGCAAAATGGTAGCAGGCTGCAAGGGAGGGCAACTTTACCCCCAAATCTATTGGTTTCTGTACAGGGGAAGCCCCTCCAGTGTGTGTCTGGGTGTGAGGTGGGATGCCCACAAGATGCTCTGGGGAGATGGAAGCAGCAAAGCTCACAAAGGTCCAAGTGAAGCTCACCCCTACCAGTGGCCCTGAGCTCACTTTCTGTCAACGCTGCTTCCAACACAACATGGGTCTGGCATTTTACATGTTTTGGGGTTTTTTAGGAGTGGATTTCTACATGTGTGACATTCTTTACAAAAGAAATTAATTAAATGGTGGGACGGTTCTAGCTATACAAATCAGAAACAGGAGGGGAAACGTTTTGCAGGCACAGACCTCCCATAGATCTCCCTGTGCTCTTCCGCATTTCCCCCAGGCACTTCAGTTTCTCTGCCCATTCCTAAAGTTAATCTCCTGATCACATTTCTTCAGTCCCATACAGTAAGTGTGCTTTTTCTTCTTCTTCCCCCCACATTTCCCTGGTTTTTTTTTGTAGAGACAATGTCTTTCTGCAGGCCCCTCTACATCTGACTCTTCAGTCAAGCTATTTATTAATAAACTGGTGTTTTCAGTGAGCTGGCACATCAATACACTACAGAGTGGTTCAGTTAGCCAGCATTCTGGGAAATCCTTTGCTCTATTGAAGAACTGTAAATCTCCATTATTGCTTTCCATAGCACAAATAAAGAATTGCCTCTTACCTTCGCAGCATTCTCTTCGTTAATTTTTAAGGGTGAATGCCTGCATAATCCCTAGCAAAAGTGGATCTGCTTGTACCTTCCCTGGATACAATGCATTTGTTGGGGTTTGGGTTGGTTATTTTTTGGAATAGCTTCAGCTGCTACCTGGAATACCAGCCACAGCAAAGGGAAGCCAGGATGAGTGCAGCAGGAAGCAATATTGAAACGTTCAGATGAAAATAATCATCAGGACTTTAGGATTTTTTCCCAAAAGAACCTAAACTGGAGGCTTCGCTGATTAGTCCATGACTGATTGAAGAGGTATGTCACCTGCTACTACATGGCAGCACATCCCATCACGTTACAATTGCCTGCCTGGAGTCATTATGGTGTATTACATCCTTTTGTTATCAAACTGTGTCATGTTGCATCACAGTCAGGAGCAGCCGGATGGAGACGTGGCTGACACGTTGGCTGTAACAGATGCAATGAGACATAGCATCCAAAGCACATACCTGCTTCTAGTCAGGGCTCAATTTGCTCAGAGCATATTTTGACATATCCAGAGAGGGTTTGAAGTTGCAGGTAATCCCCTTCTGTGTTTTCCAGCTCTCACTCAAGGCACAAGTCTTTCTGTTGGACCAGGGAGAAATGTGAGCTTTAAATTTCTTGACTTGTCGCAGCATCATCAAATAGATATGAAAACTTGCTTAGTCTAGTTAGTGCAATAAATGCATGAGATCTGGGGATATTGGGCACTCTGGGAAGGTTCTTTTTAAAGCATAATCCCAAAAGCCTAAGGAAATAAAAAAAATACTTTCATTTCCTCTATCAAAAAGTGTAAAAAATGGGGAAACTCTGGTAAAAGTACCAAGACTTGGCTTCCAAACTATGAAGTGTATTTAGACAGTGAATTAACAAATGCAAAAAATAAAAAAAGAAATCAAATTAAAAAAAAAATCATATTAATCTTGAATTAAACCAAGTTTTTAATATGAATACATATGACATTCATGGCATGCCAAATGAATTCTTTATGATCAGAGCCGCTGCAATCAATACAAAATGAATTCATAATAAGATACTCTAAAATAAAGTGTTACCACAAAAAAAACCAATAAAAGGCCATCATCAAAACCGTAGCCTAAATAAAGCCCAGCAAGGTAGTGCCAGCTATAAGAAGCAATGGTAATTCTTTATTTATTCTTTTGTTTGACTTCTTTCACTCCCTCTTTTTGCAGTATTCATGCAAATCTTCTTGAAGCGTGGGGTGATGGTGTGAGATATGCATGGTGTGGGACACTGGCAGAGCCAGGGGCAGCACAAAGGAGAGGCTGATGGATAGGGATGGGGATAAAGAAACACCAAAGTGATATTAACAAGGAGAATGGCAAACAGTGGGAAGGGAAGAAGAACAAAATCATAAGAGGCAGATGGACAAGGCATAAAAAAGGAGCAGAGGGTCCTTCTAGTAGAGGCTGGTGGATGATGGGAAAATGAATGCTTTGTAGGACAAACTACTTCAAGAACTTTTTTGTTGGTGGTGGGTGTTTTGGCTGTTTTCTTTCTTTTATTTTTTCCTTCCTATGAGTTAATACTTTAAGTGCCTAGTTTCATATAAATCTTCTGGACCTCAAAAGCTGGAAGCTGAAAGTGCAAGTTAACCTAGTAGAGGCAGCAGCCCAGGAGCACAGGTTCCTCTGTACTTGGGCAGTCTGTCAATGTCTGTTTTGCTATGGGTATTGCTATCAGGTCAGGAAAAAACACTTTTCAAAGAAGATTGTGTGCAAGGAAATCCTCTGCACTAGATACATTACCTACCTGGAGCTGTCATGCAACCTCTGAAGGAAAAGGAATTACCTGTGCTGTACTGATACAGCTGACAGCTAAATCTGCCCTAATCTGCCTTAATTATACTCTTCAGAACAGGGTCTTTCTGGTGATTTGAGGGCGGGAGGTTCAGCAGGGAATAAAAGTCAACTGCTTTCCCTTCTAGTTAGAATAGGGGGGAATTAGCTGGATGACATTAGGAGAGTTTCTAAATATCTTTCCTGCCAATATTTGATTAGGGACTTTAATTTCATTAGACAAACTGATTTTTTCATTAGCCAGGCTGATTTTTTCATGCATTGCTCTCTCCTTTTAATGTGTAAATTACATGGGATTTGACTCTCATTACTCCATTGATATGGGTGATGCCTTCAAATGGACACTGGCGCCGTGCTCAAAAAGTTCTCTCCTGCAAAGAGCTTCTTTGTGCTTTGCTTTGGGAGGAGATTCTGTAAATACCCAGTTCAGCATGCCCTTGCATGCTTTTTATTGGGAGAGAAAATCCCCACACCTGACCTGGGTGTCCTGGTTGTGATATGGAGTAGGATTTCATCACACGAAGCATAGTTCAGGTAAAATCGAGGGGTGGTGATGATGGAGGACACAGTTCAGCAACTGTGTGTGCCTGTTTAGAACTTGAGCAGTTTATTTGCAATGATCTCAGGGCAGCCTTCGCTTTTCCAAATCAAGATTGCCATAATTCATTATCTTTTGATAATATTAATTTTAACCATTTGCATCTCCTGTCTCATCAGTTTTTTATTAATTTTGTCACCATTTTAAACTCCTTTTCTGAACAAATGAAGTGTCTATGCAGTGACATGGAAAGGTATTTCAGAATGAATTTTTCTGGGTTTATTTGGGGTAAAATGAAGTTGAAAAAGAGAAGCCAGATGAAGTTTCCAGGTACTTTTGTAATTATGAATGAGCAATTTCAGCTGCAGTCCTAAAGTATGGATCAAAGTTCTTTCCTGCCTGGTGCTCTATATGCCAAATAAAACATTGGGGGATGTAACTGTACTGGTATTAAGCATATGAGACAAAATTAAAAAGAAAATATTTTGGTTCCAAAGGCACAACAGTTGAGGCTGAGATTCCATTAAACCTCACACATGAAGCTGAACCAACCCTTGTTTTACTGGCTCCTCAGAAAATACAGGTGCTGGAGGAAGAGAGCCCAGTTGTTATTGCTGGATAAAACTCTCTGCTTGGAGTGGAAAAAAGTAGGATTTGAAGCAGTGTTTGCTGTTGTTGCAAAGCTCTTTAAAAGGAAAACATGAGCTTTTATTATTGATGCAGTTATGGGAACACCCATCATTTTTATAAGCTTGTGATTTGGTAAATAAACATGACAGAATTTCTATAAAAAGAGCTTATTTTGGGTGATTTTGAGTTCAGAACAGAAGAAGAAACAATTTTGATATTTCCTTTCTTTTTTTTTTTTTTTTTTTTTTTTTTTTTTTTTTTTAATTTCAAGCCAATTCTGTTGGGAAAGACTGAATCAAACATCTCAGCAGAGGTCTGGGTGATGCTGTTCATTGGAAAAGCCAAGGGAAGACAAGGTCTCTTGCTTATTGAAGTGGTTAATGATTTAGCATTAATAGGGTTGCAATATTGCATGGTTTAGCCAGATTGTAACATTCTGTTTGTCAGAGTTGTTAAAGGTTAGATTCTGGACTCATGTCTTTGATGCCCAGGAAAAAAACCAAAATTAATCCATGTATGGAAATACTTCAGTTTAAAGTTTCCAAACGTTTGTGAATTCTCAGGGAATAAAAGTCAAATTGGGATTATAAGAAATGAGCAGAATTTCTCAATCAAAAGCTGTTTTTCTGCAGACCGTCCTTTACATTTTTGCAGATTCTCTACGTCAGACAAAATATTTTCTTCCATGTTGTATAGTAGGTATGGGTTTATTTATACTAAATATAACATCATTATATAATAAGTTTTCTTGGAGTGCTTGGTACTGTACAAACCACAAAAATTTTTGCTCCAGTGACCTTGTAATATAAAACTGAGGGAGCAATCACATTGCATTATGTGCCAGTGTGGTGAAATTAGTTTTGCACTGCCTAGGCAAAAGGATCTCCCTTGTCATCCAAATTACAGAACTGGGGCCCATATGTATGCACTCTGCCTGTTTGTTTATGCCATATGAATGGTAATACCAGGAAATATTTTTAAGGGTTGATGTCCCTTTTCCCTCTGCATTTGTGGGTTTTGTTGGTTTTTTTTTTTAATATTTCTCTCCTGAGTAAAATGTGTCCATTCAACAGAGTTGAAATGAGTTATGTTAATCTTCCAACACAAATATGAAACACTTTCAGTTGTTTTGCTGTCATTAGTTGTCCAGCTAAAATGCAGAGACCAATTTACAGGCAAGTCTCATAATACACAAAGTGTTTGTTGAGGTCAGGTACACAGGAAGAAACACGGATGTTTGGCCTAGGATTAAGAACAAGCTTTAGACTTGCAGAATTTCTTCTTCATTGACTTTTTCTTAAATGCGGGCTTATTTCTATCGTATATAATTCAAAGCTCACACAGCCAAAACAGGGAGATTTTCTAGCAGTGGGGATTGAGCTTTTTAAAATCATGATTCTCTTCTTTGAAAGGGGTAAACAAGAATCAATTTTCTTAACTACAGAAGTTGGTTGAGTTGCAGGTTTATCTAGAGCAGGGTAAACTCTTAGAGAGCTAACCCAAGAAATGAGAGAGGCACAAAATTAATGTGGTGACTTCTTTCAGCTGAAGCCTGGGAGGAATATTTGGGACAATCGCAGAGGATTTCATAAGTTTTGCCGTCAACAAATCAATAGAAGAACCTCAAAGGATGCATGCGTAGGTATTTTCTAAGCAAAAAGTTTTCACCAGCTCATGGAATCATAGAATGGTTTGGGTTGGAAGGGATCTTAAATATCATCTCATTCCAACTTCATTGCCATGGGCAGGGACACCTTCCACTCTCCCAGGTTGCTCCAAGCCCCATCCAACCTGGCCTTGGACACTTCCAGGGATGGGGCAGCCACAGCTTCTCTGGGCACCCTGTGTCAGGGCCTCCCCACCCTCACAGAGAAGAATTTAATCTATATATCAACCCTAAACCTCCTCTCTTCCAGTTTGAACCCATTACTCCTTGTCCTTGCTCTACCTGGTACTTATTTACCAAAATACCCATGAAGTGGAGCAGGGAGCTGTTGGAAAGACCCAGCTGACCAAGAGAGTGACAAAGACACGTTGAGTAGCCCATATTACCCCCTCCAAGTGCTACTTCCCAGCTGGGCTGCTGGCTGAGAGATGGATTCTGTGCATGCTGGAAGTGTGGACAGGCCCCACCTTGTGCCCCTGGGGAAGATGCTGGGTTTCCCTGAACCCAGAGGATTCATCTCTGTGGGCCTTTTCCTCCTGTTTGAGGCATCTGATATCGATATTGATGTTTTTGGTGGGGTGAGGGCTCTCTAAGGCACGTATCCCACCAGGCTCCGTGGAGTCTGCACTCCATGGAGATGTATAGGCAGAGATGGAGGGCAGCCAAGAACTGCTGCTGCTCAGGAGGGTGAATGCTGTGCTGTGGAATGGCTTAGATTGGTTTCAGGGCCTTCCTTTAGCTAATATTTGTTACTTTTCCACGGAAAATAGGAGTAGGCTTGCGTTTCAGGCTTCTTTTAACTTCAGATCATCTGGGTTTCATAGGTACCAGTCATACCTTAAGCTTAAATGTTCTTTTTCTCACATGTTCCCTTTCAAGCAGAGTCAAGGCAGATTTTTATTTTTAAACATTTGGAGTTTGTTTTCATGAAGTTTCTCCAATCAAGACAGTATCCAAGCCATCTTGGTTTGTCGTCGTACATCCAGTATTACTACATTAGCTCTTAATAAAGAACTCATGCAAAAACCAGATTCCCTTCACACTAACTACAGAAACATGTTATGGGAATGTGACCATAGAACTGTGTGGAAAATGATATTACTTGCAGAAGATTTGTTGTCACATAACAGCCTGCTCATCTGCTGATTACTATCTTAACGTTTATTGTGCATCTTCCTTTGTGCAGTGATACTTTCAAAAGTGTTTAAAATCTCTGCAGTAAAACAAAATAATAATTGTAAAAAAAATTTTAAAAAATCCTGACATGCCTCTGCTAGCATCGAGCTAAATCCAAACTAAAAGCAAATTTATACATATGCTGTATATTAAGCTTAACCAGAGTAACGCCCCTTTCCTTTGGTTTTTGGAAAAGAGTCCCACATTGTCACATGTAAAGGGACATTTCAGCACTGATTTTCATTTTCATGAGATTAAAAGTGAAACATGTAACCACAAAGCTGGTTTATGTCATCCCCTGTTGGAGCCAGCAGTAATGCCAAAAATTAGATATTTGATAGGTTTGTGAGAGAAACAGATGCAGGAGGGATGCCATTCCCACAATTTTAAACTCCTTCTTATCTTTAAGCTAGAAAGAACATTCCAGATGAATAAAATCTATCTTATTGGCTTTAGAAAATAGAGGAAGAAAGTTGCCAACAAAATAATAAAAAAAAAAACAGAAAAAAAAAAAAGAAAAAAAAAAGAGGCATAAGAAGAGAAGTTAATTTAAAACCAATGTCAGTCTTGGGGAATTGTAAACCATAATTGAGAGAGAGAGAGAGAGAGTGAGTGTGTATTCATGTATGTGTGCACATCTACAAAATAAATAGGCTGAGATGAGGCATTTCCCTTCCTTTTTGATCTGTTTAATGCAGCCTGCAGTCTCACTTTGGCTTTTTTTATCACTTTTGGGTGCAGAGAGATGGGGAATGGTAAAAACCAAGGGAAGAATCTCCCCCAAACATATACCAAATAAACTCAGTGAAAGCATCCAAAAAGTATTCTTTCGGCTTTTTGTTTTGGAAGCAGTTTGTATGTCCCTGTTCTTTTAATTTCATTCTGCCAGCTGTCTGCTAAACAAATCTAGCCAGGTGGGGCTTACAACCCATGACTAAAAAACCTACTAGTGCAGCTGTCCAGCTTGCCTGGAGGAAGAATTCTAACAAATGGCAGGAATGAAAAGATTGGTTTTGTTTTCAAGAAAGTAGCTATGGTACCTTCCTTGCTTCGTTGTTGGTTTGTTTTTTTTTTTGTTCTGCTTGCTTCAGTTAACTCATGGCCTCCTAAGGTTTTACAGAGCATTGGAAAATCCACTTCCGTGGTTCATCATTTAATGTGGCATTGCTTGGATTTCTTTCTTTCTCTTTTTTTTTTTTTTTTTTTTTTTTCTTTTTTCCCCTGTAATGATTTTTTTTTTTT
This sequence comes from Certhia americana, assembly GCA_018697195.1. Taxonomy (NCBI): domain Eukaryota; kingdom Metazoa; phylum Chordata; class Aves; order Passeriformes; family Certhiidae; genus Certhia; species Certhia americana. Next base: position 2,876,090 of record CM031863.1, read on the forward strand.
TCTCCGTTAGAAACATAGGGCAGCTGCTTTGAGTGTAGCTAAATGTAAAATAACCTGACACTTTCCCTACAAAAGCACTGGTAAGCCATATAGTAGCTTAGCTGGATTTTTAAATATTCAAGAGTTGAATATATAACTAGTGAAGGGTGGTGGTTGGTATTGTTTATCCACAAGCTGGGGACAGAACAGGCTTCTTTGCACTGCTTCATCAATCGACCTCAACTGTGATTTTCTAGTCAGCAAATGAGTGCTTCATTTTCTGTGTCTGTGTTGAGCTAAACAAGAGCTATGCTAAAAATTACCAAACCACCATCTGATCTATAGTTTCAGCAATAGAAGATTAGCATGTGAGCCACTGAGACACCTTCCTTCACTCCTGCCAGAAAAAGGAATGTGTGAAAGGTGTTTGTCACCAACTCCACTTAGGGAATTCAACTGAAAATCTCCCTCTGCTTTTCACTGGGTAGCAGCCCAAACAAAAAATAATTGGTTTTTGGCCCAATCCTGCCTCCTTTGAAGCTGGTGACATCTTGTTCTTTTGACATCCTTGGTGCAGGTCCACGTTGATTGAGGGTGATCTGGTAGAGTGATTTGCTCAGTGAGGAGTTGAGGGCTTTTGGCACTTCTCAGGTATCACTCTGGTCTCACGGGTCCCAACTTTAAAGGAACACATGGCATTAACACCTCTCAGAGTCCGGGTGGTGCCTCACAGTAAAGCTGCAATACAGGCTTTGGGTTTGGTCCAGAGCTAGTAAAGTATCTGTGCTTATGTGGGTGTGTGAACAGTGCTGCTGAAGTCAGTGGAGCTGTTTCGATCAATTACTGCTTATCTAATGATAGAAAATTTCAAGTAAGGTTAGGACTTTTTGGATGGACACTCTAGTCAAGTGACTAAATGCTTTAAATGAAGCCTGTCTTAATTGCTGAACTGCAAACACGTTAAATTCTTATAGACTTGATTTCAGCAACTTTTCTGTTTCCTTATTAGCGTACAAGCAGATCTGCTAAGCAAGATGTGGAGGTACAAGCTGGGTCCTACTGATTTTCCAAGACAGACAGGTGCCAGGCCCAAATATACCTCACTGAATGATTAAACCTTCCTTTGGGAAGCAGCAACTTGCACATAATGCACGTTCAGTGTTTGCCATTTTTCCCTTTCTGCTTGCCATCGCCACAAAGAAAAAAGTGGGTGTGAAAGGATCCCACCTGTTTGTATCATGTAGACTTCTCTGCACCCACCAAGCCAGTGGGTTTGGATAACATCCCCTTTCAAAATTGATCCCTAATCAGTTTGGGAGACTGAGACCTGTTTCTGCAGAGGGGATGGGAGAGCAGCACGCTCTGCCTGGGCTGCTTAAGTCAAAATGGCATCGAGCACGGGCAGGCACAGCCAGACTGCTGTTGCAGGCGCTGTTATTTCCTTTTGTTGTATAACAAGGCATGAGTGATATTGGTTTGGGGTGCTCACAAGCCAAGAAAAAGGAAGGCCAATTTTTCATGAGGAAATTGAAGTGCTGATGCAGAACTAACCCTCACGGTTTGATGTTATTTAATGAAGAAGCAGTGAGTGGGGGATTTTTGGCAAAACTTGGTGTGTAAGCGTAACAATTGCAGTGACATTATTTAGCACACAATAGAGTAACAAAGGTACTTAAACGCCACAATTAAGGATTGTGTTAAGATACTCGAATAATATCTGAAAGCAAAAAAATATGACTGTGTTATTCTCTAACACCATATAGAAATATAATAACTTCATTCATTTTTTTCCCCTGAACCTACACTAGATTCCTAGAACGGCTCCAGCAATATCACTGGAATTAGCTCCTTTCAGTGATATTCTGCATTAGAGTCTCTGGACATTGTTATCAGCCTCAGTTTTTTACCTATTTTTCTTATTGTTAGGAATGGCAAATGTATATATTACAGTAAAAATGCTTATGTTCATTTCCCATTTATATTTCTGAGAACCATGTCAGATTCTGAAGGCCTGCACAATGTACAGAAGACATATATGTCTATGGAATAGCAGGATAATATTGGCAAAGCTGAGCCTTGAGAGTAATTTGCCATAAATTATTTTACCTGGTGTTATAGCAACTTCTTAATGTAAAGGATTTTCTGGACTTGCGGTATTTGTACAAGAAGTTCTGTTTCATAATAGAAAAGGAGAAAGGTTGGGAGGTCAAAAATACTATATTGCAGCTTTCCTTTAGTTTTCCATACATTTTCAAATATGATTCTAAATACAAGCGGATGAGCCTGATCGAGCTTGGCTTTGGGAGAGGAGAGCTGTACCACGTTTTTGCTAAACCTATCACCATTTCCTGACGGCCACAAGAACAGCACTTTGCTTCTGCAGACCATGAACAGAGGATGGGAGACCCAAGAAAGCTCCCAAACTCTGTGTGGGATTACACCAGTCTAGTCAGTAAGCCCTGATGCCAAGGGTGTAATGTAATATTATAACCATCTGTTGTCCAAGGCCGTTATCCCAGCGGCTCCTGGACACCACTCACCCTCCTCATCATGGCAGCAGCGTGTCACCATGGTATCTGGAGCACGAGGGGGAGGTGGCAGAAGTGCAAGTGACACAAAAAGGCTCTTGAATTGTGGAGACCTTCTCTACTGCTCTGCTGTTTGCTGCTCAGTACAAAAATGGGTTCCATTACAGCCTCCATGTAATCCAGGCAGGCATAGCTGTTCCAAGGCTGTAATCTCCCTGGAATGCCTGGGAATGGGAACAATTGGCCAACTCTCATGGTTTTAATATGCTGTTCACCTAATTTGGTGACTGAAAGTTTCCCATGGTCAACACTCTCTAACACTCTCTTTTTTATTTTTTTCTTTTTTTTCCTTTTTTTTTGATTTTACACATATCTGCAGTGTTGATAATATTTGTTGGTTTGTTTTTTTTTCCTGTAGGACTGAAGTTTTTAGAGCTAAAATTTTTCTTTCACTCCTCTATGCAGAAATATGAGGCTGATCCTCATGGAGACATCCTCCATCGGCCCCTTTTCCATTAATTGCAATGTACTGGAAGCCACAGAACTTTCAGGGAATAAAGATATTCTGATTGCTGAGGGACAGGTCATGAGTCAAGAAAGGAAGTATGAGATATAAGACTGAAATCAAGTTTGACAAGGAAGTCTGAAGATAAAATGTGTGGTGTAACAGTGGACAAATAATGTCCTATGGAGTACGAGGAACAGGAGAGGGAAAAGTACTCCAAAATACTGAGCAAAGGTTGGAGGACAGGAATTGGACGTGAGTGATAGGAAACTTTGGTGACAAGGTGGGCCCATGACTGTGGGACTGAGCCTGCATCTACAACAGAAGCACAATGGGAATGGAATCTCACAAAATCCCATGGGACAGCAGGAAGTAAATGGAGACTTGCAACACCAGCCAATAGGGATGAAGTTTAGGCTGGAAATGAAGAGGCATGGATCAGATTTATTAAAAGCTAGTAGCTAATGATTTTTTTTTCAAGTCATATATGAATTCATTTTCTAGAGGAGGGAAGAGGTTTAAAGGGTAAAATAGTTTCAAACACCAAATAGATCAATAAATATGGGTACTTCAAATGCTGGTAATATCTTAACATCTGAGCATTTCTCTGTCTGAAGAGCTTTTGAGTTTAAGCTGGTAAATAACATGGATTCCATCCACTCTGACCACTTCCTGTGGGGATAATCTGCAGGTCAATAAAGAGATAAAGTTAGTGTCTACTTGCTTCATTATTATATAGAATTAAATTAAAGCTTGGCGCAGTATTTGATGAGGGCAGGAGTGAGCAAGGCCACAAACAAGCAATATCACTCCTGTATTACAGGAGTAAAACACTTTCCATGAGAGAAAATGGAGAGGAGGAAGAGGAGAGAGACCAAAAGAGAGTCTCAGAAAGGGGTTAGATATAGACACAGGGATAAGATCCAAGAGAGGAGATTTATAGGAAGTTCAGTGGATAAAATTATAGGAAAATGGAAAAATCTGTCAGAAAAAACTCTTGGACTAAAACATTAAGCTCAGATTCATTCAACCCTGTTAAATGAGTTATTTAGTGATTGCCACATACCTTGCACTGATTGCATTTATCATATCTGCTCAGAAAAATCTTCCTCACCCAAACCAATTCCAGCTGGTTTTCCTTCCTTTTCTGAGGGCTACACATTTCCTTGGAAAAAAGGTATTGTTATCTGTGATCAGAAAAGAGGCTTGCCTGTAGTCCTCAAAACACTTTGCCATCCCCACGATGAATAAGTTTTCCCTTTAATAGTTCTGCTGGGGCTACTTTTGAAGGCCACTTTGAAATTCCAGCTATGGAGCATCAAGGTGTTGCCAAGAGCAAGGAGGGATGAGTAGGCAAATTCTGAGATGTTGCATTCAAGTCTTCACTTTTTAAAGGTGTCACTTCAAGGTGGTGATTATGGTTTCTAAAAGAGGAATAGTTCTGAAAATTAGCTATTTTAGAGTTATTCTGTCATGTCTGCTAACCTTAGCAAAGAGCAGTCTGCTGTCTCCAGGACAGCTTGAAAGGCTCTCTAAGGAGTAGTCAGAATTGTGTTCCTTGTCAAACACCGGAGCTGATACCTCCAAGGCATGCAGGAAGATATGTTTAATCATCTTCCTTTTTTTATTTGATCTTTGGTTCTTTTTTTTTCTTCCTTTTTTTTTTTTTTTTTTTTTCTTTTTTTCCCCGCTTTGCTTTTATAGTCCTGAAACACTCACTTGAGAAACTCTGACAGGTTTGGAATAAAATGAAGAAATTCTGCCTCTCCAATTCTCATCCCAAAAAACACCTGTTAAAGGAAAATAAATCGAGTTATATGCCAGCATTCTCCATTTGTTTCTCATGTTCTGCATCAGGTAATCCATGTAGATATTTCCTTCCACCTGCTTCAAGACCTCATCTTTCTGCATTTTAACATTTCCCACATTTCCCATTCTTGAATCATCTCCTCCCTCCTTCCCCATAGAAAACAAAAACAAGAAACTGTTAAATCGAATTGAAACATGATGGAAAAAATACCCCATGCTTTCATTCTCTTGTTGAAATATCTTCCATTTCCTAAAGACTCTAGATTTCCTTTGGTATGTGAGCTTTCAAGATTTCTTTTCCGCTCAGTGTATTAACTTTGTTTTTCATATGTTATCATTATTTTTACCAGCATGTGTAACACACATTTCCCACTTTATGATGGCAGTAAATACAAATGCAGAAATTACACACTCAGACAAATTAAGAGAAATAAACCCTAGCAGGTCCTGAACCAGCCAGATCATTCCTATGTATCCTCTATTATATCTCCGTGTACCCCCAGTACATTTCCACATCACACAGGTGGAAGTGTGAAGCTGAGGCTCATTTAACAGTATGAATTTTCCCAATGTATCACAATTACAGGAACACCTGTGCTTCATAACTTTCTGCTGATCCACTGTGAAAATTCACTGTGTGTTTAGTAACCAAACCATCAATATGCTTTGTCTCCTACAGCGTGTGGATTGGGATGAGGGCTTTAGTTCCTCCTTAAAAAAAAAAAAACAAAACCCAGAACGACCAAAACCAAAGACCCAACAAGACAAAAACTGATAGAAAATATAGCTGATGCTCGTGCTGTGGGCTGTGCTCACTCTTCCCCACTGTGACAGATCTTTATTGTGAAAGATCTTCAGTCTCCCCTCACTGAAGGTTGGCAAACCCCGCTCTGGGAAACTCAATATCATCCTTTTTTTTGACTTTCCTGGGTATGGCACAGAGACCAGTTTGTGTTCATGACTCATTGCTTTCTTGAAAGTGTGTCAAATTCGTTGTCACGTGAGTCAGGCACCTTCAACACGCTCCATGTGGCTCTGCTAGACTGTCCTGTGGAGCCACCCCAGCCTCGTGCCAAGGGATGGTCTTGGCCCCTTCTCAGTGTGCTCTGTGCCCACTCAGTGTGCCTAGTTTGGCTAGGCTGGGCTAATTTCTACCAGTCTACCTAAGTTTCTTCAACTGATGGAAAAAAATAATAAATGGCAATGTGAGACAAAGCTATGGTTTTATGCAAACGACCGAGTAATATCATGGAATAACAATGCTTGAGGCACTGCTTGAAGTGAAGGAGTTTTGGTGAAAGGTTTTACAGGGAGCTCTACTGAAAATAACCCCAGCTGCTTTTCTGATTTCTCTTTTAGCCTATAAAAGATAATTTGCTTTGTGTGTGGTGCTGCAGCCCAAAAAAGGAGTCTGAGGCTTGGGAAGCATGATATGACCCAATGCTGGAGAAAGGTGTTTTTTGGTGATGCAGAGATGCTGCTGAATGATTTAAGCTGTTGTGGTGATGGGCAGAAGCTGGCTAGGAGTCATTAAAATTTTTAACTGGGGAGATGGAGGTGAAAAAATTCTGCTCCCTCCTTTGAGTTTAGGTGAAAAATGGACTTTGTGATCCCATTTAAGTGATATTTGCATCATCTGGGCAATATGATCCAAGTCCTTGTCCTTCTGTTCCCACACCAAGAGGTTGGCTGAAGATGGCAGATTTCCCATCCATGGAAAACAGACTGTCTGGAGAAGGAAGAAGATAAAATCATATCTGCTGTTGTCTCAGAGTCGAACTGGGATGTGTCTAGGAGACTGCAGTCTTGGACTCAAGACTCTCAAGCCACTCAGTTTAAAGATAACCTAGATTAATCTCATCAGCTTTTAATGAGAATTGGGGATTTGTGTCTTCTGTGATGTGTCACTCTTGAAAACAAATCTTAGGTTTATGAGTCACTTGAAATTCTGTGATATTGGGTAAAGAAATCCAACCCTTGATAGCTGTCACATTTCTATTTCCATTCTCTTTGTTATCTGTTACAAGTCTTTGTGCTGTATCTCCACTTCCATTGATGTTTCTTGCAGATAGAAGCCCGTCCTCCATTTGCAAGTTCCCATAATACACATTCCCAGTAAGCCAAACTCTGCCTTTCCTACCCCAATCTCAGTGAAGTTTCTATCACCAAGTAAACTGTGGCCTCCTGGGTTATTTTCCTGGATCCTTTCTGGATACTCCTTTTGTGGTTCTGTCCTTGAATGAACTCAGGGAAGGAGGTGCCCTTGTTTTCTTTTTTCTGTGAGGCAGGATAATGCCTATGGTGTGACACAGGTGTGTAGAGGGGTCTACAAATTAATGTGCTTTGAGGTCCTTGGATTAAATTCATATAAGTGAAAAATAGTTGAAAGTCATTTTAGTATCCCAGTGGGTCTGACATTCTTTTCTGCTCCCAGAAAGAGATTTTCTGTCTGCAAATCTCATGTTTCCAGAATTAGATTAGGAGTGTCAGATGTGCATTCTTGGGGCCTTCTGACCCAGATTAACCCTGGAGCACAAAAATTTGATTGTGGAGTTGCGAGACCAGAACAAAAATGTACCCACAGTGGTCTATCACTGAATATAGGAGGCTTTTATAGAGCACATTCAAGGGAGGGTGTTGAAGGTAGAGAGACTGTGTGCCACAAGGATAGACACTGTGGTCAGGGTCAGGAAAACTAATCTGAATTCGGGGTAAATCCACTGATTTGAAGATCAGAGAGATTGGTGGGAATTTTTTTTATTCATATAAATGATGGTACAAGACGATAACAGAAACTGTTAAGAAAGAGAGGTACCAAATATGTAAAAAGTATTTTATGACTTTCCACTTCCTAAATAGCTAGTAGAAGAAGATGAGGAAGCTCAAAAATGAGGATGAAGATATATCCCAGGCCTGAGCCATAGTGAGACCTGCTAGAGCCATGACCAATTTTTTGTCCTGCTTCCTGTCTGTGCTTGGACCTGTGCTTATAGAGAAGGCAAGGCAGTGGTGGAAGGTAAACTGCAAAACCTGAAGGAAATAATTTCTTATGAGATGTTCAAGAGTAAATATAATATAAAACAGTGTCTCATAGGCATATTTGTTATGTTCTTGCCATCTGGAAATAATAATATGCATCTTCACAAGAGAGTTTTGGAGATACAGCTTCGTTGATTTCTTTCTTAACAGGAGTGGAGTTGTGTCTGAGATCAGGGACCGTTTCACTGCTGTGAAATATCTATTTCTGTTAATATGTTTACTGTGCTAAGTAATCAGAACTGGATTCTATCAAAAAATCACCGTTCTAATTTAGTATTTGCATTAAAATTCAGTTTATAAAATCTTGGATTTGAAGCTGCGGCTTAACGCTCAGTCAGGATGGCAAACAGTTTTGATCACAGCAGTGATTGAATTCGTGTCAGAGGAAGTTGAACCTGAGTGTGATGTGGAAACTGGCTGCTGTTTGGACTGGTTGCTTGTTCATGAATGCACTCATGTTATTACATGTTCAGAAAAAAAGAAGGAAAGAAAGCAAAACAGGAGAACACTTAACGTTCCTAAAGTAGTTTCCTCAAATTTCTCTGCAAACAATGTAAAATAACAACCTAATAATTTTGTATCTTAATCATGTTCAGTAAAGAAGTCCTTTAGATAATTGGCACTGCCTCTGTACTAGGCCAAACTTTCTTTTAAGTTACAAATACTCACAAAAGGTTTACATTATAAGGAGCTGCTTTGGAGATGTGCAGATTTAGTTTGTAAGTACAAAGTGAACATGCAAATTGCCTTATCTTGTGGGATTCACAAACAACCATCATTCAGATTGATTTAATACATAGCTTTTTATCTTTAAAAGTGTTAATTAGAAAATAGGGACAGTTCTCTGAGCACTTAAGAGTAATAAATAGATCAAAACAGCATCCATGCTTCTGTGATGGAACTTCTGAAGACTTTATAAAGGGATTAAACCAATTGTCAAAAAGACCACAGTATACATATTTAATAGTGCTACCAAGCTACAATTACATTTTTAGGACTCTATTTGCTAAGCTTTTAAACACTCATTATTAAAAAAAAAAAAAAAAAAAAAAAAAAAAAAAAAAAAAAAAAAAAAAAAAAAAGAGCGAGAGAGAGAAACATGGGAAAAAAGGGATTTTCAGAACTTTACCACATAACTCAGGACTGGTATGCCAATAAGCACTGATCCAGGTCTGGAGTGACAGAGTTGTGTATAAGACATCCTGGTTTTCATTTAGCAGGAGAAGTTGTTCAACCGTGTGAGAAAAAGACCTTGTGTAGTTTGGTGGTCTGATTTTGTTCCACTGCAGCGTTCAGGGGCAGAGGGGAGATGCTGCTAATGGATATCCTTGACCTAGCACGAGTTAAAACTCACTCTTTTAAATACTTAGAGAGCTGTGTGCATTTAGTCACTTCAGTAGTGTTCACATAACTAATACTTTCCTTTCATTACAATCTGTTTGTTCTGTATATTTATTTCTATATGTTCCTGTCCTTGCCCAACAAGCTCACAGTGAATGAAATCAAACCCACCAGCAATAATGAGTTGCAGTCTGACTATTTCTCAAATAAAACAGAGGGAACTGCAACTTGTCAAGCAAACAATAAATAAGGCAGATCTCATAAAAAAATGAGAGAAACAGGTAAGGTCTTGAAATGTACTCAGGAAGCAAATAGTGTGAAGGACTAGAGGAAGAATTAACTTCAGCACCCGAGGTCATCAACTTCTAAAAGTCTCATCTAAAATATGGGCCTTAAGGGGCTCTCAGAGATTCAGTGGGACAGGTTTCACCCCACGAGAGAACAGCTGTAATACTCCTTTTCCTGCTGCCATTTCCAAGTCACACCTATCAGCAGCATATAAAATGCATTACAGCAATGAGAGTAAAAATCCTCTTTTGTCTCTCCAGCCTGAGTAATGGTTTTGGATGTTCAGGATTTCTTTTTTTTTTTTTTTTTTTTTTGCTTATTTCCATACAGCTGCATGCAGGTACTCATGCACAGTGGTTTCACGAAGTTGCTTTTATTTGCATAAACCACATAATAAAGTGTTTATAGGAACTATGCATTGATGTGGACAACTTCAGAGAGGGAAAAATCTTGTGAATAATTTCTGTGATGCAGATGGAGGGAGAGTTTTTCCGTTTACTATTTGCCACTTCAAAACTTATAGCACCTCAAGAAAATAGACATGACCCTCTATATTTTAATGCAAATATCTAGATGTCTAGAATTTTGAAAGGAGTTGTAAATATATTCTGAACTCAATCAGGAGAATAGTTTATTTCCCAGATTGTAAAGGATATCCAGTATTTCTCATGGAAAGTTGCACGTGTTTGAAGGGTCTCGTTGCATTTAAAACATTTAATATTTTATCAGGATGAAATATGCATTTAGCCTTTATTGCCTGGGAAGTGGCAGAAAGGGAAATGGTGATTAGAAGTGTTTAGCAGAGCTTTGGAAATGCTCTGGGAATGAAACTTCACAACCTCTTTGCACTGGTGTTCCAGCACTGGATCATCCTCCTCATAAATAAGAATTTCCTAATGTCTGATCTGACCCTCCCAAGCTGCACTCTGTGGCCTGTGCCCCTTGTCCTGTTTGCTGCCTCCACAGAGAAGAGTTTGCTCCATCATTTGGGAGCAGATGTTTGAGCTATGATTGGATCTTCCTCTACTTTTCCTCTTCCATGTATGAAACAGACCCATCATCCCCAAGATGTCCTTTTTGGTCCTGTTCTCCAGGCATCTGAAGGACTTAGCCACCTCTTCTGGACCTTCTATGTATGTGGCACATCCCCATCCTGAGCAGAGAGGGGAGGGCAACCTCCCTCTACCTCTTGCCATGCTCCTCCTCATGTGGATCATGGTGTGGTTTGTCCAGGGGCTCCTCCTACAAAAGAAAGAGGAAGGGGGAGAAGGTTGGGTGGGATTTTCTCATTAACTTGGTTGATTTTCTGCATCATTGTGGCCTTGGGGCACTGTGCAGCGCGTGAGCACTGGTGGAGCTGAGTGCAAGCACAGAAGAAGGCAGTTGCTGCTGTGAAGAACTCAGTCTGCACATGTCACAGGAGGCAACAGATGGCACAGGCTGACGAGAAGAGATGAGACAATATTTATAAACATGATAGACAGCAGTCTCAGTACATGAGTAGCCAAGACATTGTCAAGGTTTTTTAAGGCATCACAGGAGGGGTTTTGGAGCTGAGCTGAGCTGAGAAGTAGTTTTACAGCTGCTTGCAGGAGGATGGTCCCAGGTATGAAAGAAAGAATGGAGGTGCTCAAGATAAAGCAGAAATTCCATCCAAATTTGAGTAATAAAGTAATATTTATCAAGGTGGAGCTTGATGAAGTTCTGATTTGGATTAGAGAGTTGCTAGGGATGGCAGGAGATTTGGTTTAGGAAACCAACAGGTCCAGATTTGGAGTATCTCAAGGGATCTTTTGGTGTGTGTGAGTTTGAGAGCTTGGAGAAATGAGAGCAGGAGAGAGAAAGCATCATGGAACAATAGCTCCTCATTCAGAATCAGCCTCAGCAGAGTGGCAGTCATGCCCTGGGCTCTCTCAGCACTGCAGGGTCCAGCCCTTCTGGTCAGAGTTTTTATCACCATCTCTGTCTTGTCAGAGATGTCTCTCTGGTATTTTCACCCATGTTAAGATGCAGTGTCTGTTGTACAGTGTTTTGTGTGCTCGTGTTCAGTGGAGTGGATTAGCTTATGAAAACCTGCATCCTAATTCTGATGTAAATGTAAATGTGTACTGGGTATTATGTAGCTCTGGCTTTGAAGCTCTCTAATGTTTATTTCAAAGTAATAATAGCCTCAATAATGTTCAAAGAGCTGTTTGGTTTGGATATAAAATATATATTACATAAACTAGTTTTGTAGTCATCAGTATATCTAACTTTTTTCAACTGTTATGTCTGGAGTTCATTTTCTTGAGCTTTCTTTATCTCAGTTCCTGATCATTGCTTTCTTTGCCAACCTGAAGCTTTGTTTTCTTTCACATTTGTGGCCTCTGTTCATTGCACAGAAATGGAAGTAAAGTTTCAGAGTTTGTTTGGTTTTGTTTGTTTGTTTGTTTTCTTGGATAAAGGAAAATGAGAAAATGCAGATAGTAGCAGCAAGGTGGCAGGGAAAAAAAAAAGGATCTTTTACAGGTATGAGTTAGTTTTCCGGACAGCATGTCACGTTTCTATCACACCAGCATGAAGTAATGTGACCTAAGATGATGTCTCAGAAGCTGAAAATGACTCATGAAAATAGAAATGTTAGGATGTCCTGGAAAACTAGCTATCTGCACATTCATAACATCAACATTTGTAGCACAAATTCCAGCTTCCACAAGGTCTGTTTTTAATAAGATGAATCAATTCCGTCCCACTTCTAAGGGCAGAAGTTGCTTGTTCCTATTACTAGTCAACAACTCAACACCATTTTCACTAACACTGCAGAAGGAGAGAAACCTAGCACATTCTAATGAAAAGTGAACAATTGTTTGGAAACTTGATAATGTGCTATAATGCATTAGCTGAAGAGTGGGCAGAAGCTGTGTTAAGAGAATTGACCTTTACATGCAACACGTTTAGAGAGATAGGGAGGAAGAAATACTTCACTCACTAAGTAGAACAAGAAGCAGAACAGAAAAAGGTGGGATGGGAATTTTAAAAAAAATGGACAAGATCAAATTATTTTGGTAAGTTTTCAGATAAGAAACACCTACCTCTGGAAACATTTTATAGCCAGATCATTAAGCAACCCTCCCATGATAGCTACTTCATGTAATTGTGTTTTATTGCCTGCATTTGTCTAAGTAGCAGAATACCAGTAATGTTTCACAGTTACATAATGGTTTTTTTTTGCTTTTAATCTCACAATAAATAAGAGGTGGGTGAATACTACAGTACTCTCCACTGACTTCAGAGGGCTTTGGGCTTCCTATCACTCCTTTTCACAAATCTCCTTTATTCCTTTGCCCTTGTCTTCAGATGCTTTGTCCACCCTTAAACCAGTTAGAAAAAATGACATCATAGATAGCAAAGACCAGTGAATAACACTAAGTGATAGCTAAATTCATCAGTAAACCTTTCTAAGCTCCTTGGTCACCCAGGAAACTGAATAACGGGCAGTGGAGGTGACCCAGGTAATTTCAGAACTGGAGTTTTGTTTAATTGATGCAACTGCAAGAATTAATGATACCATAGCTTGTTAACTTTCATATTTAATGCAGTTAAATGTAACATATATCCTCTTCTTTTCAGTTTCCAGTTTATCACGTGTTCTTGTGCTAGAAATGCATTTCCTGCATGGTAGTTGATGTTATTGATGGCCAGGTGTTTTGCATGAGGAATGGAGGATGTGTCTGACCTTGGCTTGGACTTCCTTCCCTGATGTCCCATTCAGGGCCTTGCATGGCTTTGCTGCATCCAGAACTGGAGCTGAGGGGGCTCATGGGGAGCCAGTTGAATCACAGCTCAAGAGCTGATAGCTGGGATGTGATCAGGAGCAGCTCCACAAGCATGCTGGAATAGCAGCATGGCTTTCTGCTCATTCCTAAGTCCACTGGGATTTGGAGATGCAACTGGGATCTGTCATTGCCTTGGTTGAAGGCTTAGCAATGCGTGTTTGGGAAAGTGAGCATTCAGCCAAGCATTTCAACCAGGAAGCAAATGGTTGGGAATGTTGATATCCACTTTATTGTTTCTGTGTTTCAGAGTTAATATCAAGAAAGATAAATGTGCCATTTCCCCCTACAATCTGCCAGGCCATCCCTTTTATGCAAGACAATCCCTTTTTCATATCTAGACCACTAGCAGGGTCTGCAGTTCAATGCTTTTAAGAGAAGTGAAGTTTCTAATTTATAATCCTCCTGCAAGCTTCCACAGCAAATTCCAGGGTTACAGAACTGCAGAATTCACAGGGGCCCACACAGTTTTAGGTCACTTAGTTCAGGAAGCATTTAAATCTCCGCAGAATGTGGATAGCCATAGGGCCATATCCAGTTACATTTCATGATGCCTCTGTGTCTGATTTTTTGGTTACATGAGTTCTTCCTGCACAAGTGAATATGACTTTTTTGGGTCTATTCAAACCTGAAACTCAGGGAAAGTGAACAAAAAAGCTAAAGAAATTGTGCAATCCTCCCTAAAGTGAAACTGCTGCTGAGTGCCTGTGGCCAAAACAGCCTTCTCCTTCCAGTTCATCAAGGACAACCTGTCCTAGTGCCATGCCAAGATTTCTTGCTTTCCATCACATCTCCTGGGAAAGCCCCATAAGCAGTGACCTTGTGACTAAATGCCTGCCAGATCTGCTTTCTGGCAAAAACAGCTGCTACTCTTGGCACATTCAAATGGCTCTTCAAATTTTAGGAACTCCTCTATGAGGTGTTCATTTTATTTCCCTTCAACAGGAAAGCATTTCTCTAATACAGAGAAAGACTATGGACCATGGAATTGCAAAATATAACTGGAGACACTGGTGGGAATGAGATGTTTTTTTCAGCATGGGCTGTCATTCTGCATGCCTTCCTGATCAGTGAGATTTTCTTTTAACAGAAAAATGTCATTATTTATGTCACCAGGAATTAATTCATTGCAGTTAAAAATGAATTTGGAAATTAAAGGCTGTATATTTGTAAAGCTCTGAGTTTACTCCATCCTTTTGGCTACCAGCTTATGTCCACAAGGTCTGAGAGTTTCAAAGGCCAAATATGAAAGTCTGTATTTAGAATAATTAATATTGTACATGGACAATTAATAGGATTTTCAAAACTGTTAATGCAGGTGCAATATTCTGTACTGGTGTGATTCTCAATTAGGAGTGTTTTAATGTAGTTTGTGGGGTTTTTTGGATAGTTCACAATACCAGGCAAAGCTTGTTAGCCCCTGCCCAGAACATCCTGTTTGGATTTATGTTATTTGCTTCTTGGCAGCGAGGGATTTGAAAACCACTGTTGGTGCCATACTGGCACATAATTGCACTGGAAAACATGGCCCCAGTTTCTTGAAATTTAATTTGGGAATTGTCATCAAGTTGTTTTTACAAGAGGTAACTTTAAGTGCGTGTAAATACAGTTCTGACCCTGCCTTGCACCTGGCTGGCTGGGACTTGGGAAAAATTCACCTGCCTATCCCATGAAACGAGAGCAGCAGGCAACAAACACCCAGATATTCACAGAATGAATTCTGATAAAGTATCCCTGGGTTGTCAGTGGGCTTTAAAGTTGGGTGAATCTCCCACATCCAGATACAGGTACATAGAGGTGACAGGTTTTCACCCCTGTGTCACCACAGAGATTATACAGAGCATGGGCAACTCCTTTCTTACATCTGCAGATGTAAAATTCAGATTTATCTTTCCAGAACATCATCTTTAAATTACACAACAGATTCAAAACTACAGAAAAGATGAGACAGCAATTCAACAGAATAAAAAAAAAAAATAAATTTTTGGCCAGAAAGTTAATTTAAGAAATAATGCCCAACATTGCAAATTTTTTTATTTTTTTTCCCATACTTAAATGTTTGAGTTTTCTGTTCTGGGTGGATGTTTAAACAGTAGAAGCAGTTGTTGAGGAATGTTATGACTTTGGTGCGGGCCAGCAATGGACATGCCTTTGGTATTAATATTATTTAACATAATGTAATTGCATTAATGCTGGTAGTGTAAGTGTATTCCTGTTGAAAACTTGTATTGATTGTTAATAGTGAAGCTGCAGCCTTTTAACACCAACTGTTGATGCATTGTCTGTGGAAGCTCAGAGTCTTAAGGGCAAGGGTAATTTATACTTGCCAAATCACTTAGAAAAAATTCCAAGTACATTTAAATTTGCATATTCAGAAATATAGAGGGTAATTAGGAATAGGCTCAATATTTTCCCATTTCTATCTTTTAAATCACAAACTTGGAATAAACTGTCTGGCTCGAGATTTTCTGATTGGACACAAATAATGAAGAGAAACTCAGTCCCCCTCAAGCCGTGATAAAACACTTTATGGTCTCATAACATCTCAAGTTTGAGGAGGAAAAAAAAACCAAACCAAACCCCTATGTCACATATTGGTTCACAACCTCACAAAATGTTCACCAACTGTGTTTCTAAGTCAATAAAGGGAAAGTTACCTCTGAAGAAGCCCTGTCAAATTTAGCAGAATGAAGCCTATAGGATGCTGTTGATAATAATGAGGTTCTGTTGTGCCAAAAGTATGCAGGGATCTCACAGTATAAAAGTTAACTGAGTTTAATTTAACAGTTTTTTTATAAGAATTTATAAAAAATAAACAATAAAATATGCATACCATGTCAGTGAATAAAAATTAGGACAAGAAAGTTTATTTAAATATTTGATATTCAATGTCAAAGCTTATAAATTATTTTTTTACATATATTAATATTTAAGTGTTTTTTGCAGAACCATTCATATTATTCATCAGTTGAGAAACTCTACATACCTGCAGTGTTTTAGTGAAATAATGTGAAAGTGCAGTTTATCACTGCCTTGCCTTGAATCCTGTAACCTGTAAGATTTTCCAGTAAAAGCAGTGAATGAAAAAGTAGAATTGTTGTAATGTCCTTCTGTTGTATGCTCTGGCGCTGCTGTTTCTGTCACTCTTATCTGCCTTTATTCTGGGAGACCCATAAGATTCACCTCTGACCGTGTAGAATAATGGTTTATTTTTTATGCTTGCTCTGGTTTCATTAATTTGTGGATTAACTGAGGAGGAGAAGCAATTGCACTCGTACCCCCTTCGAGTGACATTTGGTTCCTTCTATTTTTCCTCATTTCCCTAATATTTGCTGTTCTTTATACATTCCTCCTCTTGCCTTTCCTTTTCTCATTTCTCAGCTTTTTCTTCTCTCCCAGGACTGCATTTTGACACCCTGAAGCAGTGAATTGGTCTTTGCTTACTGTAGTATTCACATCAATCTTGTGCTTGTGGCTCTGGCCCTTATTCCTCATTCTATAATAGTTCCCCTTCACCCCCCACCTCTTCTCTCTTATCTGTCTTATAGGAGAATAATGTCTTTCAAAACTTTAGTGAGTGGGAATAGCAGTGTCTGTGAATATTTATTTGCTGTATAAATACTCCAAAGCTTATTCTTCATCGTGGCCACCCACATTGCTGCATGTTCCCAGAGCATCTCATGTTATTTTTCTGTGCAATTAAACCTCACGTGTTTTGCTAATTTGGGAAAGATATGCTCAGGTTGTTGACATTTTCATCTGCCTTTGGTAAAGATGAAAAATGAAAAAAAAATTAGTGGCCTCCTATGCCACTTAAAAGTAGGAGGAGAGAAATTCTCTCCTTGAGAATTGAATGTTGGATTCTAATTCCTCTTGCCCAAATTGCACAAATCTTGCACGACCTCTGTGTTGGCTACACTTTGCATCAGGACGGAAGATTTTTGTTCCCTAGACTGGCTCTACTTTGCCAACATATTTTAAGTAAATATCTGAGAGGTCCTTCACAGAGGATTTCCAGGAAATAGCCGCTGATGGACTGCACCCCCCACATAGGGACAAGGATTTTTTTAGCTTTCCCACTTTGTAGCCTTTCCATGTGGTGTAAAGGGTCTGCAGTGAGACTGAGAAATATGCCAGTAACTTTATCTGCCTTGGCCTTGCTCCACAGAAGTGCATGTGCACGAACTCCTCTTTAAGCATGTGAGGATTGGGAAATTCGATGGGACTATTCCTAGGCTTAAAATTAAGCTTCCTATACTTAAAGGCTACAGTGATGCTTTACATCTGGCTTTCAGCCAGCATCCTGAATATCGCTCATTGATCCTATCACTGGAAACCAGCCACAAAAATTATTTATTTTATTTTATTTTTTTAGTGGATTTCCTAAAAAGACACTGGGAAACCCATGCAAAATAGCATTCAGTCATTTGACACGTTGGTGTCTGCTTTGCACTAATGAACTCCTACATTTAATTCGGTCTTGTCAGGACACAGTGTCTCCAGAAACCTGAAGTTTAATAGAGATGAAGCAAGTTTGTTGGTGTACTGTGAGTAGGAAGTTATCATCAATCTCATCTTCTTCAAGCATAACTTACAAAGTCTTTCTAATCTGATCAGCTTTCTTGAACACAGTATGCTGATGACTTGCTTCAAGTCATTCATGTGGAGATATTATACCTACTACATATGATAAAACAATATAAGGCAGATCAACTGCTTATAATCTAATTAGTTTGGTCTTTTCATTTACAGTTATACCCTGAGTACAGCTGTGCAAAATTCACATAATTTGTTTCACAGAATTTTACACATTTTTCTTTTTGTTTTGTTTAGCTTTATAACTCCGAGATTTCAGCTTCATTTGCAGCTTCAGTGAAATTGCCAGTACCACCTCCAAAGCATATGAAATCAGATATAGGGTGTTTATTTTCTAGGTCTGAACTATTTTCAGGGAATAAATGAAACCATTTAAAGTCAAAACTTACAGTAAATTCTTTGCTGCAAGAAAAAGAGAGAAAAATGAGAGTGGCTCCAGTTTCACTCCAGATGTTACAGGTACTTTTGTTTGGGAATGGAACTGATTCAAAACTGAGGGATCAGGGTTTTTCATGAACTGTCACTAGTTCAGTACTACCAATGCATTGCAGATTAAGAGACCTTTCTTGATTGAAGTATTCCAG
The DNA here is from genome assembly GCA_018697195.1 of Certhia americana. Classification (NCBI taxonomy): domain Eukaryota; kingdom Metazoa; phylum Chordata; class Aves; order Passeriformes; family Certhiidae; genus Certhia; species Certhia americana. The sequence continues at coordinate 2,894,571 of CM031863.1, forward strand.
CCTCTGCTCAGTTCATCAATGGAACCCAAGAGTAGTTTATGTCCTTATGTTTTCCTTTGATTTAGGGATTTGACAACATAAAAAATATTCACATGCATTTTGTAATTATTATTACTTTCATAGATCTTAGTATGAAGTCATAACAATGCATGACCATGTTTTCAGCTTGAAATATGCAGGATATCTGTGGTGGACTCCGTTGCTGTTATTTATGAACAGAAACACACAGACTCCAAATAAGTTCATCAGACGGCTGAAAAGAGGAATCTTTATTAACAAAATGAAACATCTTATATAAGGTACTTCACTAAATAAAAAGTGATTGGTGAATGGGAACACCACCTTCCCTATTACCATTGGCTAAGTAAGAGAAACAATATATTCTATGTTATGGAAAACAAGGATGAAAAAACACCACCTGTTGTTTTGAGAAAGAATATTGTTTAGAGAATATGTTTACACAATTTCTCTTGGGAAAGTGAGAAGGTTTCCCTAGGAAAGAAAGGATCCTGACAGGCCTTCAGCTGTGAAGTTTCAGAGACACAGAATTGTCAGTCCCACAGACTCTAAGAAAGACAATCAACTTTCTGGTATGAATGTCCTTGGAAAAACACTTTAGATATATTAAAAAAAATACCTTTCACAAAGATGTTCCTTTTTGGAAGACTCCAAATGAACAAACCCTTCTCAGTTGCTTTGTTTTTCAAAAGCAAGTGGGTCCAGAAGAAAGAAGTACCAAATTTTCTCTGCGTACAGGACAATGTCAGAGTGCACTTCTGCATCATTTCTGGGCTGCATCTAATCCACTTCAGTTGATTTATTTAAGTTTTGCATAGATAAAAATAGAAAATACTATTAATTTTTAGCAAATCTCTTTATATGTAAATGAGTGACTGGAAGAAAGGGCCTAAATTTCTTGCTGGAGTACATGAAGGATGGATATGTTCATCGTGTTTCCATCTATCTTTGGCAGGGAATACTCTGGCTAAATTTAAAGGGTAATAAGAGGGTACTAGCAGATAAATTGTTTTACTTAGATTTCAGATCTGAAAGTGGGTATTTTACAACCCATGTATTTATATCTGATGCTTGAATAACATAGCATGTATTCCTCTTACCCTTCCCTGAAGTGAATGCTTTGAAAATAATATCCTGGCAAATAGTTCCCTTTTTCTCCCCCTTCCTTTTTACCTTGTCCTCTTTGTAGCTGCCTCATGTGTAACAAGCAGAACTAGAGAACTGCCAAGACTTGCATAAACCTTGTTTAGTGCTTTTTGGTTTAATTTCTTAGGAAAGCAGGAAGTAATTTTTAAAATAGATATTACGGTCAGTGGATGTGTTTTATTGGATAACACCAATATTAAGAAACAGAGATTTGAGAGTCTCAAATTACAATGCCTTTACTATTTTTTAATGTATTGGTACTGGTGTTGGATTGCATTAACATTGTCAATATAATCTATTTAGGATTTGTCGAACGTTTGCTTTAGCTGTTAACATCAGAATAGGAATGTGTAAATTTTATTTGCACTAGCAATACATTCACCCTTGTTGCTATTGCAATGTATTGATTTGATTTCTGGAGCTTTACCTGGATTGCTGGAAAGACTCTGAGTTTTCCCTCTTCCATGGCCTTAGTTATGTTCATAGGCTTTATAGTCCTAATCCAGCAGTGGGCTGAACAATTTACTCTTTTATTCAAGTTCTATATTCTACTTGTTGTCTTTCCTGGCAGTGATTTGTTGAAATCTTGCAGTTAGTTTGTATGTAACCTTTAATTCAGCCTTTTCTAGCACTTTTCTTTGCCAATAAGGAGTTCTGATATTTTCTGTATGACTCATACCCCAATAGAAAAACTGAATTATTTCCTTCCCCAGTACTTCAGAGCTGTCATTGACACCTGAGTTACACACACTCTGTAACCTTCAACTCTCACTTCACAAACCAGAAAAAAACAGAGTTTTGGGTGTTATTAGCATTATTACGGCTACAAGGACATATATAAGTGAATCCTTACACCTAAACATTTTTTTCTCCCTCTCTTTCCCTTCTCTGTGTTTCACTGCTTGTTTTATCCCTGCCATAGAATCCCATCAGGGTAAATTAATCATGTCACTTTTAGTTTAAATAATAAAGGGCATCTCCTTATCCTCTCCTAGTACATTTGGTAGTGGACTAATTTAATACTGTGATTGCACTCAGCAAGCAATTGTTTTCATGTTGAGGTGCAGTGTGTGTGTGTGTGTGTGTGTAAGAATATAATTTCAAAAGTTTTGGCCTGCCTAGATCAGGACACAGCTGAATAATGGAAAGGTATCTGCTGTACAGCATGCTCCCAAAAATCAGTGTGTAATGCTCTATTGGCAAACATGGTTTGCAGTTTTGGGAAGGACTTTCCAGCCTGCATGGTTCCCTGTTTGAAAAGGGGAGGCTCAGGCTGCAGGTTTAGGTTATCTGACCCTTTTGCAGATGTCTTTTGTTTCATTTTGCAAGGAACTGCTCCAAATTCCTTTGAACTTCAGTACTGCCATAGGCTGGGACGGGCCAAGGCTGGAACAACATTCAGCAATTGAAAAATTGCAAACTAATACAAAGTTTTTTGGAAAAAAGTACATATGCAGGCAGCCAGTGGGATTTTGCTGCACACATTGGGACCACTTTATTTGGCCTGAAGTACAGTGTGAATTGAAAACAAAACTATTGTCCTTTTGATTAACTGCAGTACAGACCCTCTCATTTTGAAACCAAACTGCTGCAGAGATGAGCCCTTAGACAAATGTTGACCCATTGTGTGGCTGTTTAACCCCCTCCCCAAATTCACTGTAGATTCATAGCTTCAATTCAGCAAATGGCTAATGGGACTGATAAAGCATGGAAGCAGAGCTGTGGTGTTTTAATCAGTCTCCAAAGCTGTTTATTGGGAGCATGCACCAGAGCTGGAGAGACTGTTGATATTTTTAGAGCCAGTCAAAAACTGCAAGAAAAATGTCATGTCTATTTGCTCAGATTTTTAAATGAATTTATTTTGGCTGTACTTTCACTTCTTTTATATGCCATGGAGAGTCACAGATCCTGGCTGGCTCTGCAGTAAGTTAACCTATTCTGTAATTGTCATCTTGCCATGGGAACCTGCAAGCCAAGTTACGAGCCTTCACGTCTGCCTGGAAGGTGCAGAGTGCTAAAATAAACTCCCATTCTGAAGTTCACAGACTGCAACACTTGCTGTGCACTGCCCACGTACCTATACCTGCTGTGTGAACAGAATCCCTTTGCTTTTCCAACTGGAAATCCAGCAGTGGAAATCCAGCAGTGGAAATCCAACCTTGCACCCATCTGCTTGGGTGAAAGATTACAACCAGAGTGGCACAAATAGGTGGATTTCTGCTTTGTGCTCTCACTGGCTTGGATAAGT
>CM031863.1:2902982-2945482 GCA_018697195.1 Certhia americana
CTCTTGTCACCTTTTTGATATGACATGTATTTTATAAAGGAGATAGAAGTTTGGGATTTTTTTTCTATCATGCATATGATTGAGGATAACAAAATTAAACCGGAGAAAAAAGGAAATGTATTTTTCAGAAATACATTTTTAGAAATATCTGAGCATTACTGCTTCAATTACAAAGGGACTGGAGGATCAAATTCAAGGAAATAACTATTAATCTGCTTAACTAGGGCAGGTAGAAGCGTAATAGCAGACCAGGGATTTTAGCAAGGCCAATCACAGAGACTCGAGTTTATTCTCTTGAGTGGGGTGACAGGGGAAGGGTAAAGGGACTTTAATGTGGTGGGCCCTGAGAAGCACGAAAAGCTGGTATCTGTGCAGCTTCTTTATAGCTTTAGCCCAGTTGTTGCATCGTAGTGATCAGTAAATTGCATGGACCCTTATTAACCTTATTGATAAGGAGCTTAGGGAAGTCCCATTCAGTCCAGAATATATTCTTCTTTTTGTTCTCCTGTCTGTCTCAGTTTGCAATCCCAGTCTCTTTGTACAGAAATCCTTTATGTTGCACCTCAAAATTCTGTGCAAGTACTCTGCTCATTTAACTTGGAGCAAGGGAACTGCAGAGCAGAAAGGGCTGCAGTACGCATGGGGCCACGGGCCTATTTAAATATAGCTGGGACACCTGGAGAATGTTTGAAAAATTTCCTTTAAAGAATCTTTTATATTGTTCTTCTTTCAGTGCAGCTGGGGTCTGTGGGGATCAGGGGATTATTTTTGATACCTGTCTAAAAGAGTTATGTCTACACTGATTTCCATCCCTTGCTACTAATTAACCTTATTGTGTACAGGAAACAGTCTATTTAATACCTGCATTCTTTCTGTAATGCCAAGTAAAATGAAATCTAGTGTGAAATCTAGTTAGCATTTGCCTTTTTGAAGTCATTTTTGAGTTTCCAGTCCGAGTGACTGTGACCTCAAAGCTGAAAGCTATAAAAATGGTCCCGATTTTGGCTCAATGGGAGTTTCTTGGAGATTCCCTGTTCACCTGGACTTGCACGTGTAGTAAATTGCCCATCTTGGTGCTTAACAGTGCGTTCCCAGGAACCATCTCATTTTTGGGTCACTCAGAGCCCTGCAAAGCACATATGTTCCTCCTGAGCAAAGGAGTCTCCTCCTTCCTGCTGGAAAGATCACACTTTGTCTCAGTGTGCAGAGACTTATAAAAATTTAAATAGCAATGGTAAAACCAGATCTACTATGGAGAACAGGGAATGATGACTGAAAAATGTCACCAGAAAAGGCATGGGATGGTGAGGGGTAGCGAGAGGACCTTAAACTATAAAATGGAGGGGAAAAAAATTGGATGTACCATATTTTAAAGGAGCTTTAAATCCTGCTGAAAAACACTGGAATTGGTCCTGTCTTCTCCAACATGCAGTTAGAGGAGTTGTTACTGTACAGCATAATTTCTGAAAAAAATATTGACTAAAATGAATTATTTTTCATGTGCTTGATGAAGAAATGTTCCCCTGGATGTTGAAAGGTTGAGCCAACCCCTGTGGTCCTGCTTTCTCTGCAGGTCTCCAAGTGCATCCCTGATGTCCCAAAGACAGAGTAGGATTTTTACAGGAGATTGGTTTAATTCCTTGAAGAGGACTCGGGTCAGGTGGCTGGGTCACTCTCTTGGGGACAGGCCAGCTGCATGAGCTTGGCAGTGTTTAGCAACAAAATCCTGAAGAAAGGGGACATAATTTAGTACTAAATTTTCTTCACTTAATACCAAATGATGATATCAAGAACAAAGCTAGTCAAAACAAAGAACAAGACGAAAAAAATAAAATAACATTTTAATACTGACTGTGCATCAGTACTGACAGCACAGATACTAAACAAAGGTTGGAAGTGCTGGTTTGATTTATTTGTTAGTATTAAAGCTCGGTGGAAGCACCAGAGGAATAGGACATTGATATCATTAGTTATAATCTATTTGGAAAGAAGGAGAAGCATTGTTTTCATTCCTGCTGGGGCTTGTCAGGCAGCTTGGCTGCTGGAAATTGGGCTTGATGGCAGAAATATAGGCTTATGGGCTTGAAGTCCTGGGTGTATGTGGATGTACATCCCTATGGCTAAGTGGCCACAGTGGGGATCCAAGATTCAGTTTAAGGGGCCTGAAAGGTGTCCCTGGATCCCTCTGTAAAACTACTCCTCAGGGAATGGGACAGAATTTTTCTGATTTGCTGTTTTCCTTCCATTCCCTGTATTTTATACTTATTTTGGTCAATAATGTTCATTTACGTTTTACACCATTCTCCAGAAAACCCATTTCTTTGTGCAGCCTTTCCAAAAACAACAGAAATAATCTGACTTAACTATAAAAGACTTTATTATTTTTTTCTTCTGCCTTTCCTACTAAGCTCCTCTGCAAAACAGCTAGAAATTTTCATTTTCAAAACATTAGTACAGCAAATTGCCATCTTTCTGTGCACGGCATTCTCTATGAACTCATCATCTGAATGATTCCGGATCACTCTCCGGCAGCGTGAATCACAGCATGCCCTCATGCCTGCCTCTTTTTCAATTATATCTAAGAGGAAGACTGCTGGAGACCCATTTTTTCATCTTGCACAGGACCCCAAAAGTGCCAGATCTCATTTCAATATAATATTATGACAGTATGATAAAATGGATGTTAACAGGACACTGACTAATATGATCCACAGAGAGATGATAGAACAATACAATGTTGGGCAGACTGTATTGCTAATGTGCATTTTAGGGACACAAAATTGTCTTTATATACAGGGTTCTAAGGTTTAATCCTTACATGCTATGATCCTACTTAGTGTTCTAAGACATTCTGCATCATTGCTGAAATTTTTCTTGCATTCTTAAATGAAATATACATTTTTTATTTTAGCACAGAGCTGCCTATATCACTCCCAATTTACTAATGAAACTTGGCATTCAAATGACTCATCAGCACATACTGCAAGGCATAAAAATAGATTAATGTGGCATACGTTTCTTTACCCATAAAAACGCACCTTCATATAATCTCAGCGCTGTCTTATTCAACAGAAAGTATGTCATTTCCTTCCCCTAGCAGGTCGAGTTAAAAATGAGCTAAATGTGTGAGAAAGCCATTACTGCACTAATGAAAAGCTCGATACCGTTTGAATTTTTCATCACGGGATATTTGTTCTGTAGCACACAGCACTAATATTTACTGTCACCGGTACAGTATGCACGGTAATTAAGTTACAGTCATCAACGGGGTGGATGTTAAGCAAAGATGTTTCTGTGTGAGCTTGGGTCTCTTTCACATGCATTTCACAGAATCATAGGATCACCGAATGGTTTGGGGTGGAAAGGATATTAAAGCTTGCCTTGTTCCACCCTTTTTTCATGGGCACACCTTCCACTATCCCAGGTTTCTCCAAACCCTGTGCAGCCTGGCCTTGGACACTTCCAGAGATCCAGGGGCTGCCACAGCTTCTCTAGGAAACCCATATCAGGGCCTCACCACCCTCACAGGGAAGCATTTCTTCCCAATATCTAACCCAGCATGAGACAGCACTTGAATTATTTGTAGGTTTGGTTGATGTAGAGGAGAGAAAAAGGATTAAAAAGAATTTTGACATTTGATCTGTGCTCTGTATCAGTCTGCTCCTCAGACTAGAAGGATGGTAAAAGCCACCTCAGGACCTTACTGGCTAAACAGTGACTGTGTAAGGGAAATCACTACCACAGTGACTGTTTTTTTTTCCTAGCAGATGGATCAAGGTTGAAAAATTTGGCACTTGCCAAAGTCGTTACCCTCATTCAGATCATGGGCGCTGATCTCACCTGCATCATCTGTGGTGGCAGGATGGTGCTGAGGGGTCTCTTGTTTGTTCATGGGGTGTCTGGCTGCCTCCCTTTCTCTCTCATCTCTTCCCTTATTAACTTCAGAAGGATATCATGTGAAATTAATAAAATCATTGTAGGAACAGATGGAATTCTGGCTGTAGTAACAACATAACATGAGCTTCGAGAGCAGGAATAGATTTTTCATCAAGTTTAAGTCTAAGGTTTTCAGGAGACTTCTTTCCATAAGCACTATCTCTTTCAAGGGTATCAGAAAATATGGAATGTTCCAAATTTCCCAAGTGAAAATATGGAATGTTCCAAATTTCCCAGCTTTTTCCTGACAAACTGTCTATCCACTTTGACCGAGTCTTCCCATGCTCCTTTTTCCTCCCACCACCTGGTGACACCTGCCACATCTGGGCTCGTTTTGTCACAGTCTGGCCACGGGTTCCTGGAGATAATTGTGAGACACATCTGCTACTGTGCACATGTACCTTTGGTTACACAGCAACACGAGGTGTAGCTTTAAATAAATAAATCAGAATTGCATTCAGAGCTGTCTAAACTTCAGGAACCTCTGGCATGTTTGTGTTCAGATGAACTTTTGACAAATCCCACAACTTCCTCACCATTAGGTGGGCACAGAAAGCCCTGAACCTGACTGAGAGGCGTCTGTCCCCTGCACTTCTGGAGTCAGCCAGTCCGAAGGGAGCAGTTTCAGACAGCACAACGATTTGCCTCCCCACCACATTATGCTTGGCAAGTGGCCTGAGACAGATGTACACTTGCTTCTTAATTAGACAGCTTTTTCCTTTCTATCCAGTGAGTTTTCCTGGGTTTTTTCACTGGAGAGTGTCCATAGGAAAGGCAAGAAGCACAGCTTGTGACCCCTGCAGCCTTGCAAAGTGCACTTGAATAAGGCAGAAAAAGGCATCCCAAGCTGATATGCAAGTGACGGATTCCTTCTGCACTCGGGCATGTTTGGGGTCAAATGTTCCAATTCTATAAATGAGTCCTCAATCATACAGGTAAGAAAAGAATTAGAAAAGGTTTTGGCTTTCGCAGGGTAAAATCTAATCTGCATAGAAACTATATGGGATATGAAGCAATTAAAGTCTTATGTGAGTAAATAGGAATTTCTGCATACTGGAAAGGTTTTTTTTAGTGCCTGAGAAGAGCCTGTAGACCCTTTGGCCATGGATCTCAAGGTTTACCTCTCTTCACTACTTGCTCCAAAGCAATGTTTTCCTAGCAAGTACCTACTGATGGTCCTAGGGATAAATGGCATTGCTTCTGAGGTGGAGCCCTCCACTTTCTCAGCCTCTAGGAACATCACAGATTTCTCTAGCAGCACCTATTTCCACAATGTTTCCCATTTATTTGTAGGTATAGGTAGGCTATCCAAAAAATAAAATATAGGTGTTGTTCTATAACAGGCCAGGTCATGTGCATTGGCAGAAAATGGAACAGGAAAATTACTTTAGGTGCTCTTTCCCTTCATAGAATAGAGTCATAGGATGGTTTGGGTTGGAAGGGATCTTAAAGATCTTAGTGTTCCAACACCCCATGCCTTAATTCATCCCATGTCCCTCTTTCCCCCTGCTGTATTTGCCTAGCTTTATGAAAGCCATTTGGGATGAAAAACTAGTTTACCGAGGGCCTGTACTGTAGGAACAGCATTTCCAAAGAGGTCTCAATTACCTGAAACACAGGCTCTGTGTGAGGGAAAAATATATCATGGTAAAGAGAGTAAATAAAGAGGGTAAAATGCCTCTGGAGGGTGACCATTCCCTGGACCTAATCACTTGATATGGGCCAAACCTGAGGGTCTGGACACACACTCATATTGAAAGTATCTAGAGGAGCAAAGACTCATTTGTCTCTTTTATCCATTCCTGAGGCATCTACTTGACAAAACGAGGCTGACTTAAATCAGGGAAAATATTAGTTTGCTGTGTCAGAGTTGCTCTGTTTCTTCCAGAAAGTGGAAAATGTGGCCCCTGTCCTCCCTCTCCTTTCTTACACTGTGTCCAGCTGTCTCACACAATGAATAACATCTTTTTCAGTTTGTGGTGTGTCAGATGAAGCCACTTAAAAGACCTTTTCAATCTATTAGCTGGAGCTGATGTACTCCATGATAAACTCTGGAGAACCAGGGGAGCTTTTTCCCCATGCCGTAAATGTCCTGATGTAAGAAATACACCCAGGACAGGAAGACACAGACCCAGAAAATGCACCAGGTCTCAATTCATCCTCTTGTGTTTCAGGGAGGGTATTGAATTGTCCAGTTAAGGAAATGTTTTGATTTTCAATCCCATTCTTTTTTTTTTTTTTTTTTTTTTTTAATTTTTTCCCCCCTCCTCCCTTTGTTTTGGGAAATGAGAAAAATATATAAAAGCAAGTTATTAATAAAACATCTATTATGCCCATGGGACAGAGGTCCTTCCGTATTGTTCAGATGGCATGTTTATTGTTGACATCTCTCTTTTCTCTGAGTATGCACAGAACCCTGAAATCCTTTTACATTTTTAATAAGATTATTTCCTTTTTTCAATCTAGTGCAAGAAAACCGCATCTGCAATATGCATAATACTCTCAAAAACTGCAGCATCAGAGGGAAAGCACTTCCAATGTTTTTGGCTATGTGCACTTCAAAGAGACACAATGTGAAAAAAAAATAGTACTAGGGGTCTCAGGAAGGTGCTAGTATTTTGCATCTTAGGGTGTGTTTGTTTAAGGTAGTTGCCTTATTTTTAAGTTCTCACATTTGAGGTAAAGCACATCGTAAACACAAGGAGGGATTTGTTTTGTTTTCCAACCAACAACACTCCATAAATCTGGAATAACTGATGTTATTGTGTTGCTTTGTCTGAGCTCAGTGTCTTATGGAGCAAGGTGATCACCAGCTCCATGCTCGTGCAGCATTGGGTGGTCTGGGGGTGTGTGGAATCTGTGATTCTGTGAAAATGTGGGTGTCCAACTGAAAAACAAGAGTGTGCACAGCATCACCCTTGATGTGCTTCAGCATCAGCGTGTGAGGATGCAGCCTCACTCTGCAGCTGTGCTGAGGGAGATGATTAACTGTGCAGGATCCTGCTCTGCCTTGTAGTAGATTCCAAATCCATATCCCTCAGCTGACATTTTAAATTTGCAACAACAAAGGGCAGAAGCTGTCTCTGCTCGTGTCCTGTGGGTAAAAGACTGCAAGGGACCCAGGAACCAAGATAAGAGTGGTTCAGGCAGGTACCAGATAGCCAGGGCTATGTGGCTGAAGCTGCTGATGGAAATTTGGAGAGCTGCAAGGTGAAGTAGTCACAAGGGAGAAACCAGCAGCACTGGCACATTCTCTGTATAGACAAAAATAGCATTTAATTCCCCAAACTCCCTTGTGAACCTGGTCCAGGCAGTAAGGACAGTTCAGTTCTTCAGTGCAGAGCAGAAATCAGATACAAACAAGCAGTTTGATTCTTTTAAGAGCTGTAAAGAGTTCAATTATGAAAATATCATGAATTCTTCCCCCTTGGATGCTTAAGAGCTTTGTCCTAAAAGGCAGAATAGATACACAGAGCATCCAGTGAAAGACAGAGCAAGTTATAAGAGGTGTGGCAGATCTTCCATTTGAGGAAAGGTTAAATTGATTAAGAGACAAATGAGAGGTGATGTGTTAGTGGTATATAGGAGAGTGAATTGCCAGGAGAGGTCAGTCAGATGATCCTATTTAGCCTTTCCCATAAATCAAGAGCAAGCAGAGTGCTATACAATGGTACTAAAAGCTAATGAATTTAAAAGTGATACAAGTAAAATATTTTCTTACATGGTGCATAATTAACCTGGGAAATTCATCAGATACCATTAAGACAAAGAGCCTAGCAGGATTAAAAATGGATAATAAGTGACAGAAACTACATAAAGATAGAAATGTATACAGGGTGTTCAGCCATTTATTTAAAACCATTTACTGCCTGGGGCTGCAAAGAAACATCCCCTGTGGGAAAGCTTGACATAACACTGGACTTTTTCTACCTTTTTTACTGCAATGGGCAGACTGGATCCTGAGCAATGGACTGGTCAAACCACCTTCAGTATGGTCATTTTGATTTTCTGAGCAGAGGCCACACCACCACCTACTCAAAATTGCAACCAAAAACTGTTCAAAAATCTTCTGAGTTCCTTCTTTGAAATCTTCTGAGCTTTGTGACGATACAGAAATCACTAGTGGAGAGGTGGTTGTTCCCTTTGTCTACCAGAAATGCAGACAAAAAAAACTTATGGTTAAGAGCTGAGCACAACAATTGCATTTTGACAAAGGCAGAGGAGTGTGTGGAATTTGAGTGTGCATTTTATTAACTGAAACGTGCTCTAAAATGGTGGTGTTTTGTGGATCACTAATTGGCTCTCAATCTGAACTTGCAGTGTTTTATGGTCCCTCTTAAAAGTGTTAAACAAAGCCTTCAACTCCTACTGAAGGTGTAAAGGGTCACCCCAGGTATTTTGGAGGTGTGGACAGTCTGCTTTGCTGGGAGATGATGGATTCCCAGCACCTTTGAAGTATTTCTGAGTCAAGGGTTTGGAAGACAAATTTCTTTCTGTTCTATTTCCTGTGGGGTCACCCTGCCCTTGGGTTGCAGGTCTGGGTGCCTGTAAAACCCCAAATACCTGATTATTGTAGGTGAATTCAGGGTGTAGAATATAAAGTATCTGTGAGGGTGGTGAGGCCCTGGCACAGTTTGCCCAGAGTGTCTGTGGACTCCAGATCCCTGAGAGTGTTCAAGGCCAGGTTGGATGGGGCATGGAACAACCTGGGACAGTGGAAGTTGTCCCTGCCCATGGCATTGAAGTTACAATGAAGTGATTTTTAAGTTCCCTTCCAACCCAAACCATTCTATGATTCTATTTAATAAACAAACAAACAAAAAAAGCAACCAAAAAAAGCCCCCAAAACAAAACAAAACAAAACAATAGGTCATAATAAAGTGAGCACTAAAATAGAAAGTTCTCTTTTGACATGTGTCTCAGTTTCTCACACCTTTATGTGCAGTGGCATTGCATCCCTGACTGTCATGTCCTGAGTCTTTAATTCATTTTTATTTTAAACATCAGTATATACTTTGTATGAAAAATGGTAACGAGGGCTCATGTTCTCTGTCCAACATGAAGCAAATCTTTGCAACCAGGCTCTTCAAGTAAAAATGGACATTAATTCTCACAATATTTCAGGTATGTTTGGAAGTATGAGGTTGTGGAGAGCAAAAATAGGCTGGAGTGATGTCAGAGGACATTTGTTTGCTGTGATCCTCGTGGTGAAAGGGCACAAGGATGAGATTGTTGCTTTAGTAGCATCCTGAAGCATTTCTAGATAAGAAATGTTTGGATACAGCCTGAGCTCCACAGAACACTTGTTTTTCCCTTGATCTTTAGGGAGAGGTTGTTGGTTTTTAATCCAAAGTGGGTGCTAGGAAAGGCTCCTATGTTCTGCAAAACTACAATTGCTCTGGGCTCCATTTTTGCATCTTACAAACCCCAGGACTTGTGATTGAGGCCCGTGCCTCTGATTATGCTCAGCTTCCCTGTGTTCCATGTTTCTTTTCTGAAGCAGGAACGCTGTGCAGGGAACCTGCTGTGCCGTGATAATATGTGCATCCCCCGAGGCTCTTCTGTCAGCCTCTTCTGAGAATTAGCCATGTAAAATCTTCACACTGCCTGATTACAGTGGTGATTGTGGGCCCAACTTACTTCCCAGCTTTCTTCCCAACTCTACCCATGGTCTGAATCCTATGTGGAAATTGATTAGCTGAACTTCTTGAGTGCCTTGGGCTGAATGGCAGCCTAAGGCTCTGTTGCAGCATGGGGTGCTTGCAAAAAAAGGCTGAGTGTTACCTGCACTGTTCTGGCAGAGAATTAAAGAACTGTTAAAATGTATGCTGCTTTCAAAAAAAAAACCAAAAAACTATATACATGTAAATAAAAAGAGGAATAAAGTTTTGTTCAGGGGAGCTTGTCTCCTCTTTTAGCTGTAGCTCAACAAGTCAGTGTGTCTCATCATTTGTTCAGGAACCCTGTTTTGCAGAGACATTTCCTGAGTTAAAAACTGACAATATTTCTCACTGAAGCTTGCAATTCAATAAGTTGATGTTTTATCTTTATTTTAATGATAAAACTTTGTAGCTGGAAATACCCTTTTTTGGTTCCATTAGAGGTTTATTTCTGAAATTTCCTTTTACTGAATCAATCCCAGTTTTGTGCTCATGCTTCTCAGATGAGTTGAAGAAGCTCTTCACAGGGAGAAGATGCAGATAAACAGTGATCCTTGGGCATATTTGTCTCTGCTGCATTCTCAGCCTTCATTTTTCTGATCATTTATATCATTACCATTTATATCATTACCATTAATAGCTCCTTGCTCAAAATATCTGTGGCCATTTTCAAACTGATGCTGACTCCTGAAAAAGAAAGGTCTTCTGCTAGTCTAATTTTGACTTACAAAAAATTTAGCAGAGTTTGAGCAAAACTCCTACCAAATGATAGTGAATATTCTGACAAGTAACAATTAGAAGAGCAATGTGGTGGTGATGCAGGCTCGATGAACTGCAAAACTTGGACTCTTTTGGGATGTAGAAATGTTTATGTCCAGCAATCAGAGTCTATCAGAGTCCTGGGCTGTGAGCTTGGTTAATAAAGAGCAAACTGCCCGAGCAGGAGGAGAAAGGAACCCTGCTGCAGTTAAGGCTTGAACATTCATTTTTATTTTTTTCTCACTCTTACCCTCTTTTATCCTTCTGGTTTCTGGTGATGGCAGGGGCTGAAGGGCTGGCTCTTTGACTAATGGTTGAGTCAGTAATTTTCCCCATTAAATTAATGTATGTATTAAGAGGGACAGGAAGAATTGGTCTCTTGGGGAAGGAAGCAGCTTGGTAGCAAGGCATGGCCATTCCTTTGTGTTGTCGGGATGAGAAAGGAAAGGCATCTGCTGCAGACCCTGGATTTATGCACTCCTCTGGTGAGAGCCACTTGTGTCCTCCAAGATTGTCTGCCCACATCCAGGCTGCAATTCAACATAGCATTTAGCAGGGCAGTCAGCACTTTTGTACAGCGTTCATGTAAGGAACCCTTCAAACTCAAAGAAAGGCTTATGTGTCCAAAAGTTTCCTTGATTTTTTTTTTTTTTTTCCCCCTTCAAACCCGTTGATCTTAAGAGAGATACGGTGAATTTCACAAGCCTTGTCTTACAAAAACAAGACAAGAGGAGTCTCCATGCTCCGAAGGAAGCCTGAAAGAAGATTGATTAATTAATTAATTAAGAATCTTTTCTTCTGAGTGCAACAGGCTCCAAGTAACAAGTGAACTTTTCATTTCCAGTAATAGCAGAAATTACTTCAATAGCATGATTGTGAGCACCCGTGGGGCCATAATGTGAATGGTCTTTATTAAGGAATAGACTGAACTTCTGACTATCTTTCTTCCAGTCATTTCCACGGGCTATAAACAGCGCCTGGTTTGTTGCTATTAAAAGAGTCTACAGATGATGATGCTGAAAAGCATCACTGTTTAAGTACTCATGGCTTGACATTAACATGAAAAATATTTTCTTGAACACAAAGTGAATTTGGGTTCTCCAGTGCATTATAGTTTTGTTCAGAAGTTATTGAGCTGGATATTTGCGACACGAGGGAGATTTTGTTTGGTTTAGTGTTTTTAGTTTTAATTACTGGTCCCTACCCTTCTATTTTGCTTGATTTTTCAGACATGCGAGAAGTCAGAAAAAAAACATCTCAGGGCCAGTTTTTATGTTTTCTTGGTGTTATTTTCTGCCTGTGTTAGTACCTGATGAAAGAGCCTGGTCTTAGTTAATGATCAGGCCTCGTTATACATTTGTTCCCATGAATGACCGTACCAAGGAGTGACCCTTCCTGAATAAAATGGAATTTTGCACAACAATGCTGAGAGAAAACTGAAGTGGCCCATGATCTGCTGAGGTGATATTGAAGACATATCTCTCATGCACAGCAGACCTATGCATTAATCCTATGTTTTGGGGTCTTTAATTGCTTTAAATATTTGCTTCTGGATCTGTGTTTCACACATCTTATTTACATGGTTTATTTTTCATTTTATGAACAAATCGATAACCAGACAGACTCTTTACCACACTGGATTAGTTTTATTTATTCTCTTTGAACTTGATTAAAAAGCTGTCAAACATAAGTCTACATTTTATCAGCAGAATACTTTTACAAAACAGAGTAGGAGATGTGTATAGCTGGAAACATACATTTCAAAATGAAACAATATTTGATATATTCTAGACAGTTACCCTTTTGTTTATCCATGACAACTGAAACTAACCATCAAATGCATAAATTGATTCAAGTCTAGCCAAGTAATCCTAAGGGCATATGAAAAGGCTTTTTTTTAAAGTTCTTTCTAGATGAATTTAATGTAGTTCACCAATAAAGCATCCTCAGGAGCACAATACAAATGCTACAGAACATGAGATAGCTGGGGAAAGCGGGCAGATGTACAGTGTGATGAAGAATCAAAATGGATGTTACATTAAAATGAGCAGTCATGCAATGTCTTCATATCATGTACTGCGTTTAAGTAAAAATGCCAAAGTTCCAATTCCATTTTTAATTTCTTTTAGGCACTGTTATGCAAATAGTGACATTCTCATTTTGTTTGTGTTTGTTTATTTTCTTACTTTAAAAGCCTTAAATGCAATTTTTTTTCCCCAGCTCTTGGGGTAGACAAACGATTATTCATCATGTCTTTAATTTTCAACGTATATCAAACAGAAAGGTAAATTATACTCAGATTATCTATGAATGATCTTGTATTGCTGCTTTAATTCATTGCTTTTAATATACATACTTTAATCTGTTTTCCACAAACCTCCTCAATTATTATCTGTCTTTCTGTGCCATTGCATATGTTGGTAAACAGCATTTTCTATGGTCTAGGGCCATATGCTGTATGCTCAGCTTGCAGAAAAAGTGACACTTGGAGTGCTAGCATAATGAAACTCTCAAAGGGTTAATGCAGAATACATATAGGCAAATGTTGACAATATTTTTTATTCCAATGTTTGAAAATTAGACACAAAATCATCAAGTTTGCACAAAATGAGGCATCTGTCACTTGAAAGAAAAAGAAATATTTCAGAAATATGTTTACAGAAATGTAAAAATATTAGACATCAAGGCAGATGTGAACATTTTCAATAACAGGCCCTGTCTGTCAGTCTTCCTCCGAGCCGAAGATCTTGCTGTACTCACTCAGCATAAGTTCAACTATCTGATTTTGGTACAGCATGTGGACTGCCATGTTCCCTGTCTCCTTTTCAGGTCTAAGGAGTGTTGGTCCAAACACAATTCCTAAGCTTTGTGTTGACATAAGATTCACGGATTCCTTGGCTGCTATCCTGTTGACAAAAGGAAAGAACTGGTTAAAAAAGAAGGGTGTCAGAGGAGTCACTGTTGCTCTTGAAGCACATAGAGGCACTTTTTAACTGTTTCTCCTGATAGGGGTGTTTGTTTGGTTAACTTACCCAAAAGAGAGAAAACAGGGAGGCAAGAGAAATTTATGCCAGTACGACAAACAAGGAAAGGAGGTTATTTTTAGTGGCAGGGAGAAGATTCCCTGCTTCCCTTAACATGGTCTCCAGTACTGAAAGGGTTGTGAAAACCAAAAAAAAAAGCCCCTTAATATAGAGCTCATATGAAACACATTCCTTCTGCTAATTTAAATCCAATAAAGTGAGTATGGTCTGAAATGGATTGTGAAATTTATGTAAAGACTTTTGCATGCCTCATCCTGACACAAAGTTTCTTAAAAGACACTGAGACCACACACCTTAATGAGATGACTTCAAAAATAATGGAAAGATTATGACCTTTGATGTCTTTATTACCCACAAAATTACAAGAGAAGGACTGTTATTATTAAAAGTTGATCTTGTGTCGGTATTAAGACATACTGTTCCTGTGGAAAGGGAATTCAGGATGGAGAAGTCTGGTCTAAGAACAGTACAGGTTTAATGGATGGAGTTTAGGTAGGAAGTTTGGCATAAATCTCTGCGGTGGTGAGTACAGACTAAGTAGAAATCCATTTCCCTCAACCCTCCAGAATATATTATGTATCCTGGGGTTAGAAAGACTAGTAAATGTAGATACATATTTTATAAATAAATTGCACAGCTCCAACAAGGAATGCAAACTAAATGCAGCTTTATTATGTAAATGTTTGAATTTATGGATGCCTCCTTAACCTGCTCGTTTTAACTTAAGTATTCCAAGTGGATTGTTGAAGCCAAGTTCTGCTTTTCCCCCTCCTCTGCCATTGTCACTCATTTACCTTTTTAAAATCCAGACAGCCATTTAAAAACCATCACAGCTGTCTCTGTTTTCCCATACCTGCTGCTGAACTTAGAGCTATCCACACCATAAGGGAAAGATACTTTGTGAGACCTAATGTCTCCAGGCACTTAAAAAAGTGTTTCTTTCATGTTAGTGGGTGGGTCATACAGCAAAAAGCATCTCTTGTGGATTTGTGCCAATCTCATCGTTTGCCACATTCCTGGAATCAACACTCGTGGTTTTTTTTTCCCATATATAAATAGGAAGAATTGCTTGGTTCTGCCTCATGCTAGTAACCGTGGTGTCCATTGCACAAAACACTCTCCATATGGCACTAATCAGATTGGCTTAACTATTAGTTTCTTAAAATATAGCATCTTCATTAATTTTTTTTTTTAAAAATTAATTATCTTTCCTCTGTGGTAATATTAATATATCATCTCTTCTCTTAGGAGTTCAGAAAGTCTCAAAAGTTAGAAGTTTTGTTGCCAAGCGACTGCGTGGGCTTCTGATGGATGTCACACATCTTTATCACAATTAAAAATGTTACAGAGGTGACAAGATTGTTTTGCTTAATGCCACTGATGCAGAGGCATGTACAGAAAGCTTGGGGACCTCTCCAGGAGAGAAACTTGGTTTCTGTTGAGCTTATGTAGCAAAAGTTGGAAACTTTTGAGGTATTTGGAGATGACATCAGCAGGAGTGGAGATGCATGATCACTGGTGGGGGAAATTCAGCAGCTTTGTCTTGGGTAACATTAGAAATAATCAATTTGGCAGCATCAGCCATGGCTTTGAGACAAGAGGGTGTTGATAATTGACAGCATGGATGGAGCTGGAGGAGAAGCCCCTTGCAGGGAGAAGGAGGCAATGGGCCATGGATGAGCAGAATCAGTGTGGAGAAACGTGGCAGCAGAGCTCAGTTTACTGAAGAAACGGTGGGAAATGCCTTCCTTTGTCTGCAAAATGTAGAGCAAGATGTTGAGATCCTGTGTGCCTGGTGGGGACACAGAAAATGGAAGGTGCATGGCCAACCCCTCTGCTTTTGCCTGCCATCTTTCTGAAGGAGAATAATTTCCCTGGTTTATCCTGGAGATTCCATCCTTCTCATGACAACCTGGCAAAGTCCAGGCATAAAAGCATTTCCCATGAATCAGGGGGTGAGGATATGGCATGAGGCAGTGGAGGCTGTGTGTGGTGTGTGTTGGTGATGGAGAAGAACTGATTGGGGTTTATCAATATGTAACGTGGCCTTAAGAACATTTGTGTAAATTTGGATTCCCTGAGCTTAATGTTAGAATAAGCAGTATACTATATTGAGAAAACATCTTGAAAATCCTTGATATATTCATGCAGTTTTACTTTTTTTTCCCGTAATTACAGAAAAACATAATCCAAGCAAACTTGGAAACATGGGAAGTCTGAATAGTTAAATAATATGTGGTAAAACACAGCTACTGAAGAAGTAGAAGGAAGGAATTCAATCCACCCTGAATAGAATAATTACAAGTTTTGGACTTTATGTCTTTTTGGATTACAAACATTTACCAAAGAAATTCTATAACTAATATTTTTATCTCTCCACAAAAGAAGAAGTCAAAGCAAATCAAAATAAAATATGTACAGTTAATGTTATTTCTATAGCTGCTAGGTGAAATTGAGTTGTTAAAAGAGAAAATATTGAAAAAATGGACAAGAATTCTTTTTTTTGGCAAGAAAAAGAGCAGAAAGAGTGACGCACCATTTTCAACATAAAGAGTGAAAGGAAATGCCAGAGGTACTTTTTGTCAAGGCCAAATGAAAGGAGCAATGATCCATCAATTTAAGATTGTTTTAGAAAAAATCTATAATCCAGTGCCACAGATGTTGGAACCATATCAAGAAATTGTTGGGTGCTATGCTGCACAAGATTTTTTTCTTTTTTCTCCAAAATAACCAAGTTTCAAGAATGTCTTCAGTCCTTAAAATCACAAAGCAGGAGAACTGCAGAAAATATAGTTCTTATTTTAATAGTAATGAAATTAATGATTAATTAAAACAGCAGAAGTGTCTGATAGGAGGACTGTAGTGTCAATGGCAGATATATAAGGAAAAATACTTGGAATTTATGCTTTGGCTGTTACCAAGGCAACTGCAAGCTGGAAAATGTGTGATGGAGAGCAGGGCAAGTCTACAGCTAAGAGGGTCATTGTGTGGGGAGTTGTCTCTCCAGTTCCATTATACCTACACTTTTCAAACTCTCTAAATAAAGTTATTATTAAAAGCACACTGGATTGTGTTGTTCCAAACACAGTAGGTGTTAGGGAAGGTTCTTTATCCATTTTTACTTTATACTAACTGCTAAGGAGCAGAAAGGGTTTCTACAGTGACTCTGACTCCTCAACATCTTCATAATCCTATTGAACATAAAAAATTTGGGAATTCAGTGTACTTAGGGAGGGAAATCCCATTGGGAAAGACACTGCTTTAGTGTAGGCTGGAGAGTGTTGACGGGTAGAGCCAGCTGCTTTGAGAACTGCTCACTTTTGCTTTCTTATCCTTTTCCAGCCAACAAGGGTTTAATTTTTGCTCAATGGCAGGGGTATTTCTGCCCTTAGTACAACTGGTTTTAGCCATGCCTGGTATTCTTTCACTTTTTATTATATTTAAGGGTAACTTTTAAATTATATTTAAGGGTAACTTTTCAATAGGGTAATCCTGTTATTCTTCCATGAACTGGTAATGTAGACTGTGACTAAAGGACAACACCTTACAAAATGAGGGGATTAGAAGAGTAAGAAGGGGTCACTTGGTATGAGGTGATGGGCTAGAATGGCATGTGTAGGAAATGCCATCCCCTGAATTCAGTGGAGGACTGAGGGGTAAAGGTTTTGATCTTATCAGAATCCTGTCTTCTAGTTGTACATGATATTTGTTCTCACTAGGAAAGTCTCTGCCAGTAGAGGCAGAAACCAAGACCACCACATAGGCCAAGAGAGGTTAAAGATAAATATAAATAAATGAAACTCCACCAAAAGGATTAAAAATGCTGTATTTGTTCCATCTCTTCTCTTGGTAAAGGAACCAACCCTATGGAATTAGTACCTAGCTCCTCCCTGAGTGGGGTATTCCATGACAGTCCATTTGGGAGGGTTTTGTACCTTTGCTGAACTGTGCTGGCAGCCACTGTCATAGCCAGAGCTGCTCATCCGTATGGATGATGGAACTGATTTGAAATGTAAGTTCCTGTGAACTGCTTTAATAGGTCAAAGTGTGTGCCTCCCATTGATTCACTTTGCCAATAATTATCCTCAAATTAGCCAATATCTCTTTCCTATCTACTCTCAGGCATACACAAATGTAGTGTTGTAGCTTAAGGACTTGGCCCTGGTAAGGGCTCAGCTGCCTTCAGCTCTCCCCTGCAATAATTCTGTTAACAGGCCTCTTCACTGCACTGGTCCAGGCCAGTTTTTATGCAGCAGCTTTCTGACTTCTGGTATTGCAGAGCTCCCAATAAATTTGTTAAAATTTGTCTCTTATGTTGAACAGCTTCCAGCTCAACATTTTACACTCCTCTCCTTCCCAAATGCTGGTTCACAGGAGTTAAAAAATAACAGGTATTACATACTTTGCTTTAGTGACAAGACATTTGGGAAGGAATCATCCAACCTTGAAATAAAATCTTTATTGAAAGCAATTCTACATCCATGCCAGTCAGATACATTGTATGATCAGAGGAGTTGTCCCAGGGGAAAGCTCAGTGCTGTAGACAGGGTTGATTACTTGGACCTCCTGTCAGTTCTTAACTCATTGACAGTGGCTGAGACACTCAGTACAACTTTGTTTTCTTTATTTGGGAGTAAAGTTAATATACTTACCTTAACTGTGCCAAATGTACTGGAAAATAACCTGATAATAAAACGTACCATCCTAGGAAGTGATAATGTCTGTGTGTGTATAAGCACATTTTCGCAGGGCTTTTGCAGCTGGGTTTTTCAGTGTTAGGAAGGAACCACAGCTACAACATGATGCACAGATAACCTAAACTATCAGGTTTTTTCCTCAACATAATTCCTTTTCATTTAAGACCTGTTACACACTTTCCTGAGATACAGCATATCACAGCCACATCATTTTCTGTCTTCAATTTATTTCAGTTCAGCTGCAGACATTGTTTTTTGGGAAGAACTTGAGTGGATTTTGGTATTAAAAGACAAGTGAACTGCAGCTTTGAGAGTCCTCTTAAAGTACAAACAATAGGAGTCCTATAACAGCTCAAAATCTTGCAGAGATATCTGTACCCAGCTGGATACAGCAGTTGAGGAGAGAAACTAAAATGCACACATCGTGGAGGAAGAGTGCAGGGCCTGTGCATTACTTAACTCCATCTTGGGAAACTTATGGAGGTAACTGGTGGTAAGGGAGCTCCTGATGCCACAAACTCTGTTTGTGTAAACTGTTCAATTCCTTGCACTGCTACATAGATAAATTTCAAATGTAGCATTAAATTCAGATTCTTGATATTTTATGAGTGCAGACCAAACCTCATTTTTATCTATGTCCTGGCTGTATGGTTGATTTGCTCAGGTGAATTACAGTGGAATTCACCAGCTGATGAAGATAAGCAGATGCAAACATCATCATCAGAGTCCTCAGCTTGAGATCTGTGCACTGTGATGGGAACAGGGAGATTGGTGTGTATGGAACTGAGACCTGAGGCTTCTGCTCATAGAGGAGCTCTAAAACACTACAATATCTGTCCTTTCCAAATGTGCCATGTGGTTTATTCTGCAACAAATAAGCACAATTCAAGGGTCACAGGGCACTAATATGGTTTTAAGCTACTTGCATTTAGCTGTGTAAAACATGGTGGCATTTTAAATCCCTGTTTGTTCCACAGGTAGAATCTGAAACAATAGGCTAGGCTGGTAATAGAGAAATCAGGTCATGGCGTAGGATATGTTACAAGAGGGGTCAGAAATAGTTCAGACATACTTAAGAGCTTGCTTTTGCTGAAAATAGCCTCGATGGCTCCTGGCCTACAGAAACTCCATAGGCTTCCTGTGCTCTGCAGCTGTGGGTTCGTGTTACAGCTCTTTGGGAAAAATCCCTTCTCTTCAGTCGCTCTGGGATACAAGAACAAGCACATGATGCTGTCTTCCTCCACAGACTAGGCTTTAAATGTGACCATTGGGTGGCTATATATAGTACCTGGACAGCTGACAGGGACCTGGTGGAGAATGGGCTTCCTCAGGGGATCCCCCACATATCTCACAGCACGAGCCCTTCCCTGGATGAACTGCCTTGGAGCCTGGCCCTAAATGAGAATAATAACCAAACTAACTCCGAACATTGCTTCACAGTTGGCTGAATAGACTGTGAAAAGCTGAAGAAAGGCATTTATTCTGGCTTAGCCTGGTTTAATAAGAGAACAGTTAAAAATAAAGTCTCCTCTGCGCTGGGTGAACTTTGCTTCCCATGCAATGACCCTGCAGAAGAGCATGTGGGCTCTTGCCTTTGCACCCACCTCACAGAATGCCAGTCTTGTGGAGACAGACTTTGTCTTCTGGGTGGCTGAGGACAGCATGTAAAAACACATTTAGGTGTCTAAAGATACTGCAGCCTCTACAGAGGCTTCATTCAGGAAAGTGCTTTTGGAGAAGTCCTGCTTGTTCTTCTGCATGAGGGGAGATGCTCCTGCTCCACTGAGGAGCTGTGAGGAGGGTAACAGTTTATCTGCACCTCAGCTTTGGGTTTGTTTGTTTTTCTAGACATCTTCTGAATCACAGAAGCTCCAAAGGCTGGAGGGGCACACTGGTGCATGGACAGTAAGGGCAGGAACCTATCACCACATTGGGGGTCCACCAAAGACATTGGTACAGGCAAAGGATCTGGTCCCACTCCTACAAACCAAATTGTGCCAAAGATATGGATCAATATCTTCCCACAAAATCTTCCCTATTATAAAAATTCCAGGTGTCCCTTTTGGAAAACTGATCCAACTCTGTGACGTGCTAGGTTCTTCCATTTACTGACAGCCAGCACTCTGTCCTCCCAGTTTGGCTTGGGTTTTTGCATGTGAATGCAAACTGGTTCTGTCTGGCGCTCCTAAGAGGATGGATCTGGCTAGTCTGTGCTGCTGTTGTGCCTGCAGTTTGCCTGTTTGGGCACAACCTTTTGGCAGGAGTCAGCTGAAGGCCATGAACTGCCTCAAGGAGCAGCCTGGACTCCTCTGGCGGCAGCTCTGTGCACAAGACATCCATTTTTGTCTTCTTTAGGAGCCCTGTAGCAGCAAATTTAGCTCAAACAAGAGCAAACCCCTGCTCAAAAGCCACACAGGCACTGTGAGCATAAGCCTCTCTTTGGGGAGGGGATGGGAGAGAGCAAAACCCCCTGTGACAGATGTTGGGCAGATGCTGATGCACTTAGAGGTGTTTGGATGGTAGAGTGATAAAGGCAGTGTGAGACTACATAGAGTAATATGTGTTCAGACAGAAGTATACCACCTTAATGATTAAAATGAATTTTTGGCTGGCGGTGTAACTTCTGCTGTGCTTGTTTTTTGTTTTTTTTTTTTTTAATTATTATTTTTAATTCTACTTCTGATATATATTTTTTTTTCTCCAGAACAACCTGCTCATTGTAAAGACCAACCTGTCATAGGTCCTGGATTTGTATGCTTTTATGGCCTGTGTGGTTCAGAAGGCAACAGATAGTTTTAAATAAATAAAGCTTTAACTTTTTAAATTGCTTAAATATTTTTTGTTCAAGAATGCCCGAAGCTACATTTTCTTGTAACATTAAAAATAAAAAGCAGTTAGTAACAATCTCGCTTAAATCACAAATTGTAAATATAGAACCTTTATCATCAGCACAGCACATCCAAAAATGTCTTTGTAAAATAAATCAAATTATATGAGTTAATTGATTCCAGGCAACATCAGCAACTGCAGGTGGAAACTGAATAACAGGATGTTTATTAATGAGGGACTATTAATCAAAATTGACAGTATCAATTCCTGTTTCTTTTATTTGAATTCTACCTGCAAAATCCATGGACATACTCACTGGATTTTAAAATAAAAATTTAAAAGTAAAGAAAATGCTGACACTTGGGATTTTAGCTTTAGATGTAGGGCTATTTGTTTAAACAGCGAAAGGATATCCTAAATCCAATTTGACAGGCAATGCCAAAGATGCCAGTGGTAATTAATTAGCACTTAATTTAGACCACAGAACAACAGGATATGGAATTGGTGCTCAGTGCCATTTCCCCTTAGGCTTCATCTCATGAGGGTCAGGAGTATGGCTGTTGCATTGAAGGTCAGTAAATAAATTGGGGGAACACATTGACACTGGACTTTTCATGATAGATATCCTTCACCCTTATTGCTGCCTCTGGCTATGGCTGATGAGAAAAGGACTGCAATTGTTCTGTGAAGAATGTTGTGGTGCCCAGGCTGGAGTGGAGCAAGGTGGTGCCTGAGCTCACGAGCCCAAGAGTCGTCGTGCTGGCAGAGAAATGCCCCAACTCTTTGCCTGGGCTGGAAATAAACTCCTGACTGTAGCACAGGAAGCTTGAGGAACTCTGACAGGCGAGAAAATTCACTTAAAAGCAGCCCTTAAATTTGCTAGATTTGTGAGCTTAGCTTTAGATTAAGCATAATTAAAATCAAGGGAAGATTTTAAAGTGAGGTTAGAAACTAGGTCAGCAAGGGAAAAAACACGTTTCCTTATTATCCTCTTGTCTTTGTCTTAATGATATTTGGTGCTCCTCCATAGAGTTAAAGGCTCTTAATAAAGGTGGATTAATGTTATTAACAGCATTGTTTTCTGATGGAGCCACCAAGGCTTTGATGTGCTTAATGATGGACAAACAGAAAGTACGTGGCAAAAAAGCAGAGCCACCACTTCTGGTTTGTACCTCAGTGAGAGAAGCCACTCTGTGCAGCACACCCAAAACAGAGGGGATGTGGAAAACACCCGGGAGACCATGTGTCCCTTCTTCCCAGAGGCACATCAGCTGAATTCTTTGGTTCAGACCTGGTATTATACTGGTACGAAAAGCAGAAAGATGATGAGACTCTGTATTATAATTTAATCCTCCTGCTCCCAGTAAAATTCGTGCATCTGTCAGACAATTCTACACTCTCTCTTCCAGTACTCTCTGCCTTCCAAAGGAGGGCCTCAGGTGGGAGGTGTCAGCACTGCCACTGGTATTCAGTGATGTTGCAGCTTTCTGAAATCACTTCTCACAAACTGTACTCTGCTCTGCCTGAGTAGTCCAGTTCCCCATGTCCCACAGGCTGCTGAACAATGGGAACTTCAGTATTTACAGCAGGGTGGCTCCTTTAGCAGATCCCAGCTGTATTCCAGTAGCACAGATTTATCCCCTTGGTCCCCTGAAGGGCTGTCTGCATTGCTGCATCATGAAAACACTGAGTTAGGCAGTAGTCTCTGCTCAGAAAATGTATTTTGGAAGCCCCCAGTAAGGAGTTATTTTAACTTTCATTTCATCACACCCTTTGCAGCATCTCTCTCTGGGCAGCAAGTGAAATTTTGATTACTCTGGTAGTCACTGACAAAAATCCCAGCAACTGGAAGCCACAACAGCGTCTGGAAATCAGAATTTCACCTTATATGAGCTTAACTTTTCTCATTTTGGGTGATATCTACTTTTACTAAGTGTAGTTACTGCTCTTGACTATGTTCAATCTATAACCTCTTGCAGCCTTCAATTACAGCCTTTTTGTGCTATAATCCAGTTGACAGCAAATAACTCAGCCCTGGATATGACAGGTTTACTTTCTGACTTAGAGCCCAGAAGGGGCAATTGAGTGGAATTTCAGCCTGGGATGTTGAGCTGTAGACATCCTGCTCAGAAATTCATCTTTGCTTGTGAGTCCAGAGCAGCCCATGAAAAACACAGTTTCACTATCAACACATTGGTTTTGTCCAGTGTCATGAATTAATTATTCAGTTCTGTGAGAAACCCAGTAATTTTTGACATTGAAATCAGAGAATGTGGCAAAGAATTCCACAAAACTCAGGGAACAAACTCTCACCAAAGTTTTCCTTTTTTGTAAATTTTTATATCATAGAATCAGTGAATCATTTGGCTTGAAAAAGACTTTTAAAAAAATCAAATCAAAGCATTTCAATTACTTCATAAATTATTTTGTTTCAAGTCTTTTAAATAATGAAAAACATTCAAATGTTGTCCTATTAACTGTCCCCAATACAAAACATCCATATTTTTTTATCCCCTATTATTACCATCTTGTTTAAAATAAAAACCTTTTTGCAGCAACCTACCCAACAGAGATGATTTTCTATGGGATCTGACCTCAACCAGGATTCCTCCTCTTCCAGGTTCAGTTCTGACCTCTCCACAAGCTGAGATTGCAATATATATGCACTGCATTTGTATCAGATTTGAAAGATGCTTTAACATGCCTCCCAGCACCACGATTGTTTCAGCCCTGATACTGAGCATGAGTAGGATGAATGCAGCTCTTAAACGCACTAGTGTGCATGTGCCACGAGTCTTTGATTTCTTTAAACTTATTTACATTTTACTCGCCCTTGAGCAATGAATTTCCTATGTCAGCATTGTCTTTTCTACTTACACTTTGTCTGTCTTGTCTGCTCACCTTAGCTTGATGTTTATTTTTTTGTGCACGTGTTTAGTCCACTGCACTAAATGCAGGGACTGCCTGGAGTGGAGGATTTTCCATGCATTGTGTCTTTCTAAGAAGCACCCTTTGTAGTACTGCAAATTCTGCAATATTTCCTGGCTTTAAACTAGCTTTCAATTTTCTCATTAGCTCCTTTAAAGTCAAATACCCATTCACTCATGTACTGGTCTCAGATGACTCTGGTCTAGCTGCCTTAGATACTTACAAAGTCTTTATTCTCTACACAGTCAGCCCTACCTCTCTCAGTAGTTGTATTTCTTTCATCTTTGAAGCTTCAAGTGACCAGATTTGCCAATACCTGCTTCTGTCTGACCCTGAACAAAATTCACAGCTAAAAAACTGGTGAGAAAACATACATGAGTCTCTTAGACCTCCTAACCCAAACCGTGTTCAACAGAGATTGAAGGATTTAGGAACAACAGGAACAATCTTTCTGTTGATATCAAGGCCCTGATATCAGTTATCAGTCTTTGGACAACTCCCACAGTAAGTGGCTTCCAGGATTCCTGCCTGTAGGTGCTGCCTCTCCAGCAGAAAATGTTTAGCCTGAAGTGGGTGCTTGTAAATGGATTTACAAGCTTAGAAAGCGCCTCTCTACCAAGCACATCTTATAGTTTCAGATGTAATGCTGGAAAAACATAATTTAATATGAGAAGTAATGGGAAGCTCTTCCTATATAACTTGGAAAGGTTAGGCAGCTCCTCACCATAGAGGCCAGGTGAGATCCCAAATGTGTTCAGCAAGGCTTGACATTTGCCCTGCGATAGAAATCAGGGTTGGCTCTGAGTCCAGAGCAGCTGCAGTGGCTTCCATGGGGTAGATGTTCTGAAGGAATGAGAACTCCTTATTCTGATGACACTTTTATGAGACCCTTATCCAGACATGGAAACAATCTGGGTTGTCTGAGGTGGTTAAAGTTGCCTGCTACTACTGCTGCCACAGCCCTGTGGAAATCCTCTCTGGACTGAGAGTTCGAACAAGGCGAACTGATGTTCCCAGTAAACTTCACTTACTGGAAAGCTTCCATATGCTCTGGGGCTGTCCCATATGCCCTGTGCTGATTGCATGGTGGTTGCTGATGGTGTTTGGTGAAGGCCTGCATTTGGCAGTGTGGATGGCAATGATCTGGGAGGTGAGAACAGTTTCCAGATGGATGAAGTGCTATCCTGAGGTGGTCTGGGGAGCCTGAGTCTAGTGCTGACACAGAGAACGTGGTGCAAAAAAGTTTGTGCTTTTTCCATGAAGGTGTTAGGAGAGCTACAGGAGGAGTTGTAAAAATTATAGAACTTTTCTGAATTCTTTTTTCTTGGCTTATCTCCATGGCAAGGGGTTTTCTGGAAGACCACAGCAAAGCTCTGGAGAGGATGTGGCAGTGCTATCTAATGTCAGGGCTGAGGTGGGTATAGAATCCTCAGCTTAGAGGAGGTAACTGGTTGCATCTTGCGGACCAGAGGAGGAGGCAAATTGGCTGGAGAGAGCTGTTTCACAGATTTGTGATTTTACATAGCACCATAATGCGTAATGTACAAAAAGATAAATATTTTCCATTCAGCAACATCTTGCTGTATTTTCATCTAACTCTATAATTTTAATTATAAAGTGAACATAACCTGTATCAAATTATGATTTTGTTAACATATTGAATGAGGACAAGAAAAATAAATACCAGATTTTATACTGTACAGGCACATGAAGGTATAGTAAAAAAATCTGGTTTCCTTGACCACATTGTCATAATATGCATATATAACTGCTTATTGAATCCAGGCTGTGTAGACAACAGAAAGAACACTGGCTCCATACCATCACAATGCATGCCCACAACAAAGAGGAGGAAAGAACAGGCTCTTTCATTGTGTATTTCTAAGTATTACCAACATAAGGGCTAAAAACTACCTCTGTCTGAAGTGTATCTATACACCCATGCATAAGTTATTAACTGGGCTCTCTCAGCACAGTTGCTGAAAATATTAATATATTCAAATTATATTCTAGCTACTGCAAAAACAGTAGATCAGACAAATGTATTAAAATCTCTTCAGACAAAAGGAGTCATGTTATTTATAAAGTTCCTCCCCCCTCCCCCTCCCTACTGGAACACAAACCTTCATTGTATAGAGTACACGAGAATGCAAGATGATCCTTAGATGTCAAAATGTGGCTTAAAGTTTGAATGTAATCATAAAACAGTGACTCCAATGCTCGCCATAAACAAATTGTCACTGGAATTATGTAACTTGGACTATTCACAAAGTATAAAAGATGGGAAGAATAAAAGGTGGCTGCCAAACACTGTGGGCCAAATCCGAAGGTCGTGCCAAATTGCGCCAGTGGGCTGGGAATTGCAAACCCAGCGTGGAATTCGGATTTACACTCCTTGGTTCTTGGGCTGCTTAGGGTGAGATTAAGGCTATTTTTTATTCAGTTTGTCAGTAAGGCGGCAAAGCAGCAACCAGTGGCTTCTGCAGCCCCCCCTGCTTGCTCTTAGTGGGAGATGGGAAAGCGGGATAAAAGTTTCCTAATTGCCACAGGACCCGTTTTTGTACAGAGCGGCTTTCTGGGCTGTGAGCAGGAACAGTCAGCCACCAGCAATGCAGCCTGGAAAGGGAGGCATCGCTCTCAAATCTGGTGGTCTTGAATTTTTCATGTTAATATTATGTAGGGCGCTGCCTCTTTGGGCTGAGACTCTGCCCTCTGCCAGGACTCCTCTGGAAAATTGATTAATGTGGAAGAACATTCACGGAGGCAGAAGGTGAACAACAACCAATCATTAATTTATACTTTCCTTCAGTCCAGGCTTTAGGTGTAAAGTATATGTGAAAACAAATACACTGCACAGATTTAAATTGCAGCTAATGGTTTTGTTAATGCCCCACCAAACTAGGGGGTTGCCCACTCCAGCTTTTCCCCCGCCCTTCCTTTAAAAAGTAAAATGACATTTTTTCACCAGCCTGAAATAATTGCTGAAGCAGAGATACTGGTTTAACTCATTATGAATTATTAGTGGAAAAGTAGGTCTCAGAAATATGTTACATCTGAAATATTTCTCGTCACTTGAACATGTGCCGTCCAGAACTGGCCCTGTTCTACCAGGCACTGGGAACAAACACTTCGCATTCACAGATGCTCCTAATTTGGTGTGGTTTGGAGTGTAATTTAGATCAAACGTATCCATGTAAATGAGTCAGGGTTTCTTAATTAGGTGCCTCTAAAGAAAAAACTTGGACCACATCAGTAGGTGTGGGTGTGGTGCCCACAGTACTGGAATCTTTCTATAGATGAAGCTGAGTTTTGTTCAGGCATACTGTAGGTTTTTCTTTCCTTTTTTATTTTTTCCTTTCTTTTTTTTTTTTTTTTCCTAAAGCACAATAATAAATCTGCAGATGGCATAGACATAAAGACGCTACTTCAGAGGAGCTGTCTAAAACACTGTCTCTTTGGCAAATGCCTTAAAGTAGGTAATTCTGCTGTGATTTAGGTTTATATTTCATTGCCAGCTTTTTGTTCCCATTACAAGTAGGGTGCATTCCAGTCCACAAATTTGCTCTTCATTTTCTTTTTTTGTTTCCAGATTGTTTTTTATTTACAAGATCTTCATAAGAAAATGTCCAATACCCTGTCAGAAGTAGTAATCATGTACTTGACCACAAAAAGAGATGTATGAAGGTGATAGCCTGTAAATATTGGAATGTAAAGTACCATTCTCTGGAAGGAAAAATTGTATTGATTCTCTTAACATGGTGATTGAAATGATTGTTGCATCTTTTGCAGTGTGTGAAAAAGGATTTGATCTAATGTCATTCCAGAACCCTCACAGAGCGGGGCCCTAGCTGTTCAGATATTTGCTTTTGCTTTTTATATATTTGCCACTGAAAATCATGTATTTTATAGCTTATTAAAAAAAAATCTGGGTCTGTTTTCCCATCAAAGTGCTGGGGGATTTACATGCCAAACTCTCACTGGCCTTAATGAATTACCTGCATAAATTCCCTTTCAATCAATAGTAGAATAGATCCTATTGTGTTATATTAATTATTTTGCACAGAACGCTGACATTTTGGCCTTAAAATCTTTTTTTCTTTGTTTTGTGGTTTGTTTTTTTTTAAGTTCCAGTGAATATCTGAGAAACTTCAAGCAAATTATTTATTTCACAACCTTAATTCTGAGGAAAATCACATATCTTTAGGCACAAAAATGAAAAGCATTTCAGTTTGCCCTTTGGTGACCTGATTGTGGACATTAGTGTGTTAGGGCCCAATCTCCCTAAATAAAAAAAAAAAAAAGAAAAAAAAAAAAAAAAAAAAAAAAAAAAAAAAAAAGAAAAGAGGGGAAAAGCCATTGTAATGAATTGAGCATTCTTAATTTTGGCCAACAAAAAAGGATTTGAGCTGGAAAGAACATTAACCCCAAGCAATATTAAGAGGTTACAAAATCACATAAATTAACTCCGCCGGTGATATTTTGCTAAAGCTGATGCGAGTGCAAACCAGAAGCAGGATTCTCACGTGGTCCTGATTAACTGAAGAGTCCTTAGCAGTAACCAGCCCTCCCTGGGATGTGCTGGCCAGATGCACAAGTACACCCACAGCACATGGATGAGCCTTCAAAGGCTTGGGGGGCTCGGCTGGGGGATTGGGGAGCAAGCAAAGAGTGGAAATGAGAAGTGTTGGCTGTGTCGTGGTGGGAAAGTGCCTCACCCTCTCCATTCCTCACTTTCTTTATCTACACAACTAGGATAATAAAACTTACTGACCTGAAAAGGAAGTTAGGAGATTTAATTAATGTTTGAAAAGCTTTTTTGAGATCGTTTGATATTGAGTAATGTGGGATGAACAATAGGAGCTCTTGGAAACAGGGGCTCTATCTATCAGGATTTGTGTACTGCACTCAGCACAATGGTGCCGTGCAGCCACAGAGTCAACTGTCATAAATATTTAAATTAAAACTATGTTAATTATTTTTATCATTCTGTTATTTGCTGATACACCAGTTCAGTACTTGGTAGCATTGAAGAGTACCGAGTGCAATTATTTGCCTGACTGTTATGAAAATCAGGGTTTATATTTTTAAATACAGTTGTGGAAATAAGAAGTAAATGGAAGCAAGGGGTGAAAATGTGGCTTTAATTACTCATCGTGCGTCTTGTTAAAAGCACTAAGCAGTAAGGTATTCTTTGGGAAAGGACTAAACTTTGTAAACTTGTTTATTCCTCAAAGAGCAAGATTTGGCATGACTGCAAAGCCCTCGGTAGCAGGTCACCCCAACCCCAAAAAGTACAAAATCAAAATGCACAAAGATAAGATGCTTCTGAGAGACTGGATTTTTTTTTTTTTTTCTTTAACCCAAAATCTACTATTACTCCTGTCCTGTACACACTTGTGCCTGGTTCACATTTTCTTGTGTCCACTTTCCTCCAAAGGGTGAGATAATTAGACTGAGGTGTGCTTAACAGAGAGGAAAAGGGTTTAATTCTTCTCCTTCCCCCAAAATGAGCCCTGGGAAGTTGTGGTAAATGGGATGATTGTTGGCATTGCTCCAGTTCCTTTGTAAAACTCTTCCATAGCTGAAACTGAGAAAAGCACGTGCACAAAAGCACATCTCAATATATATTTGTTCTTCTCAAGTTAAAAATATGATTAAATAATTTCTTATAAATCTTAAAATGCCAGTCAGATATACCTGAGTCTCTGGCCAGTCCACCTAATTACTCCTCTGGTGCAGGAGGATGTTTCTCCTCCTCACATTTTCACTAGCTGATCCCCTTAAGCTTGTAGGAGCACAGTTAAACTTTTCTCCCTGCAGCTGTCCTATGGCTGAAAACCAAAAGCTGCTCATGAGTTGCCTGATTCTAAAGAAAGGTCTTGATTCAGGAAATAATTTCAACAAATGGTCTTTCTTGAGCCTTCATTTAAGGGCTTCTACACCTTTCTAAATTTGAGCATTTTTACTGAGGGAAAACTTAATTGACCATTCCACATTTTGGGTTGTAGGTCTTCCATGGGTTCACTGAGGTTTCCCAAATAGATTTTTTTTTTTTTTTTTTTTAATATAGTGCTTACATTCTGGGGATTGTTTTTAGTTTCCAGTAGTTTTTACCGTTATTATTATCATCATTTTTCTTAATAGAAAACTTTCACGTTTCTTAGTGTAATCTGCTCTTTTGCTGTGTGAGAAAAGGTTCCTCCTGAACCTACATTTATTACATGGGCCTGCCTGAAAACTGCTGATATGACACGTAGTTTAGCAAGTGAAAATCACATATGTTTGCTACATCTTTCCTCCACCAACTTTAGAGGGAAAAAAAAAAGGAAAAAAAAAAGAGTTTGCAGACATCCCCTACTTAACATTACTATGTGCTGTACTTTAACTTCATTGTTTTGTTTTCCCTCAGAATTCTGGGTACTGCTGCTGGATTTGTCATCACATTGTCATTGTGTCCTGGTGTGAGGGCTACTGTGGGTTGCTGGCTGTGCATGGCTCTGTTAATTTTCTTTTTTTTCCCTTAGTTTTTAACAGGTAAAACCAAGTCTGTTTATTTGCATATAGTTTGGAAAAACCTAGGCTTTTCAGAATGTTGCTGCCAAAGGTTTTGAGGTTTGAGGTGGGGGGACTGTTCCTCCCCACTGTTTGTCAAGGTTGGATGTTTTTTCCCTGTTCACAGACCTATGAACACAGGGGAAGTTTGGGTTTTTTTGTCAAACCAGCTGAAGATTAATACCCATGACTTTTGTTAGATAATATATTAATATTGGTGTGTTTGTCTTAAATATAGAGTTTTACCCTTGATGAGGAGCGTATTTCCAGTGAAATCAATGCAAACAATTACTAAGAATGAAGAATTTAGGCAGAGGGGG
Organism: Certhia americana; assembly: GCA_018697195.1. Lineage (NCBI taxonomy): Eukaryota > Metazoa > Chordata > Aves > Passeriformes > Certhiidae > Certhia > Certhia americana. The sequence goes on from CM031863.1 coordinate 2,933,708, forward strand.
ATGACAATTAGAAAGAAAATCATCATTCTCCCTCTGAAAGGGCAGAAAGCTTGGATGGCTTCTGAAAATTATTTCCCATGCTCTACATATAGAGTATGGGTAAAGTGGAGCAAAATAAATGGAGTTTCTCGGATTCAAAGGTGAATTAAAACAAATCAGCTCCTGCCTGGACAAGCCAGCCAGATAGGGCACATTAACAGATCCACGTGATAAACCAAGAGGCAACTGCAGAGCTCCCCAGACAACTTGCCTGAAGTGCCTGCCAAGGAGGCAGATGCTGCTGCTGGAAGAATATCTTCCACAGTTGGGCATCTGGGTTCCGCGCTTTCCACGTAAGGGAGAGGGATGGGAGCTGGCCCCTGCCTTCCTGTTTAATTATTTCAACATCCCTTTTATAGTTTTGCAAATAACACACATTATCCTGCCTTTGTGTGTGGAAATCAGGAGCAAGGAGAAAGATTTTTGTCTCTAACACATCCCCTTGCAAGGCTGTCCACACGGATGGGTACAGCCAGACCGGAGCTTGGCTGCCCTGTGCTCCAGCCTGGTCAGATGTGACACAGCTCGGGTCTGGGAGTTGCAGAGCTGCCTTGTGGTGGCACGGAGCTCAACCTAATAAGCAGAGCAGGCTGAGATTCATTAATTTAACATTAATAAGCGCAGCTTATGAGCTCAGGCACAGTGCTGTATAATGCAGGCACACAGCTTCTGGAGGAGAACGGCGTCCGCCCTCGCCAGCTCGGAGCACAGTGCTGAGGACCCAGCCAGGGTGTTCCTCCTCCCTGCTGCATTTTGCATGAGGGAGAAAAGAGAAGTTTTGTGGTCACTGGAGAAGCTTCTGTGCAAATAAAATATCCCCTCCAGGTTTTTAGGCTGTGTTGCTGGTTTAAATGACTTTAAGTCATTTAAACTTCTCGTGCCTCGGTTTCCCAATGGGTGTGTAACAGCCACCTCAAGGTGTTGTGGTGAAAACAGGCCATAAAATACTGTATAGAGTGAAATTCTCCTTCTGCCTATCTTGCGTTACAATTCTGTGAGTAAATTATTGGGTACATGTAATAGTTTCTCGGACAGGCACATTCATTGTGCTCAGTTCATGTTTACGCAGAGAGTCAAGACAAGGTTTCTGCCTCATTTGATGTCCTGTGTGCACCCAAAAAATGGGACCAGAAAGGTGCATCAGTTTTATCTGGTACCTGTGATTAGCTCACTTTGTTTGGGAGTAAAAGTCACATGTGAGTTAGGGAGAGGAAAGAGAGGAGACTTGTGGAACTGATGTATGTTGAAGAAATATATGGGCTGTACAGAGCAAGCAAATATTCTCCAAAGATGTTCGAGTAGAACAGGCTGTTTTCTCTAGCTCTTTATTCAGGAAAATCTCTACACAGGTTGGGGTTTTTTTGTTTTTTCCTGTGTAAAGTCTATTTGTTTGATTTGCTCATGTTTGGGAAGAAGCATGAATAGCCTAATAGTAGTGGTGCTCAATTATTTCCAGCATGAGTCATAATAGAATGATGCCTTATGGAATTAGACTGACAAGAGCTATGTGATATGTCTGTTCAGCCCCACATTCTGTCTATTTTGCTTTTAAGTAGAAGAGATTTCATGGAAAGATGAACAGGGACATCAGTGGGTTGTGTTTTCTCCTATTAAATGCAAAAAATCCTTGAAAGAACAGGTACTGCAGCCTCAAGCTTTGCTTTTAATCCACCTCCTGTGGGCTGCATGCACTGCACTGTGACTTCTTGCAGCTTCAGAGAGCTTGGTTTAAGAGAGATATATGGCATGGGTGTTAATCCCTGCTGCCAGGCCTTTCTCACACACTCTCTCATCACCTGCTTTGTCTGGGTTTCTAAGGAGGACCCTTCTGAAGTGCATTTCTCATTGTTATTTCTGCCTGATCTGGACCTGTTCCTGCGGACTGGGCTGCTGCAGATTGGCTTAGGATAAGGCAAAGGTTGGATTCTCGTGCTGAGTGTCAGTGAGACAGATGCTCTCATGTGCTGTATAGAAGTCACAGGCTTAAGCAGCCCCATGGTCCAGGTCTGTCTAGCCCTGTTCTGCCTGTCTGACAGGAAAGAAAGGAGTAGGAGAAGGGTAGGAGAAAGAGGGGGATGCCATGGAAACAGCATAGCTGCAATAACTCATCTTCTTCCCATCAGAACCCCCTTAAGACTACTTCAACACTGGGCAAGAGCAGCCATCTCAACCAGCCAATATAGGAACTGCAGTAATATGCCTCAAATAAAGCAAATTTAGTTATTTTTCCAACTAACTAGAAACTTTTGAAATGCCTGTGATTTTCCCTGAGAAAGGTCTGTGATCAAAGGGGGTGGTGCAAGTCCGTGCTGAGGGACATTGTCACTCCTTTTCTGAAGAGCGTTGCCAAAATTAATATAACTCTGCATTTTGTAACCTCTGCAAACTAGTTGTTGAATCCTAGACTGATTCAAATTAACTCACGTATATATTTGCATAATATAAACATCATATCATTACTGAAAATGTAAGTACACTACTTCATTCTTATTTATGGAGCCATGAGATCATTCAGACTGACCCCTGTCTTTGGCATCAACGAGTTCAAGAGAACCCATATGTTTTATTTGTTTGGGGGACTTTTTTGTGCTTTCAATATCTATTCTACTGTTGCTTCCATATAAATGGAGCAAAGCTTGTGGAATAGCCCTATCTTTTCCTGAGGATGTGTTTGAGGCAAAGAAGAAGATTGACCTTCTTCAGAGAGACTCAGACAATTACTTCCCTAATGTTTAAACCCCCAAATGGCTCCACTGTCACATCTTCCTGCCTTCCATCACTCTGTGCCACTGTGTCGCCTCAGTGTACCTCTGCATTATGAACTATTGGTATTTTATTTCCTCTATTTTAGCAGTTTTATTTTTCCTTTTATTTTCTTTTCTCCAAAAAAACCACCAGTGTCAGTCCAGTTTCTCCAGTTATTCTACACATCCACAACAGGAAATGATTGCTGTCCCAAATAGATTATGCTCTAAAAAGCCAAGGCAGACAAAGGAAGTATTATCATCATTTTGTAAACAAGGAACCAAGGCACAGGGAGATTAAATGATTTACCCAAGGTCACCCAGAACATCCGGTCAAAGCCAAGAACTGAACCCATGTCTCCTGAGTCTCAATCAAGTGATTTAACTATGAGATCAAAGACTTATTGTGTATACCTGATATCTCTCCCCTAAGACATGGCAGCAAAACTTTTTCAGGTTATGATCAATGCCACACAGAGTGCAGTAAATTTTGTATATGGCATATCTGTGCTGACAGCGTGTACCCACTCCTTGCACTCCTGTTCTTCCCAGGAAATAATTTCCCTTATTATTCTTCCATTGCCAGTAATAAATTATCATCCTTCTCTAGATAACCCGCTGAAGGAGAGAATGTGTGCACTCAGTGCATCAAATGAACACACAGAAAACTGTTTTTCTGCAAGGCCAAACTCAGTCATTTTATGGACTGCTTAAAATCCTTCCATGCTTAATGAAATGGGGACATTCCCACAACTATATGGACTTCATTTTGCCATTTCAGCTGGAAGCTGAAATGGCAAAATAAGATAAAGGATCTACATCTCTTACATGCACATGCCAAGAAATGATCACTATAAAGGCATCATTCATTATAAGCTCAGAATGGTCTTTGATTTGGAGCCTTTATCACTCCCTCACTGGGGTCAGTATATCATTCCTGGGATGAAATACTCCTCTGTGCCTTGATGGGGCCCAGTTCCTGATGTCCCTTCATTTTTAGGGGTAGTTTGGCTGGAAAGTGACTGTAGAAAATAGCACTGGTAGTGCCAACACCAAGGAGGAATAGGGTCACAGGAGCCTGCCCTGCACATATCCCTACCCTGAGGCCTCCCTGGCCATCCGGCAGGTCAAACAGCTGTAATGGGTGTCTGAGTGAGCCACCTGAGCTGTTAATGCCATCAAACACAAGAAGAAAAGCTGAGGTGAACGTGACACCCTGGGTTGATTTTTTGTGTCAACATCTCTTGCAAATGCAGCTCAATGAGTGTGGAAACCACAAGGAATGGTGAGGGGCAACCTCACAGGCTTGTTTTTCTGCCTCTGTGGTATCTCAGCAGCACTAGGAGTGCAAAAATGTACTTCTAAATATCCCCCCAGCATTTCTTAGGTGTTCTGTGTTGTCAGAAGCTCCTTGTGAGGGACAAGGGCACTCTTTGTGTTTTCTTGAGGGAGATTGTTTCTGACCTCAGCATAGCACAGGAACAGTGTAGGTGACTGAACAGCAGGGACCTCAATGTTGAAAACATGACCATCCAAAAGGCCATTCCTGGAGAAATTCAATCAAACTGGGCGAATGCACTCTGGAACATGTTGCATTTGCCCAATTCAATGCACCTATAACACAGTAATCCCAACGTTTTTGGCTGCCTTGAAGGAAACAGAATTGTCCTGTTTCCTACTTGAGTTAAAATCTGGGATTTTGCTTGGACATCCTGATTCCTTGTGCAGGAATAGGATATACATAGATACCATAAATCTTGCTTAGTTTTGACAAAGAATGTAATTAGCTTTGGTATTTTGGATGACACTTCCAATAGCATTGGGACACCACATACCAATTCCTTTCTTTAAAATTACTGTTCTGTCATTACCACGGTTCTACTTACTTCTGTAGATGCTCAAAAAGGATTTTCATCGTGTCATAGTTGGGTCTAGGGAGCTTCCTTACCAGGCTCCTTATGGATTTGATGCGAGTGGCATTGTCCTGGATTTCTAAAGGAAAAAAAAAAGAAAATAACCACTTGAGTGCCACATTAGGACATTGCTTTGCACAGGGCTGTAGCTGGTACCTTACAGGAAAAGCCGTCATGAATGTGTGGTTAAAACTAGAACATTCCATACCTTCTTTCACTTTAACAGAGAACAGAAGTCATTTACAAAGATTAAAAATTCTCTGTTAATCTTAATAAAGCATTTTCTGGTTCATAGAAAACAATATTTTTTTCTTTTAAGTTATTTTAGTAGACAGATAGACCATCTTCCTAGATAAAATACCTCCAACAAATAAAAGACCCACATCTTAAATGGAATTATCCTTTGAAATTACATTTGTCCAGTGGTGTAGCTGTGATAGGTGCACTTCTTACAAAATCCTTGTTGTCCTTTTTAATTCATCACAATTAAATCCAGTATATTTATGAATCTCTGTCTTTAACATCCCATCATATATGGAAATATAAAATTTTCTATTGTTTTTAGTAGTTCATCCTTGTGAAAAATTATTTCTAACAACTATTCCACTGTAACTATTTTCTCATACCCATAACATCCCACAGCTGGAATTTCTGCAGGAAAAAAAAAAAAAAAATGTGTTTCAACTTAAAATTAGTTATCCAAGATGCAGCACTGAGGGCTTTAATCTCTGCTTTGGGGTGACAAGAACAGTTCTACCATTTCTGTTAAGGTATATCTTCCTGTTTTACCATGATTCATTGTTTTGTGGGAAAGGTTTGGCTGATATTTTCACCGATTTGTCTAAGATGTTGCAACTAAAGCAAAGTCATGTACAACCGTGCTTTCGTTTAGGAACAGATTAGATAAGGTACCAGTAGGTCTGACGTAGGGAAAACATCTTGCATGTTACATGCCCTAGATAACCTGAGAACACTTTTCTGATCTTATCATCTATGATTTAATTATCACCTATCATTCTTCGTATATGTTCCTGTTTAATATTCATATTACCCTAGCACTCAGAGATCTCAATCAGGATCAAATCCCAGTTGCAGTAGGTGCTGCATGAGCATACGTGGTGATTAGTGACTTGATTTAAAGGTTCCACCAAAAAAAAAAGTTTCAAGCTAAAATTTTCCTGCAATCAAGCTTAATTTAAAAATTAGAATTAGTAGGATAATATTCATTCCTCAGCATGTGTTGCTAATTCCTGTTGAGATTAATACTTCATACCCACAGATATAGATGTTCATATTGAAATTGTTTTTAATTTTAACAATCACATAGACATTGAAGACAAACACCTAAAAGTAGGCAGTGCATAGGTATTTGTTTCCATAGGCATTAGGTTTTTTTCAAAAAAACCTTTTTTTCCACCAAACTTTCTTCTGCACTTATTCTATAAGAAGTCAAGCAACTGACAGTAGTGATAATGAAGTTAAACACAAATGAAGAAAACACTTTCTGTGTATTTCTCTCTTGTTTTGGTTTGACCTAAAAAGAACTTAAACTTCTCAACAGCACAACCTCCCCCAGTTTTTCAGTGCAGTCATCCCTTGTTGTTTTCTGCCACAAGCCATTACTACTGCTCAGTTTTGTTCTGTGGGTGAACTACAGAATGGAAATAAGTCTGGAGCTACAAATGAAAATGATACAAAATTTGCAGGAGTTAATTTATTATAGGAAGGGGGTGAAAATTCTCTGGGCTTTTTAGTTGTGCTGCTTGGCATGCCTAAATAAAATTACAGAATTATTTGGTTTGAAAAAGTCCTGCAAGATCATCAAGTCCAGCCTTTACCAAAACACTGCCAAGCCCACCACCAAACCATGTCCTCGAGTGCATGGATTTAAATACTCCATCCACATGGATTTAGATCCCACCAGGGATGGTGACTTACCCACTGCTCTGGGCAGCCTGTTCCAATGCTTAGCAATCCTTTAATGAAGAAATTTTTCCTAATACCCATGCTAAACCTTGAAAGGCCATTTCCTTTCATTCTGTGACTTGCTACCAGGGAGAAGAGACCAACCTCTACCTTACTAGAACCTCCTGTCAGCTTGTTGCAGAGGGGGACTAAGGTCCTTCTTGAGTCTCTTTTTCTCCAGGCTAAACACATCCAGCTTCTCAGGTACTCCTATCAGACTTGAGCCCCAGACCCTTCCCCAGCTCCACTGCCCATCTCTGGACATGCTGTGACATGACAAGACATGCTATGATCTCACTAGATTAGTTGTATTTCTATTTGGGCTGCCTTGCCTCTCACAAATAAAGTTTCTCAAGTAGTTTTAATTTTTACTTCTGGTTTAGGTTTTGTTTTTTCTCTGAGAATTCAATGGGCTAAGTGGGACTGAGACACCGAGGCAGGGACAAGCTCAGTGGAAAGAAGGGCTCACTCTTTGTTGCAGAATATTTGCAAGGAAGTGTTATACAGTAAAACTTTATCATGTTCTCTTGACGGAAATGCCTCTGCTCTGTGTTGATTAACACAGATTCCAGATAGGGAACCACATCCCTGCACCCTCTGCTTCTCACAGAGGCTGAAATTCTTTGTAAGGTGTATTTGTAAAAGAGATAAAATAGACACCATCCCCCCTCCCCCCCATTAATTTATAAAAAAGCTATTTATTGAGAGAATGGCAGGGGCAGAAAGCTTTGTTTTAGGGCTTACTGTATCCAAGTCATCAGTATTGGAACATAGGGGATATTTAGGGGGGAAATAAAGCACAAAAACCACAGAAATTTTGCATAAAATTATGTTGAGCATCGGTCTATTTGTTAATTGTTAGTCTATTGTAAAAGAAGAAAAAACAGGCAACATGTGGTAACTTTAGTCAGCATTTCTGAACTGGGAATGATAAACACCTCTGCCTGGCTCTGGCATTTATCAGTACTGAGATATTATTACCACATAGAGTCACAGCATGGTTACTGTTATCATCAAAAAAAAGAGCCAGCTAATCTTAATGGTTTGTAAAGCCGTTACCTGCACTGGTCTGACATTTATCATGATCATTTTACCACATGAGTCCTACATTGCAAAGGTATTTTATCTGGAAGGGACATCACTATGAATTATTATTTGCAGCTAGGTAGAAAATTGTATGTTGTAGATACCTTTTCTCATTATAAATCACAGTCACATTTCACCATTTCCCACACAAAGCTGCTGAGCCCAGGCTTTTTGCCATAACACTTAGTCTTGCTCCCTTTCATAGTTCCATGAAAATATTGGGTATTCTTTCATTAAAATGGTTGATATCGGTGTTTTTTTTAAATGCTCTATACACGCTTGATTTTTCTCCAGTATAAAAGAATTTGTTTTTCCACTTGAGAAGCTGAAGAGGATAAACTGTTCATTTTTTTTAATAAAGCTTACTCTCGCTTCAGTTTTTGTGGCTGGGCTTGTCTTTACTCTTGACCTTGTTGATGGAATATTTAACAGATCAGATGCAAGATCTTATGTTTCATTTGCAATATCTATGTATTTGCTTTATTTCTGTAATGCCTTCAGTTCCACACTCCGAGAAATTTTCCTCTTTCAGGTACCTGAGTGGAAAGAATGATTTTTTTTTTTATTTTTTTTTTTTTTACTTTTTCTCTTTAGCTTTCACTAGTGGTTTTTACGAATGAGTAGGGAAAAAGTTATCCCTATTCCCTGTGCTGTATCATGAAGCCCAGCAGTGCAGGGTGAAAAGGAAGGAAAACACTCTGAACAGCTGTTAAATTCTTCAGCTAAATCTAAAAAAGGAAGCAGAGCAGTTGTGATAAAAAGAAACAATATTGGTTTTAATTACTTTCTTTTTATTGTAAGAATTGATGAAAATCTGAGTAGGGAAAAAAAAAATCATTTCGGAAAGTTAAGACTCTCTTTTTCCCATGAAAATTTTGGAAAGGAAAGTCATCATAATCACATATATCAAATAAAGAATGAGAGGAGGGCTAATCCTCTTTGCATTTTAGGGGGAAATTTTGGGAGACGTAGGGGATAATTTCAGCAGATCAGGATACTCTGAAGTGAATCACAGATGGTTCTGCTGTGTAAAAGAATCATAGAAAATATATTTAGAATTTGGGTTACTGTCTTTAAAAATAGGGCTGGCTCTCTTTAACAGAGCAAAACCGTGGGGATGCTCTCTTGTTTATATCTAAATGAAGAATGCATTGAAAAAAAAAAACCCCAAAAAACTCTTACTATTATATAAGCCCTTTTGTAAATGAGCTTTGGATAAACATTTGGGCACAGAAGAAAACATGACGTGTCTCTAACATTAACAGTGGCTGAGTAAAAATGAATGAAGAAAGTAACCTTTAGCACTCAGGTCCATAAAGAATACTTAAGCGAATCCCACCGAATCTTTCTTTTAATCATTAATTTTAAATGGACATAGATGTTTACAACAAGCCACTTTGTTTCAGAACAGGAAGTCCAGGGTTTATCTCCAATAACTCACGTTGGCTAGGAAGGGATGGATGTCTCTAACCTGACATGCATTCATTATTTTGTAAGGTACTGGGGTCTGACCCGTGACCCTCCTCAGACCTGCTGCATTATTCATGTGTGATTTACTTTGTATAGTTTTACTATAGCACCCATTTCCCTTTTTCCAGGCATTTCAGTGGCTTGTGCATGTTTAATGTTAAATGGCATTTATGCTTCACATTAATGACTAATTTTATCACAAGCCATGGTTTCTTTTTATGCTTTCGAGCCTCACGGCTGAACTGCTGAAAAAAACCCCAGTGATTTATGATCCTGCATAAAATATCAAACTATTGATCAACACCTTTTGTTGTTGTTGGCTTTTTAGGCATGGTTTTCCCTGATTTTCTTACAGGCTCTTCTCACCTTGTTCTGTTTTTTTGGATAAGATTTCTGCTGTGGTTAAAACGTCACACACTGTTGCTACAGCAAAATCTGCCTGCCAAGAGTTTTTCCAACAATTCTCAACTGATTCGGCTGCCGAGAGAAAGACGGGTCTTGTCTGGGGCTTTTCCTTTTTTTTTTTTTTCTTTTTTTGGTTGTTTATTTCATTCTTTTTATATATTTTTTTTTAATTTTTTTAATCAGAACTGGGTGGTTTAGGTGGATTTTTGAGTGCTAATGAAATTGAGAGACTTATGGCGCTGGCTACAGCCAGCCGGAGTGTGGGCAGACGCTCTGTGAGCTTCCCCACTGTGCTGCTGTGCAAGCATCCCTGCTGTTATGTTTGCTATAGTTTTAATGTCTGTGAAAAATTCCTGATGCAACTAAATTATGTTCTGCCCTCTTGTTTGTATAAATAAACACCCGACTTAGCCAATTCATCTCGCTCTTGCCCATTTTAGAAGCTTGCTCTGTCACACAATGCTTAACCCTAGTCCTTCATGGCTTTGGTGTTATCAGGGAATGAAAACTTGCTTAAAAGACAGTACTCTGTTGGCTTAATTTTAATTTTTTTTTTTTTTTTTCTAGATAGATCAACTGCCCAAAACTCTGCTTTCATTTGGTAAGTCTTCATATTCTGGAAGACATGCTGGCTAAGATACACAGGTTTTAATGCATTAATATATAAATCACATGCCACTTTTAATGTGAGGATATTTTAATGTTACTGCATGCAACATAAAAGTCCCAATTTTAATCACTCGCAGTACACTGTGGCAATCCTCTATTGCAGATATATTGTAAAATATTTTCTTGTTTTTTTAAAAAAATCTATAAGAAATGTTGAAACTAACTAACATTAGCTATAAAGAAAATAAGCAATTTGTGATTGAATTGATTTATTTTTTATTCTTGCCTCAGAATTAGTTGTTGCAAAAGAAAATGAGAATTGTGTGAAACTGCTCTATCTGGGCAATTGATAAATTCATCCTGTGTAATATAAAGTGGAATTTGCAATGAATATTCATACAAGTTTTGTGATCCACTATCAAGACCCAAGACAATGAGTTTGCAACTCACTCCCATTTAACAAAAATATATGTCGAATTAATGGGAAGAAACAGCACTTAGAAAAGTTAAACTTTAATGTATCAAACTCCAGGTGCCAGAGTTTGAGGGAAATAACCAATAATAGTCATTTTTTACATATTTGATGGGACTGATTATGCAATGTGCAACTCTAAATGGCTTATAGCACATTGTAGCATGGTTCCATCCCATTGGCTACAGTAGGGTGCAGGCAGATGGATGACAGTGACAAGGAGAGAAGTGCTTTTGCTTAGCCGTGCGTTAAGATGCCATCCAGAAGCTCTGTGCACTGCAGACACTTCATTAGGATGCCAGGATAATGGTAAACTACCACTCAGAGTGACACCCCATTTCCTGCTTACTGAGCTCTCCAACCTCGGCAGATGTCAACAATCTCACAGTGCTACAGAGCAGACCTAACTTTCCAGGCACTTTGACTCCAATTTTTTTCCCTTAACAGTGCCATACATTACATGCAATATGTAACAGCAAGTACCAAACAGAAAACAAAATTTGCTGCCCTAATTATAACAAAGCAGCATCTGACTTAGGTACTGCATGCCCAGCGTACATACAACCAGTTAGGCAGCAGCGGAGAGGCATGAACCTTGTCAGTTGATTTGGGGGGTTAATTAGACTTAGGACTTTGCTAAAGGATAGTCTGATCCAGACTGAAATGATTGTGTTTCACCTCTAAGTTCTACCATGCAAAGGGAAAATGTGCCGAGCTCTTTTCCTGGTTTTTCATCCACTGCGAGAGCCTCGTGCGGGGTTTTCTGAGCTGAAAGAGCAGACCTGAGCATCTGGACAGGGTGATATTTCCTCTGCAATTGCACAACTCGAGGCCCTAACACACCTCCCCAACAGCAGTTAAAGCCAGCAGAGGCTGCGCTGAGGTGCTTGACCTGCACTCCTTTCCAAACACGAATAGTTGTTCACACTTCAAAAAAAAAAATGTCTTTAAAGGCAAAACCAACAAGCATCAATTAAATTTCTAACTTAATTGAATTTCTTGAACCTATCTGTGTGTGATTATACATGTCTTTAAAATCGAGAGTCTTGTTTATTCCATATATAGGTATTTT
>CM031863.1:2950482-2957226 GCA_018697195.1 Certhia americana
CTATTTCAGCGCTCCTTAAACTCGCGCCGCGCTTCCAGTTGACAAAATGGTGGTGGGGTCTACCCAAGCGCTTGACAACCTGATTGGCACATGTGAAATTAAAATCCAAAGGCTCCTAACGGGAAAGGTCTCCCAAACTGGCGGTTTGACTGATACACTGAAAGGCAACCCACCGCATTTATCACCCTCTGCCTCGGCTCGAAACTTGGGGAAGACGGCGACAGCAGTGCTCCTTCTGTCCACGCTACTGGCCAGGCAGGCGCGGATCAGCAGGCCACGCTGCGCAACCTGTTCTCCCCCGGCGGTACAGATTTGGAAGCGGCAGGGATCGCTCGCGAGGGGCAGCCGCTCCATTCGCACCTATCAAAACAACAGGCAGGGCTGCCACGCTCGCAGAGAGGCAGCCCCGGCGCGGGTGTGAAGCGATGGAAGCATCGCCGCGTCCCGCCGGGATGGGGCCAAGGTGCTCCAGTGCTCTTGGCCAGGTGGCTCTTTGCCTCCAACCTGTTTTTCTCCTCTGTGCCTTAAGGATGGACTCTTAAGCATCGTTTTTTCCTTTGAGACTGGGAGGTTTCTTTCCCTTTGAAAGGTGGTGTTTTCCCTTTTTTTGTTGGTGGGGTTTTTTTTTTTTTTTTTCCCTTTTTTTGTTGGAGTTTTTTTTTTTTCCCCTCCATTTTTTGCTTTATTTTCCCCCTTTGGAAATTTGATCTTGTGATGCGGCTATTAGTGCCAGGTCTCTCACTGAAATATCACTCACTGAGATCCCCCTTTTTTTTGTGGGCTCCTAAGAGCATCCTTATGGCAGTTGTGGTGGGATTCAGCCACTTAGATGCTGGCAGCTCACCACGGCAGGGAGTTACCCTGATGTATCCATGTTGTCCTCCAACCGCGCCAAGACGTGTGTAGCTTCTGGGACACTTGGTGCAGAGTCTCAGGTGTTCTAAGGCATATTAAATGGCACATTAGATGCATCAGAGTTTAGTAAATAGATTTACCTGATGCAGCTGTGTGTTTATTTATTTGGAGATTGTATCTGCAGGCTTGCAGCCCACCTCACTCCCTTTTGCTCTCAGGGGTGGGTCACGCTCCATCCCTGGCATTATCTGTAAGGTAAGGGGCATGAAGAATTTGGGGAATTTGGGTATTCACAGGCAATGTTGTCCCAGCACATCCTGACAATAATCTCTTGTTATGGAAATATTTTGATCTACAGCTACAGATCATTCAATGTATAGGGTACAGCTGCTCCCATGACTGGTGGCTCCTTGGATGGGAACCAGTGCCACGCTGAAAAGCCCAGGTAAGTCATCATTTTGTGTTCACTTCACTCTGTCCCAGTGATTTCATTGCATAATTTTCGAAAGGAAGAAGCCCTCCGCAAAACTAAATGGTTCCCACCTTGTGTTAACCCTGATAAGGATTTGTTAGAAGCTTTGATCACTGTCTACCTGTTAACACACAGAATATTAAAGAGCCCTCCACATTCACAGGGGGCAGTGCAGAATTATTTTTTTTTTTTTTTTATTTGCGATAAGTATACTATCTGTAATAATTTATAGACATTCTTGAATTTATAAATATCAAGGCTTTGCCAAATATTTTAACTATCCCTCCATGGCAAATTGTCTTTAAACACTGACAGTTTTTTCTTTTTAACATTTACTTGTGGACCAGAAACACTTGCAGTCTATTGCCCCTGGCCTTCTGTGAGAATGTTAGTTAGCAATGCTCATAAAAACTCAATTCATCAATGTGAACATAATTTGCTATGAACAGAAAGCTCACAAAAGGGTGAATTTGTCAGATAGACAGGTGGCCTGAGATCTCTCCCTGATACTGAACGATATGAATAATAGATTCTGGTAAATGTATGCCAAGACTTGAGCTGTAAACACAGCTGCCTCCATTCCCTTCCAGAATAACAGCTTCGAGAACGAAAGCACAGGAACCACAGTTCCACCTGAGGACTAAGCCTGTGCATGTACACACACACACACACATACACACACACACACACTCACACTCACACACACACACACAGACACAAATGCAATGCACTTGCAGGCTCACAAAGAAAACAACCCCAGAAAAAAGGACAGAGGCCTTTCCAGCTCCTTTCGCAGACCCTTGCTCTGAGAGGATTTTAACATGTGTGGAGAGCAGAAGGAGGGAATAATAGAAAACATTTAAAATATATTTTAAAATATCTGCAGTCGCAGAAATAAATCTTTCTCTGATCCAAGGGCAAAAAAAAACCCCAAAGAAACTGCAGAAATCCGAACCCTCAGCTGGTTTTCGCAGGTAAAAGATTCAGACATAAGATGGGGAAAAAAGCATCATAATGTCACAGCTGAATATGTATAAAATAAAATTACGGGGCTTTTTTGTTGTGATACTACTTCCAAAAATTAACTAACTGTAATGATCCTTGCTAGACATGCACAATGTTTTTGTTGCAGGTTATTGGTATTTATTTCTACCATGTTCAGTTTTCACTGGGTTTTTTAGACTCAAATCATTAATTACTGCCCCTGGACTGGGAAAGAAAGATATTATATGTGCAAAAGTGACCTTTCAGCTTTTGTAATGAACAGCTTTCTGCTGGATGTTTGCCCAACATAACTTCAGAGCAGGCTGAAGGCTGTTCCAGGCAATCCCAACGACCGATGGTACAAAAGAGTTGCTCTAATATTTGGACACCAGTGGGAAGGACCTAATCCCATGTCAGGCCTCTCTGGCAGCATCACATAGGTGGGAGGAAAAGAACTGCAGGACAGTGACTTTATGTCACTAAAAATCCCCCAACAAGTCTTAAAATGGGTTCATTTGGGGCCAGCCACATTCATTTTGAGAGCATCTGAATCAGTTGACTTTAAAGGGCAGAAACTGAATATATTGCAGGAGAATGATTGGTTTAAATGCTTGTTTTGGGCTATCAAACTCTTATTTTTGCAGTTCTAGCTGAGGGCTCTCTGCTCTAGTCTTTTCATGGGCAAGGGTTTAATATATTTTCCCCTTATAGGTATAAAACAAAGGACTTTTCCCACACTAGCGCGCCTTATTTTAGGGATCAGGCAGGCTCTTTATTTGATCCCTCTCTGGCAGTGTTATAGCCCAGGAAATGAACTGGGAATTGTATCATCTGAAGTTCCTACATGTTTGTTAATATTTGTTATTTAGGGAGGATGCTTCTCTGTAATGAGTTGGCGAAGGTGAGAGACATGCACGCAGAACCAACACATCCTAAAGCTCCCAAAATGTGACCGCATATGAGATATTAAAGGCAAAATGGAAGTTCTGAACAAATGAAATCACTGTCAGAATAATAAAAGAGAAATGAGCTATGATCTAATCTGTTTTCTAGCAGTGTCACAGAGGAGCTATAATAAAAGCTATTTGCAAAGTTCAGAATCATTTCCCGTGCAAAGCCATTCACACACTCTGCGACTCTGGACAAATGGAGGGGGTCTTGTCTCTGCCAAAAAAATGGTGTGTGGATAGTTCACTATTAGTTTTAACTTTGTGCACCTAAATTTCTCTGTTGGCTGCAATTTAAGCTCCCTCTTTCTCTGAGATGGCACACGAACTTGTGCACCTGGGTTTCTCCCTCTATTTTTGGTGCCTCATCTTCACACCTTTCCAATTACAAGCTGCACGTGTAAAGGACAAACAGAAAAAGGAAAAAAAAAAATCTCACTGGATGCTTATCTAACCTGGTTTTGCATCATGCATGCTTTAAATGAGAGCACAGCAAAAGATGTGCTGTGTCCTCGTTGGAAATGCTCACTCTGCTCTTCTCCTTGGAGTGAAATCCCACTTCCCATGTGCCTCTATTTCTGTGGCATCCTCTGTGCAAGCCTTGTGTGAGGAAGAGACAGGCAAGAGGGATGCAAGGAAGGGTGAGGTGAGTCTATAAATGCCTGTTTCTCCCCTGATCTTCACTAAGAAGTGATAAAATATTGATGGTGGTGTATCCAGAGTCTTTCACAGAGCTAATGAAGAGAATGCTCTGTATGCTCTTCCCTTTAAAGCAAATAAAACAATTAGTGATGGTTTCCCCATGTTACTTGTTTGCATTTTAAAGGGGCATAGGTTGGACAGATGGAAATGGGACTGAACCAAAGGGAAGAGAACATGGAGCAGAGCTGAGCTGACCTTGGTCTGGGCTGTGGAAAAATGTATGAACAGGTGGAAAAGGAAAACATCCTCCACTGATTTCTGCAGAATTGGAATAGCAGCAACCGATCTCAATGTAGAAGTTTCTCATTTTAACTCAGTGCATTATATTACAGGTAGATTAAGGCATGGCAGAGGGAGAAAAAGAAAAAGAAATCACTATTTCTCTAATATGAAAGCCACCATTTCAAACAGAATGCAGTGGAGATTTAAGAGCAGCATGGACCTCTTGTGTATCTGCAAAAAGTGCCTGTCAAAGTGACCCAGAGATCTGCTCACACAGAAAGAAATCAATGAATTAATTAAATGGGAAGGGCAGCAATAACAACAAACTGTGGGACCTCTCTGGCTTCCTGGCAGTATGGCTGGGAGGTTTCTGAGCATTTTGGAGTGTGTGATTATAAGCTGTCTCTGGTCCAGGATGGTGTCTGCTGAAAATGAGGTTTGGTATGGTCATTCATCGTGACGTCCTGGTGATAAACACTAACAGAACATCTCCTGGACCTCATGGGCTGGGCACTGTCCTCTCCTAGAGGCATCCTTTCAGAAGAAACCTGTTTTTGTTCCTTAGCAAAAGCAAAAATCCACCAAGGATTCATGTACACGACCATCAAGTAAATCTCAAAAGTTAGCAAATCTCTTATTTGCACCCCAAATATCTTGGTTGTCTTTGCACAAGTTTCTCTCTGATCCTTCCAATTCTTTTTGCACCCATCTTCCTTATCTACCTTTCTCCTTTGCCTGTCAGTATTTATCTTTTCCTTAAATATATCTTATACTCCAAAGCAAAAAAACCAAGAAAACCCAAAAAATACCACCCGAACCCTCAAGTAATTCACAGAATGAAGGACTTACTAAGTAGCAATTAATATATTACCTGGTATATGGTAAGGTAAATAATTTTTTCATGTTTTACTGGACATGGGAATTACTATACATGATGATAAAATAATTCTGTTGGCTGCAAAAGCACCACCAAGCAGTCAGTGTGAGTCACCAGCAAAAGCCACAGAAGTCAAATAAACATATGATGCATTGCTTCTATGTGGGAAAGCCTAATGTGTGGAGAAGACAAACATTGAGGTTTCTGTCTGGTGGAAGGCAGCATTGCTGTATCAATCAAGATGACTGAGGTACTGAAAAGTGGACCTGACCCAGGAATTAAACTTCACAGGGTAATTTTTGTGATTTCTGATGTGTCGAAGGTGAAAAATAAACGGGCATTTTAAAAATAGGATGTGTAATCCAACCCTGCCACCCACCATAATGGTGGTGTTATTTGGCTATGCATCAAAAAATCCTGATAGAATATAGAATATAATATATGTTACATATACACAATGTATTGCATATATAATTATAATCAAAATATAGGTAACTTCCATGGCATTTTTTCAAGGGTTCCAGTTTCTAGGTGACTTCTGATAGAGCTCAAGATCAGGCTGTTGGAAAATATATATGAGACTATTTGTCCAACTAAACGGGCATAATCTGAAAAAGAAAATTGATTGGTGTATCTTAAATTTGATATTACTATAACAGAAATTGAGATTAGAGATAATAATATATTTTATATATATATATCATATACCATGATAAAGGTATGTGTGTCTACAAGTAAAACATGAACTTAAAACCACAAGTAGACACCAATATCAAAAGGAGCCTTTTGGTAACTTAAAGTTGTCACACTGCTTTTTCTGAATTTAGGGCTTGGAGTCAGCTCAGTGGACCTCAGCTTTTTGTCCATAAACCCACAAGATGGATGTGCCACACTACCCACAGACATGCATCACAGTGTTAATGAAATCCATTAAAAAAAAAAAAAAAAGTGAATATACACCTCTATTTTTAATTGGAAATCCTAGGAAATTCAAAATTGCACAGTGCACTGGGCAGCTATGGCAAAACAACGCACAAATTCAAAATGTGGTATGGTGAATGATTCAAAGAGTGAAAAAAACCCCAACCTCCCTCCCAAGGATATATAACCAACCTGCTGGAAAACACACTTTGATTGCATCTGGAGCAGAGGCAGGCTGGAGCACCAGCCCTGGGGCAGGGGCTCGCTCTGGACAGGCTGCCCCTCCTCCTAACACGCGATGGAGGGCTCAGTGCAGCCTCTGAGCCCCTGGACAAAGCTTTCCTGCACTGTTCCTGCAGCACAAAATCTGCAAGGGGACACTTCTTTACCTCCCGAGGCAGGAAAACATCACAGGCATCCAGCTTGGGTAAGGGACTCTGTGGTCACAAACCAGAAAAGAGCTGCCTCTCCCAGGTCACAATCCATAAAATTATTCCTATGATACTTGGAGGTTTGAGATGACCTTACCCTTGCCTGAAGTTTTGGGATTTTTTTTTTTGTTTTGGTTTGTTTTTTTTTTTTTTAATTTTATTTTTTTATAATGGAAAATTTTTAGGTGCTATGCATACACACTCACAGGCGCACACATATATTATGATAGCTGACAAGACTGAATGAGTAGAAAGGAAACTCTTTTCCTCCTCTAAATATACAGTTTAATTCCTCACATACATAAAAAAAAAAAAAAAAAAAAAAAAAAAAAA
>CM031863.1:2964069-2974069 GCA_018697195.1 Certhia americana
AAGTGAGGAGAGGAGAGGAGAGGAGAGGAGAGGAGAGGAGAGGAGAGGAGAGGAGAGATGGAAAAGGGAAAGAGAGAAGAAAAAAGGAAAAGGGAATGGGGAATGGGAGGATAAGGAGGAGGCAGAGATGGGAGAGAAAAAGGAACAAAACCAAAAACAAATGAATGGAGAAGACAAAGGACCAGAAGGAGAGAAAGAAGAAAATTGAAACAAAAAGAAAAAAGAAAATAAAAAGGAAGAGGAGTAAAAGGAAGAAGCTGCAGCTTGTGCACGCCCTTTATTTGTCCTCCTCGTGAGTAGGCACCCTGTGGATGTATCAGGCCAATTTCCTCCCTATCCCTCTCCTTTCAATGGCAGGAGTTTTGGGAGAAGATAAACTGTGCAAATCACATTGGGGTTTAATCCTGGCCACCTCACTCCACTGTGTGTGCAACTCTTTCCCTTTACAAGACACGGTAGTAGTGCCAGCTTGGAAAATATTTCCCTTGCTCCTGGGGCTCTCCTGATAAAGAGCTACAAACACCAGGTGCTCTGCACAAATTCCACAGCTCTGCAGCTCTGAGTCACATTTTGTGGTTCTAAAACCTTTGCAAATCCTTTCTGGTTGTTCCAGTTCTTCTGTTTGGTATGAGTGAACAACACACAGTCCGATTTTCTGGCCATCTAAGCACACCCCAGTGAAGAGGGAATGCAGGATTTTTGTTCCCAGTGTTAACTCTATCACTCAAAAGCATTTAACAGGCCATGAGCTGCTGGTAAGTGAGATGGTGCTCCTGATCTCAACAAAATTATCTGTGTGATGTACTACCCTCCCAGGCAATGAAAGCATCAGTGCTGGGGCCAAAATGTACCAGCAACTGCAAGGGTTAACAGGGTCATGAATTTTATGTAGAAGGGAGTCAGAGGGAGCAGTTTGATTCTCCAGGAATCAAGACAAATTGCATTTTATTTTAAAATTGCGGGCAATTCAAATTCTATACCTGTACTATCAGCAGAAGGCAGGACTGAGCAAATATTCCTGCATCCAAAGAAACATCCTTAAAAGTCAAAGTCATGTTTGATGAGTTCCTGTGGCCTTCGGGCCACACACTCACTGACACCCGTTTAGGAGTAGGATGTGCAGCACTACTCAGTATTCCCATTCCCACACTATTTCTTACTTTTCTTGACTCCCCTTTTGGCTGTTATCTGGTACAGCTGGTGGAGTACAGCTGCTGAGGATGCTCTCCTGCAGCCACATTACCCAGTTTTCCAGCACTACTTTTTCACAATTTGTGTCCCTCAAGAGACATTATAAATCCTATTAACTTTGAACTCTGGCCCAGCCTTGGTAAGAACACCAGCCTACCCTCAGATTGAGACATCAATACTTTCCCAAAGAATTTCAGTTTGCAATTGTGATTCCTTTGTGGGGAACAGTGAAATTCAAAACAGGGAATTTGGGCAGCCAGGCCTGGGTCAAGGGATGCTATTGGGTGATGCTTCCAGGGAAGCTTGGACTTCCACTCTGGCAAATCTGGGCCTGACCTGAACTTATGCCTTAACTTTTCTCTGATGTTCTGTGAAATTCAGTGAGCATTCTGTGAAAAGTGCTACTGTTACTATTCTCATTGCATTGATATATTTTTTTATGCCCTTTCTGCTATTGTGGCAAACTGTGAGGTCGCTTTTTTGACCATTAGGGGTTTGATTCTGCACCTGCCTACTATGTGGAATTTTTAGAACTCTTAATTTCTCCTTTCTTTCTCCATGCCAAACAATTACTAGAACATTTCCAGAAAAAAATGAACTGCTGTAACTCCTTTATGATTGATTACTTCTCAGTTATAAAGGTACAGAAAAAATACGGTTTATCTGACTTAATTTTTCATCTACCAGACTCTCACCCAAAGGTTTTTCATGGTCCTAAGCGTGAAGGCTAAGTTTATGCACTTTCCCCTAACTCAGTTGCTTGAAACATTTAGAATGCACAGAAATCCTCCATGAAGTTAGTACCTACTCTGAATACCACAGCTGTAGTAGTTCTAGGTCTTCAAACAGTGTACCAGGTCCTCAAATATCTACGTGATGAAGACCAGGGAACAACTCGGTTGTTCTTTTTTTCACCTAGACATCATCATGCTAACCTCTTCTGCTTCAGATCCAATGTGCCACTGCACAGAGGTGTGATGCTACTCATATTTGGAAAGGTGGAAACCTCTGGATTGTAGGAAGGTGTAAACAAGGAAGAAGACAGCACAGCACAGTGGGTGATGATTTTCAGCATCCCCTTCTCTTGTTCTTTGAGGTTCTCCTTCTCCCTCCCTTCCTGGTCTTCTATTCCCACTTTCCTCGCCTCACTTCTTCCATTTTTGCACCTCTGAAATTGTGTAACTGGGGCATTATAGGCTGCTTCTCCTCCTGTTATTACTTTCCCCAAGTGGAAGCTTCACTCACAAGCCTGATGAAACATTTTTCCCCTCAAACCCAGAGTGCCAATTCTCACTTTGTCAAGAGCTCCAGATAACCCTCAGGAGAAGTTCCTCTCCCCCTGCCTCCCCCAAACACTCCAGGTTACAGGGATCTTGTCACAGTCACTAAAGAGCTCCTCCTCTCTCTTTTTCCCAACCCTTTCCTGCCCAGTGTTGTTGCTCAGATTTCTCAGTTTCTCTTTCACCACTCTCTCCTGCCTGATTTTCTCCATGGGTTTCCCTTATGTTCACCCAGATACAGACTCTCAAATTGGCTTAATTCTTCCTTCTGCCCTTTCTTTCATAGAATCACAGGACCATTTAGATGGAAAAGATCTTTAAGATCATCAAGTCCAATGATCTTCCCAGCACTTCCAAGTCCAGCACTAGCCCATGTCCCCAAGTGCCACATCTACACCAACTTTAAATCCCTCCAGTGATTGGGACTCCATCACCACCCTGGACAGCTATCTATACCTGTTCTTTGTCACTACAAAAAAGAGTCTCTTAACCACAGGTAAAATTTAAATTAGACTATAGACTATTTTCCATGCCCCAAAAATTAAGTGGAAAGGGAACAAACTGAAGCCCCAGTCTTTCTCCATTTGCAAGTGTTTGATTCCATCTTCTGAGAGACAGCAATTGGTGTAAAGCTAACAGAGAGTTTCTGGAGCCTCTGTGATTAATCTGGTCATTAGTCACAAATATAAACTACTGTTTTTCAAGTTGAAGTGAGGCAGATGTCATTTCCACCAAACATTCAGTGACTACTCCACCTTCCCTTTAAAGTTAATGCTCTGAGGTTCTGCATCCCATGGCAGGTAAGAATCCAGAAAAAAAAAAAAAAAAAAAATTAGCCATGTTAGTGCTCATGCAATCAAGGACAAGTCAGAGTTTAGACAAAAAAACTCTTCTTGTAAATGCTGCTTGCAAGCCCTGGCTTCAAAACACAGTGCTGGACCTACCCTGTACATCAAAGTTCTTGAAAAGGGTTCTCTCTGTGTAGATGACTGCAGATTTGTATCCAATAATTTATTGTGGGAGCATTAAACCATTCATATCACAAACACCTGTGCAAGCCAGTTGGCCTAGTCAATTCTTGTTTAACATTTAATTATGAATATAATTAGCATGAGTTAAGAGACAGGCCAGGCATCCGCAATAAAATTTCTGCTATGCTAAAAAAATTATAACTGTAATAACAAAAAAGACTAAGCTGGGGGAGAATATGTCCCTCCTACGCAAACTTTTGCATAATAGAAAAATCCAACTACAGATTCTTTTAAAACTTTCTCATTTCCTTTGATGATAATTGGAAAGCCTCCACTATATTTATAAGAGTAAATTAAACTGTTTTTCTGTCCCTGTAATATTAAGGAAATTTTCACCACTGGTGTTGCCATTCAAGTGGGGTTCTGATGGGTCTCCTCTTTTTCTCAGAAGGTAAATTTTGTTCATTAAATATAATTTAAATATTCTTCCATTTGATGGGATCACCAGAACACTGTGTCAGGTAAAGTTTACAAAGGGGAAAATCCTGTTAAAATGTTTCTTCAGTGCACATTTAAGAGTTTTATGAAGTGTTCTTTTTTAGCAGAATTGTGTGCTATCCAAAGAAAAGAATTAGCAAGTATCACAACATATCTTGTTTTAAACCCAGAGGCTCATTTTTAGAAAAAAAACAAACAAATCAATCTAGAATCATCCTGCCTATGGGCAGCTGTTACCTGAGCATCCTACACAGGGAAAAGCCCTGCAGAGGAGGTAAATTTTCTTCTGTGAGGACTCTGTTTTCATTTCTCTTCCAATATCTTAATTAAAACTTTCCAATAAAAAAAAGAAAAAAAAAAAAAAAAAAAAGGAAGAAATGTCTTACCTATTAATTTCTTTCCTTTATTTCTTAGCATTTCCTTATTTCTTAAGTTTGCCTACTTTACACCTCAAAAGAAAAAAATCCATTCAATGACATGACCTCCAATTTTTATTTTTTTTTTTTCCTTAAATGAGTTGCTTCCAGACCTGAAAAGATCTATTTAAAAATGCTGTTGAGCAGAAACAGTTTGCAACTGTGAAGAAAAGGTCATTGAGAAAGAACTAGGAGGTTACCAGGACATATTGTTCCTTGACACCTCCTGGGAACAAAAGCCTGGAGTGAACCTCTCTGGTTACCAGTTTGCTGCTATTGCAAATACAACAGCCTCCATTTAGATCTTCACTGGAAATATTCTTAATTATTGGCTTGAATTTATGTGGCGACTGTGTTAGAATCTGATACTTATAATATTGAGAATGCACAGCTTTAATATATTTAAATATTTTTTACTCATATTTTCTTTTACTTATTTGTTTCACTCAGGATGGTCCTATACACTTTAAATCTGTATTTTGTTAGCGCCCATACATTAGAAACCTTCTCTTGTAGTCTCTCTGTCTCCTGCATCATCTTAACCTCTCTTCTAAAATGTGAGGGCTTTTGCTTCCTCTGCCAATATCAGCTAATGATTCTTGAATCAGATATTCACATAACTTTCCAGATAAGTTTTCAAGGATATTTAAGAAATGGATTTAATACTATTCAAACCCCACTGAAAATACCCAGTACCACATTCTGAATGAGCTGCTATTATTTTTAGTGTTATTATTTTTGGGAGAATGTGTATACTACACATATATTCATACATTCACAGGGTTGGGTCTCCCTGAGATTATGCTACTCATAAAATCATCCCCTTTTTTTAAGAATTTTTTTAAAAACGTGTACCTTAACTTTTGATTACTTCTTGTTTCTACAGAGTTGGGTTTTTTTTTCTGTTCACATTAGTTTATGGATCTCTACTGTCTTCTGATATTTAAAATTGGCCAAGAAAGTGTATTAATTATGATGTATCATGTGAAATATATTGTGGTGACCTTGGATTTGTTTATAAATCACCATGTTCACATGAAATTGAGGCTTTCTGATGCCATGCCAAGCCCCAAAACTTCCTTGGACAAGTAAGTGGAGGATAGAGAAACGATTTCAATAGGAGGCTCGCCAACTGTGAATCTGAAGGCAGTTTGATTAGGACTCGAAGCCCACAGATTGAGATTATGACAGAAATTTGCATAATGCCAGAGACTGATAAGATTTGGTTTCTCAGGAACCTATTACGTGATGATGTTAAGAGACTGTCATGGATTTCTTACAGTGCAATATGCTGACTTGTCTTTCCAAGACGAGTTGGCCTTGAGCCTTGTTCTTTGTAAGCCTCAAGTGAGGTTTCTTTAGATGTCTTTTGAAAATCTCTTTAGACATCTTTTGTAACTTTCCACCAAGATGATACAAGGATGTTATGACTGTCAGAATAAATGAATGTATTTACTTCCTTTCTGTTTCCCAGCTACTATTTTCATAACACTGCATAGTAGTTCAGAGCAGGTCCTTCCTGAATTATATTTTCAAGCAATGCAGCTCAGTTCTTTGGTCATGATTATGTATTGATAACTTGTTTATTGCCTCCTGACAGAGGTTTTGTTGTTGGTGGGGTTTTTTTGGGTTTTGTTTTGTTTTTTTTTTTTTTTTAATTTTTGCCTGATTTTGGTGCAGACAGCTTCTCTGCAAATTCCTCAAAAGTTACATTATTCAGTACAAAATTTTCTCTGGCCTGCTGAAGCCCAAAGTGTGATCCTTGCCCAGATAGATATGAGTTTCTGCAACATGTTGTCTCAAGACACACAGGCAGCAGGTTCTTGGGGGCTCTTAGCAGAACCAGAACAAGAGCCAAAACTCAGAGAAAACCTTTTTACTGATGCCAGAAATGCTGGAGATGAGGACAACTGACCAACATGGAGAGGACTGACAGCTGCTGATAGCATTGGAAGGTTTTGAGGGTTAAAACAAGTCTATGATTCCCATGGAAGAATTCATTGCTTTGCTATGCTGCCATCATAGATTTTGTTAGACCAGACCAGTAAAGACCAGTGTCACAAACCAGCAAAACTGCAAAAAAAAAAAAAAAAAAAAATTATCTAGCAACTTTTGCTAACTGAAAAATTTGTAAAACTCTCTCAACATGTAAGATGCTAAATAACCATCTTCAGTTTCTGTATAGTAGGATAACACATAACATCGTAGGATTGATAGGAATGACATTGAGAATTCTGCTTAGCATGCACCAGGAGACCTTAATTGATATATCGAAAGGATATGTGTGAAATCATTTGAAAAAAGTGTTAATGGTCTATCAGAGCAATCAAAGAAAAAAAAAAAAAAAATCCAGATCTTGAAAAAACTCAAAATTAAATGAGTATCTAATGTGGACCTGAGGTGGTGTCTAGGCACTTAAATTCTGAAAAACTTTATTCAGCTGCCATCTATCCCTGAAGGTGCATAGGCTAATTAGGTACTACAATTGTGACCTTTGAGGATCTTTGGGTGCCTGTGGCTCTGCTTTTCCCCATGTGAAGAAATGCTTCCTTTCCTGTAAGGGCTGAAAATCCTGAGCTCCAGAGATGGGGGATTGCTTTGTCTGTGTCTGGGGGCCTTGATCCTTGGGGGGATTGACAAGACTGAAATCACATATGCTGACTGGATTTGGTGCCCTACAAACCATAGAATCCTACCTCGAGTGATTTGGGTTGGAAGGGACCTTAAAGATCATCTTGTTCCACCCCCTGCCATGGGCAGGGACTCCTTCCACTAGACAAGGTTACTCCAACCTGGCCTTGGGCACCTCTAGGGATGGGACACCCAGAACTTTTCTGGCAACCTGTGCCAGGGTCCCACCCTCACAGGGAAGAATTTCTCCCTAATATCTAAGATAAACCTGCTCTCAGTTTGGATCCATTCTCCACTGTCCTGTAAAAAAAAAAACTCTTGTAAAAACTCTCTCTCTGTCTTTCTCCACAGATCTGGTGGTGGGTGTGAACTCCACATTTTCTGTTCTCCACACTGAGACCTGAGACATATCAGGCTAGGGATTCCACTTGAAAACCTGCAAGTCAGATTTTCAACACTACCTTTTTTTTTTTAATTAATCTCATTCCTCTCTTCGTCTGTCTCAAGTGGGAAATGCACTGCAGTAACTGATACATTCATTCAGAAAACTGTCTGCAGGAGAATAGTAATTCTAGCAGAAGGATTTCTATTTAAAGTGTATATATATATATAAATACACTCACATCTGCCTCTGTGTGTGCATTTTAAACAATAAATCTCCTATTTATCTACAGTGCTTATGTGGCACCTATTAAATTCATATTAGAGATAAGGAACTGAAATGAAGGCATAATCACTAGACCTCATTGAAAAAATCTTTCCAATGTAGTAATCTTTCCAACCTGTTGCAGAGAAAATCAAAGACCTGAACCCAAGCCTCCCAAACCAGAGACAGATGTTGCAGCTTTGGGAACTGGGTGGAATTTTCCTTTGTGGAATATCAGTGAGGTTTTTTCCTAAGTGCAGTTGGACAGATGCACTGTCTGTACAGATGCACAGTCTATACAGCTTGCTCCAGCTGAAAAGATCTGGAAGGACTAGTGGATATTTAAATATTTCCTGTGTGGATATCAGCCCTCATTGCACAGAGACTGTAGTAGAAATTTCTTTTACTCCGTGCCTTGGCCTCAGACATTTCAAAAAAACTTGTTCAATCAAAATAAAGATTTAGAATCAGCTTACACATTTACCTGTTAACCTTTCTAAACTGATTTTAGGGGTAGATTTCAGTGGCTGAAATCCTGGAAAAAGTTTGAATGGCTATGAAGGCTGAATTTTGTAAATAATGTGATTAAGTATTTTGGTTATTGGCACTTCTACCACCTTACTCACACGAAGCACAATTTTACTTGCAGACAATCTGTTGAACTACATCTGTTGATCTTCCAGAAAATCAATAGACCTATTTGTGGTACTGAGTAATTTTAGTGTGGCTGAACCTGATTTCATAGCAGCACTTGGGCACACTTTAGAAGTGCATATTTCATCCAAAATAACACAAAATTTCTTGCCAGTAATACCAGACATAGTCACTGGATAAAAAAAAAAAAAAAAAAAAAAAAAAAAAAAAAAAAAAAAAAAAAAAAAAAAAAAAAAAAAAAAAAAAAAAAAAAACCCACCAAAACCCCAAAAAACAAAACACCCCACTTTCCAAATCCTAGGAAATAAAATTAGTATTGGGCCAGAGTACCGATTAGGATTGTGACCTTCCATTTATCATTTATAAGTTCTATGATATAAACTGTAGGAACAGTTATTATCCAACTTCAACCTGGCAAGCAGAATTCTGAAATTCTGTAACATCCTGAATTATCTTCTAGTAGTCTAGTCATATCTGAATTGTTCTAACAGTATGGCCATATCTGAAGTTATTTATAGGGCAAATTGAAGGTGGAGAGCAAAATGTGAAGTGTTTTGCAAAATACACAGTACTGTAAAGTTTTGTTCCCATGCACATAATTAAAATGGCAGCAGCATCCAGGAAAATTGATACTAAGCTGGCTATGGAATTTTTTCCACAGAGTCTTTACATTATTATCAGAATAAGGAATCCACTTCACCTCTTGGGTTCCAATTCCTCCTGAAACCTCTACTAAGTCCCCACAAATGTTATTTGGAACTTGTTGCTGCCTACTTGTAGGTTTTTAGATCCTTTAATCTTAACCAGTGCAAGGCTCTGACTAAGGAATCTTCAGTGCTGGACCAGGGATATAATCAACATGGCAAAATGGGAATCAAGTTGCTTTCTTTCTGGCATTATTCTAACTGTAGTGCACACCCATCACTGCATGCTAATAATTCTAATTTTTTGCAGAACACATACTACAGTCTCTTTTTTGCAACAAACTGGAGAAGAGAGAAAATTTTCTAGCAGCTCAGTACTGACCAGGCAAATTAATTAGCACAAGTAGTCAAAGAATTATCTGCAATGGAAATGATACTGAAGAAAAGAGATTTTTTTACTTTGCCTCAGGACTATTAACATACAGAAGAGCTCCGAAAACACTGAAAACACCTAATTGTTGTTTATAGAAGTTCTTTAAGTAGAGTTTGTAAGAATACAGATTTGTAGATCCTATGGCAGTAAGGGCCAAATAAAGAGAAGGTTGATTGGAAATCGTAGCTTACTTTAGACAGTTGGATCAGGTAGAAATCACCCTGATGTGCAGTAAAGCAAGCAACAAGAATTAGGAGTTTGAAATAGTGCAAAGCACATCTTAGAGTGCTAGCATTTCCTTCCTTGGAATAAACTGTCTTAAAATCCCTCTAAAATGACTGTTCATTAGCCTATCAATGTGTATAATGGCTCTCAAAATCATAATAAGAATTAATAATAGTTCAAATAGCAGAAAGGGACATTAATTTCTCACTCATGAATATTAATGCTTTAGAAGACAGTCTCTTCCCTACATGCTTTCAAACTTAATTCACAAGTCTACAACCGGTTACCTGGTACTCTCACTATCAAAAACATCCCCATTGGGACACCAAAAATGTCAAATCACCCTGACTTGGGCAATGGCAGAGAGGATGAGGGCAGAAGACACCAGGAGTGAGCTCATTGTGTTCTGAT
>CM031863.1:2979069-3168582 GCA_018697195.1 Certhia americana
AGCTTTGGTTTAAGGGTGCCATTCTGAGGTTCAGAAAGGAAGAAAGTAATCTATGGAAAGATCAGCTAAAGACAGGGGGAAAAAAAAAAAAAAAATCAACCAAAGCTTTAGAGAGAGATGAGTTTTGAAAAAAAAAAAAAAAAAAGGATGTAGTTCCTCTAACCACATGCCCTGCCTGGTATGTAGACTAATCTCTAGGAGCAAAATGCAGTCATTTGAGAGCCCTGCTCCTTCACTTGTCTTTTCAGATGATTCATAGCATGTATTTTCCCAGCTCTAAGCTGTCTCTTGCCCAAGCTGCCATCACATGCCAGAGTACCACCTTCAGAAGTTTTTTGCCCCCTTTGAGCATTCCACATTCCTGCAGGTCATGGATGACCCCAAATCATGTGGGAAGCAAGTCCTGCAAACCCAGCTGGAAGAGCCTGGTCTGCTGTGGAGGTTTATAAAGCCTTTGTTGAGATGAGGTCTTTTTGGGTCTCATACTGTCATCCATTTACCAGTATTCCTGCCTTTTCCATCATTTCCCTGTTGGTGGCTGCACACAGAAGCGCTGGCGTGAAAATTTGGCATTTGGGTATGTCAAGCCCCAGCTCCAGTGTGAGAAACCTCAGAGCACTGTGTTTTTATCCCAGTGACCAGTGTATAAGCTGAGGGAGATCTCCCCTGGAGAAAATCCTCCATGGCACTGTCAAATAATCCTTACAATCTCCCTCACAACAAAACCATTGCGAAGAGCTGGGTGTGCACAAAGAATTCCCAGCTGGCTTAAATCCTGGGAAATTTTTTGGACTCACTCATCCCAATAGGCATTTTACTACTGAGAGATCCAAAACAGAGTCCTGTGGTTGAAAAAGGAAAAGAAAATTACTCATGCAAGTACTAGGAAAAGACCAACTGACTAGTGTCTTTATGCTTTTTTTCTAACTTGAAGTACCTTGTATGAAATTTGGACACCTCTTTTTTCCTTCTTTTTAACAGTTATATTCATTAAAAAATATTTTTCTGATCATTTATGGTCTTCAGTAGGAAAAAAAGGAAAGAACAGACTCAAGCAGAAATTCTCTATGTGCACCAGCACAGTTCATCACAAAATCCCTTTGTGAGGGCTGTTCTCATGATTGACAGTACAAACATCAATTTGTACACTGAAAGGTGAGTGTGTTCCATTGCTGTATCTGTATTTTCCAAGCCACAGCCTTTCTGCTCACCAGTGCACAGACACAACAGCATTCTTGGGGCAAACAGCTTCTTTCAAACTCTCAGTTTAGAGCAGCAATCAAGTACAGAGATGTCCAGACATGACAGCAATGGGGTGCTGTGAGGTGGTGAGGTTCTTTCTCAGCCTATGACAAGAAGCTCAATCCCTTGGTGAAACAGCACAAGATGCTGAGCTTCCTCCCTGAGGTAAATCCTGCCCTGACATTGCTGTCTATACACACCCTCCAAAGAGCATAAACCCCCTGGAACTTCTCTGAAATAGCAAAAAACAAACAAACAAACAAACAAACCAGCCCTTGTGAAGCAATAATTTCCTCATTCAGGTGGATTTTTGTGAGTTTTTCCTCTCTCCCTCGCTAGGTTTGGGAGATCCATTGTCCTGCCTGAACTCAATGCACGGCCCTTCACCTCCCAGACTGTTTAAACAAATCAAGGAAAATGTCAGCTAAGCAAATCATTACATTTTGTCTGCAATGGATTTCTAAACAGCCTCATCTGAATCCATCCAATGCTAGTGCTGATGAATTGTCAAGGATGTAGTCAGCAAAAGAAAGCTTGTGTGCTTTTCTCCTCCTCTGCTGGAGGAACCTGGCATGCCCTTTCAGCAGAAAACTTAAGCTGTGATGTTACAGTGCCTGAACAAGTGCTTATTATTGGAGTGCCCATTTCCATGAAGTCCAAGCACAAATTACTGAGCAACTTTAGCTAAAACGCAGAACATCTCTGTGTGCACCCAGAGTGCTGCTTATTGCAGTCCTCCAAAATGACAGTTCTCTGACCTGGGGGCATGCTGGAACAACCAAACACTGCTGACTTAAACCTCAGCCTGTGCCAGAAAAAGAAAAGGTTTCTGTACTTGGGCACACTGGGTCATATTCATCCTTGTATAATGCCACAAAGCCCAAAGAGTAAGAGAGGGATGAACTGTCTCATTGTTTCTGTGAAAAAGATCCAGTACACTTGAGGAGTTCAGGAGTGGTACATGATGAAGGCATGCAGAGGAGTTCAAAGGTTTGGGAAAGTGGTTGGCCAGTGATGCCACAGCACAGGGAAATATCTGCACTATCAGTTGCTGTTTAGGACTGATAGTACAAAAATGTGCTGTGGCACTGAAAGGACAACACTTTTGGCAGACAGAAACAGGTATCATCACAAAGACACTCTTATGTTATTCACTGCCAATACCTGCTGCAAGCCTCAATGACAGATATTAGTTTTGAGTTAGCATATTCTATCATCGTGATCTGAAGCAATAATTACTGCAATGGGATTATAATTACAAGTACTTTTAAAATTCATTAAATTTAGCTGAATCAACTATTCCGTATGGGAAAAGAAATTATTTTAAAGAGAGAATATTTCCTCTCAAAATGCAGCTGAAAGCTCACTAAGAATAAATAGACCACCTGTTTACAGATCAACATACTTCTGCCAGACTCGCTCGGAGGTGACTTGTAAACAAAGAGTAGGAGCAGGCAGACACAGCCTGAGCATGGAGACCTGCAGGGCCTGATCCCTCCTTCTTTTGGGGCCAGAGAAATAGTCAGGTACTGACCAGGATTGAAAAAAAAAGGGACAAGAAAAGAGCATGGAGGAATTCCCACCCAGCTCTTACCCTCCCACAGAGCACCAAGGCTGCCTGAACACCAGGAAGGGGCTTGGCAGACTTTCTGCAACTCACAGAAATTAAATGTCTGTGCTGAGGGGAAATGACATTTGTCTTACAGTGCTGATTCTGTCCTCTGTCTAATTCTCTCTACTTATTGCACAGGAACTTCAGCTTCTTCCTCATAGTTAAAGCACAATTCTTTTTTCCTTTTTCTGTTTATTCTTCCCTCTTTATTTTGAACTTGAATAATGACTACAGAACAAAAATACTAAATACTTGCCTAGACTAGTAACTTATTCTTCAGGATATATTTTGCTGTTCAAAGGGAAAAGTCCATTCCAAATTCTGCTTTTGACTTGATTGATCTTCCTCTCTTTGCTGTGTATTGTGTATACATACATTAATCAAGGTAAATATCTGCCTTCAAACTTCAAATCTGTTATTAACATTTTTTTTCATTGTGTAATTGCTCTCCAGTAAGCTTCTCTGCAATCTAATTTTAGGGGTTTTATCTTTTTTTTTTTTCTTCCCCATTTACAATCAGATCTTTTATCAGAATTATGTGTATCAGTGTCCGCAAATCTACATTTTAAATAAATTGAAGGCTCTCAAGATCTAATACAGAGAAGAATTGGACAATGACTCTCTGTCCCATTTTCATACTTCAAAAATATGTTCATATTCATATCTTTTTAATTGTGCTACTAACTCAGAGTGCTTTAGGATTCTGTCATATAGCTGTTCTGTTCTTCCCCTTCTTGCTGTTTCTAACACTGCTTCTATTTCCATTCTTGTCAAAAGCCTTTTCATAGTCCAAAAATCTGTACACAATGTTTTGTAATATTTGGCAGACTTATCTGAAACCTAATTCACTGCTTTCTTGTGATTCATGGGTCATAAATTATTTCATATGTAATGCACCCCAAAGGGTAAAAAATTCTTTGTATTAAATTTCAACCAGATACTTTAAGGGAGAGGAAAAAAAAAAAAAAAAAAAAAGGGAAAAGAGTATTTTTGAGAGTCTGCAAAGATCTGACCTCAATATATTGTCTAGTGTGTTGTCTTCCACAAATGGCATCTCAGTATCCTTTAGTAAATATGAGATTTCAACATGCTGCAAGCAAAAACACTCTGCTGTAGTGTGGGCTTGCTATGGACAACTTTAAAGGAAAGGAGAAATACAAAATATGAAGCACTGGATCAGACAAGTGATGCATTAAATCAGTGCTGTCTCCAGTGATTGTTAAACTGAAAGGGTCTGCACAAAAACAATTCAAAAAACAAGAATACCACTCAATCCTAACTTGTTGCATGCAGCCAAATATATTATTGTGACTGACCCCAGTAACAATGAGCTTGTGCCTCAGTGAGTGAGTTTCAATAATCAAAGGAAATAATTAACAAAACAATAAAGATCATTATAACTTCCTTTATGTAAATGACTTCCAAATGTAAATAGATCAAAGCTCAAGTTAAAATTAAGCAATTCCCCTAGTCCTCCTACAATACTAGAAAGGAACAAACATATATGGTTTGTTTACAGCTATAAGAATTACCAATGAAATACTAGTTTGCTGTTTTATTAGATAAATAGAAATCTAAAAAATTCTCCAAGTGCTATTCACATATTCCTCATATTTGTAACCCCATTCATTTTGATGGGATATTTCCAAGGATACGGACTACCCATACATGTAAATCTCTGTTCTCACACCTTGGGTTTTTTTAGGATGTCCAGAGAACAAATTTTATATTTTTAATTTTAAACAAATGATCTCTTTGAAGGAGAGCAGCTGAAAGAAATATTCTTACATGAAATCAGGTGCACACAAGCCCTGTAGATGTCAAGGACAAAACATTTTATTTTGTATAGAATTTATCTTTTGGTTCGCTAAAGTCAAAACACTTCTGTTCATCAGAACTTTTATAAAGGACTGTTTCATAATATGAATCCATTTGGATTATCTGACCAAAGATAAGACTTCAATGGACTTACTATATCATTCACCACTGTACCAGTGCCACAAAAGGGAATTACAATTAATTGGATTATGTTGGTCTCCACCCGCTGATTGTAGAAGAGAAAGTCTGAAACTGTAACTATTTCAAACGGACCATATCTCTCATCAACCATGGGATTTGGGCTTTAATTTACCAATAAAGCTTAATTTCTTCTCTATATTCTCTTCTGGTTAGGAAGAGGTCATTTAAACACTTTATTCAAGTTATTCAAAAAGAAAGGACACTTTAGCTAAATACTTTCAAACTCGCACTTTACTACTTGCACCTTGCCTTTAGGAATTACTTTTTTTTTTTCTATGAGAAATAAAGTGAGTTGCCTTGAAAAACCCAAGGCAAAGATCCAGGAATGCATTTGGTTTGTAAGAATGGTTCAGGGTTCACCGCCCCTGGTTCAATTCATGAAAATTTGGCTGAGATCGCTACCTAATACAACAGGTTTTTTATCAGATATATAGTGAACAGAGAATATCAGTTCACCTTATGAGGTAGTGAGAGTTTTCCAGAGAAAAACACCATGTTAGATGTAGGTTTGTCTATATAGAAAGTTTCACTGGGAAAGGCAAAGCTATGCATATAAATTTGATATAATTGATATAATTTTAAATTATAAATTCTATTAGCTTGGAAATAGTCATGTTTTACAATGCAGGTAACTTCAATTATGTTAATTATTGTGACTTTACATGCTAAACCCCAACAAAAAATACCATTCTTATTTTATATGTCCATAAGTGTGTGTGTATATATATCTATATATCTATATATATAGAGAGAGATAGATAGATATATCTAAACTTGCTTATATATTGTACTTCTGCTGATGACTCTGCCTCAAAGCCATTAGCATTTTTCTTCACTACACTTCCTGGAAGGTTATTTCAGTGCCTAATTCCTTCAAGTTGCCAGACTAAATTATTCAACTTTATATACTTTAAAAATAATTATTAATATCAGTAATGCTTACTTTGATTTTTTTTTTTTTTTTCAAACTTTCACATTCGGTTTAAGGAATAAAAAGTCCTCAGTCAACTTACTTCAAAACCATGTTGCTTAATTCACATTTGCATTACTTTTTGCTAATATCTGAAGCTCTAATTCCGTTCCCTGGATATTAGCTGGGACTAGCTATGCTGTTAAAGATAGGAATGCTTCTAAGTGCTTACTGAATCAGGGCATATGAGATGATAATTGTATGTGTTTAAAACAAAACTTTAAACAGGAGGGGATTATATAAGTTGCTAAAACAAATATATCTTCAAGTGCACTGAAGGACTTTCAAATGTTAACGAAATGTCCTTTGATAATAATAGTGCTAATAATAACATGAATTTTCAAATATTTTTATGCATTTTGAGAATCTCGTGTTATCCTGCATGTGGAAGATTCTCAGTAAGTGCACTTTTTGCCATACAAACTCATCAGCTTCAGGGATCCATCCACTGTGAAGTCACACCAGTGGATCCTGTCCTGATCCAGGTGTGCTTTATCCTGCACATTCCAGCTTTTGTGCAGAGCTGGCTTACAAATATTACCATTTTGGTGACATCAAAAGTAATTTTTATTGGAGGAATAAGATATCTTTGCAGGTGTGGAAACCCAAATTGTCTGATCAAACGTGTTCGTGAAATCCATGGAATTGCATGGCTGGTGGGATATAGAGCTGGGTACACAGCAACATTTGAGTCCTCGTGGAGGTAATTTTGACCAAAAGGTTGGAATTTAAGCCCAGTGTGGGCTTAAAATTTTATCTCCACCCCATCCTGCCACGTGAAATTCCATGTGCCATTCCGTACCTTCTCCCACTGAGCCTCAGGAGATGCATGAACAGCCTGGGGCACACGTGAACACGCCTGGCAGTGCCTGTGGTTCCTCCTTGGCAGGGAAGGGGTGCGATGAAATTCGGGTGACTCACGTCACGATGTTTTCCATTCCCCACACAGCCTCACAGCCTCATGTGGAAGAAGGAGACAGTGGCATCTCCTGCATCCACCAAATCCTTGTTCACCTCACACCTTTCCCTCCACCTCACGTGCACATCTGCATTTTTCATTTTTGTTTGTGGTAGAACCCAGAGCAGATTTGCCATGTTGCCCATTGATTTGTGCCTCCCTTTCTCTTTTCCAGGGTTTATCTGGATGTGTATCTTAATTGTAATGCTTCCAATTCCTCTAATTGCACCTCAACTTACAGGCATATATTACAGGAGGGCAAGGCTATGCTTCAAAACAATTTTAGAACTTTATAGTACATGGATTTTTCCTGTTCTACAAATTAGTCTTGTGAATGGACTTGTAATAACAAGAGGATTTCAACATAAAATAAGAGATTTTCATGTCTTTGGTTCCTTGAGACGCGTTCAGGTCCCTCCCGTGAGAAATATATTAAAATATTGATTAGATTAGAGCAACATTTCAAATAAATGGAGATTTATACTTCCTTTTGGAGACAGAATCTTATAAAAAAGTTTCAAGGCATCACACAACAAAGCAGTTGACAAGAAAGATAGCATCTGCTTTCCTGGCTATTCAAGCTGAAGTTTTTCATTCTAAATGCAGGCAATGTTTCCAAAGTTAACATAATTAACTCACGACAATCCTGAAACATCATAATATAAGCTACAGATGGAAATTCAAAGCTTTAAAAATGTCATATAACTGCAAGAGGATTATCATTTTTTAACAGCATGAATCTGAATACTAATTAAAACAGGTGGTTTTAGTTCAAACACTTGTGTCCACTGTGGCATTACTGGGTGGGTTATTTATGTATTAATCTATTAGGAAGCATATATTGCTTGAAAATTGTGATATGTGATAATAACGAATTTGAGAGATAAAAGAATGACACTCTGTCCTGCTTCCTGAAACAATAAAAGACCAAAAGTTCAATTAGTTAGTAATTTCTGTGTGACTATTTGACAGATTCTACTAATTGTTAAGCTCTCACTAACTATTGCTTTACATAATTAATTATATTCAAATGTGAACAACAAAGACATGTGGGCCAGTTGCCCTTTTGACAATGTTTTTCGCAAACTGATTTGCTTACCAAAAATATTTTTAGAAAGAAAAGATACTAATCTGAAGTGGAAATACACATCAAAAAACGTTGAAACAGCTCTGCATTTTACCATGGTTATGAGAAAAAAATTTGGATTGTTTAACATATCATTTATGCTGCATGCATAATAGCTGAAGTCTTCTAGCAGAGATCTTTCATATTAATTTAGCATTGCATAAAATTCATAGTAACAGGTCCAAGGGTCAAGCATCATTCATCATTAGTTGAAGTGACATTTGCAACCCTTCATATAGCAGCTGCTTGAAAGGGGAAAAAAGGTATTCTTTGGGAGAATGGGGGGTAGCACACAATTCCCTCTCTATCCGCGGAAGGGAAAACAAGGTGCCACTATGTCAGCGTGGTAATGTGCTTAAATTTGGTGATGTCATTCTTCCCTAACCCCCACGAGTCACAAGGCACAAGGCAGCTGCATTCCTGAACTTCGGAGTTCGGGTGGAGATAAGTAATAACTAGATGTAAATGAATTACATTACTGTGGTTGTGAACATAGCTCTGTGCATCTAAATTATGATTTATATCAGGATCCTATCTTGTTTTTGAGAGTTTTCTACTTGTTAACAAGGCAGCCCTTGTTCTCATGGCATCCTCCAGGCATAATAGTTTCTGGGAAGCCAAATAAGATCACTTTTGAAACTGCAAGACAGCATTCCAAGACTTTGCAGCAGAACACATTGGCCAAATTAGGACTTCTGAAGACTGTTAACTAACAAATAAAATCTTTTTTTTTTTTTTTTTTTCTTTCTTTGTGGCATGTCTTCACTACTATAAAACATTAAGATCAGAACCGAAAATGTGAGCAATTAAAATGAAAATGTAATCATCTGCAAGAAAAGATAAATTTGTATTAAATGGCTAATACTTCACAGTCCTTTTGATATTACAAGTACTTTTTAAGAAAATATATATTTTATGTCACAGTAATTTTTATTATGTGAAACATGTGATCTCCTTGGAATTATGCACATTTATAAACCACAGTCATCAAAACAGCATGCAACACAAAATAGTTTGATTTTGGAGCTTTGTTAATATTTGGTGATTTTCTTCAACTTTATACCTGAAATATATTTAATTTATTCATGTCACTAATTATCCGTTGGTATTTAAAGCACTGGGATGACTACCAACCCAGACTACTGCTTCTTCCTTAAGAAGTTTAATGATTTTTACAAGGGAAACCAATGTTTTTTAAAGAGTCACTTAGAAGCACATGAAAAATGTTCAAGGACATTGCTTATTACACACTGCAATTCTATGAGCTGCTATAAATTAAACTCCCAGTCAAAACACTTCTACCAGTGAGAATTCACTTTTCTGTACTCTGCACAAGCGTTAGGGAGGAGAAGGTGTACTGGTCTGGAGTCAAAATAAGGTGCAAAATAAGGATTTAATGGTGACATTTTGTTATAGCCAATATCAGCACTGGCCCTTCACATTGCAGAGCAGCTGTGAGCCTCTGACTGAGTCCAAAAATGGTTTGCAGACCAAGTTGCTCACATAATATGTTATTTAAAATATAAGGTGGTGAAAAATACCTCCTTGAATCAGACCAAAAAGCATTTTCACATAGTACCAGTGCTGCCAGTCCATTACGCCACGTCCTCTCCCTTTCCCCTGGGAAATCACCCTGCAGCCATTAAACACGTATGTAAAGATGTTATAGATACCAGCCAGGCAGAATGGCTGTAAAAGGAATAGAACAGCAGAGGCAAGATGACTGGCAGATAGGGTTGCCACATCCCCCTTAAAGAGACTGCTCCTTTTCCACACCTTATGTCTCTTGTACCATAAAAATATGCATAGATGTATGTGGGAGCATCATAGCAGATTTCTTGGGATGCGTGCCATGCATCTGAGCTCCGAAGCTGGCTCAACGTTGTCACCATTAAGTCTCAGTGTACACAGCAACACTTCAATCTAATTTCAATTAGGGAAAAGTTACACAGAAACTTCTTTGAGAGTACACATGACCCTACACATAAATACCAATTAAATTCAGTATCATCAGTGTCTTTGCAGCGAACATTGATATCACCAGCGAGAGGAAGGAATTTAAAATGAGGCAAGGCTTGATGACATTACCTCCATCTACAAGCTCTGCCTGTGTTAACTAGTACGTCAACGATTAGTAAAACAGTGGGATTCATCTGTGAAGAAATGGGGTGAAAAGTAGAAATGACATGAAATTTTCATTGCAGGCAGTCTTTATGTGACATAAGGTAGAATATTGCATTGCTATGCAGCAAAATGTTACCTGGTAAATGAGTAAAAGCTTAATCTGTTGAGAAGTCACAGACACCAGCAGTGTTGGCAGTTGCAGCTGAGATACCAGAACTAACTAAACTCAAACTACTTCTCATACCAAGGATATGCAATCTCAAACCAGTTGTTTACACGCTTAACTGTCCCTGTGTCTCAAACACAGACAAATCTGTAGGAAAAGGGACTTTCAGTGCCATTAAGTAAGATCAGTGTGGTTGTGCCTGTTTGTATGTGGGTACTCAGGATACACAGGCACTGCATTTAGACTTCAGCCATTTCCTTTTGTTTGCCAATCTTTTATTTAGAAACAATGGGACAAAAAGTGTGGCGAGTTAGGGCTTTACTTCTTGACAACCACTTTTCCATTCCAAAGCTAGGAGACTTCCCTAACATGCAGATTACTTGAGGGAGATAAAAATGTGCCCTTTAAGCCCTTTCCACAAAGACAACACCTCCCAAACCTGCAAGACCAGGAGGAAAAGTCGTCCTGAAAGCATTAAGTCTCCTTGCACACCATCACTCATTGGTGACTGGGGAGATTTTATAGTCTTTCAAATCTTCTTTCAATCACAAGATGCTTTAAATGGACAGAAGGTCTTAAAATGTGCTCTCCATCTCCCCAGTTGAGAAAGATACATTGAAGGGGGAGGGAGGGGGATTCAGGCCTCAACACAAAAAGCATTAATGCAAAGAACAGTGGGGTCTCTCCCTAATTTGACTTTCTCTACAGGTGGTCTGCAGCTGCATCCAAACAGGTTACACTACCGCCTTCCCATGGGCATTACAACAAAGTCGGATCTGTATTCACAAGAATACATTTGCTGGCATGGGCTGATTCAGGTCTAAAAATAAGAAAAAAGCATTTTTCAGTATAGCCTGAGGTAACTCTCCGCGCCAGCAGAAGACAGTAGCACTCTTGTTTCACTGGCTGTGTGTGATGATAAAGGATATCAGAAACCTACTTCATGTGACTCACCAAGGTCCACAGCCAGATTCCAATTGATTCATTTTATTTGTATTAGTTTGTTCTCCATCGGCCACACAACAAGCTAGACCAAATCAATAAGCAATATTCTGTTTTCTATTGACTTGGGGGTAATTCGCACTGGGCCCTGCAACTGATGGCTCTGATTTTATAGTTCAGTATATCATCATGGAAATGGCAGGGCTCAGAGAGCCCTGGGAGCAGGCAGAAATGGGAAAAAATTGCAAAGGAAAGGTGAGATATTGGCTTTTAAACTATTGCACCAGCCACAGAAGAGGTCTGTGCTGTGGGTGCAGAGGGTACTTCACCTTGTGCCTAAGGAGTCCTAAAGAGCAAACGTGCCTTTGGCAGTGTGCAAAAATGATGTAGGGATGAGAGGAACATATAACTGTTGTGCCACACTTCTAGCCCTAGGACAAGGCTGTGAGGTGGTGCCAGCAGCAGCTACACCCTGGTTGGGTTTGCAGAGACAGAGCTGTAACCCTTTGTTTTGGCACTGCCAAAATCCCTGCTGCCAACACCAGCACAAGCAATGGAACCTGTGTAAGTGTGAAATGGCCTTAGTGAGGTTCTCCTAAATACATAGTTCATGTCTGCTTACATGGGCTCCTGTACAATTCAGATAAAACACACCATCCCAGAAGATTTTTACCATCTTCCCCTGTTTTGTTTTGGCTTTTTTTATTCCCTAGCTTATTCACGGTACCCTGGGAGAGATACCTGCTCACAGCAAGCCTCCAAATAACTCATCTTTGCATTCCTCAGTTTTTATTTTCCTTTTTTTAAGGCTTCCTCTTTTTGCAAGTAGTGGATAAGTAGAAATAAAAGAGCTTTTGCCCCAAACTGTCCCACACCACTTCTTCCCCATGATCTTGCTGACATACTCAATAAGAGCAGGACAGGTCTCATTACTACTGCACAGGCAAAGACAACAGACCATATTGTAATATCTCTTTTCTCTTAAAACTTGCTTTCTGCCCAAGGTCTCAGATTCCTTGAGCTGCTTGTTCCAAAGTAGAGAGCTGGCTTTTCAGTGTCTCTGATAATCTTGGCTTTTCTACATGAGGCAGAAAAAGCAGGCTGGGTACTGGGGTGGGTGTATGGAAGGGGTGGCAGAATACAGCCCAGTGTGTTCTTCCTATCAAATACACTTGACAAACTTTAATGAAAAGTCTTCTCTACTTCCTACTAACAGATGTTTCCAATTTTTTCTCTCTCAGCACTTTAAACCACCATCTTTAGTTTTCATGTCTAAGAGACATTATTATAGGATACATCATAATGATATACTGTACATTCATATACAGTATCCCATACAATGACTAGTTGATTTATAATTCAGATCCAATAAAGGGAAAAATTGATTTAACTGATGACTAGTGAAATACTAAATGCATTACAATGTTTGAAAAGAACATCCTTTTCTTGCAATGCGAGTGACATAATAAAATTAAATATGGATATAAGATAATGCTTATTATTATTAGGCAAATGGAATCAAAGGGAAGAAAAGGAAGAAGAGCAATCTCTATGGATCAAGGAATGCCTAAACTTCTTCTTCAAATGTACAAAAGCCTGAAGACAAATGGCAAGATTTCATAAATAAAGTAAATTCAAATAATCTTGAATTACAGTATAAAGTTGGTTTTCCATTTATTGGTCTTCGTCCATCAAGACTTGCAGCAGCGCTGTCACATTTAGGTACCACATTGGGGGTAAATGTGAATTCCAGGGGTCAGTACCCTTTGGGTTTCTAGGCTCTGGGATAAAGGTTTGTTTCCCTAAACCCATGTAGTAGCACAAAGCCACATTTTAGCCCCACATCCAAGAAACTCATACCCTTGTCCTACATCTCACACCTTTACCCTGCAAAGCCCTGATCAAGGCTCATCCCCATTTCTCACCCCATCCCAGAACACTCACACAATCAATACTGAGGCAATGCAGCCACTAATTTCCATGTCTCATTCCAGGAGCTTTACGACTGCTCCCCTTTTCCCTGTGCAGCTGCGTGGGCAAGGAGCCTGGCCAGGGGTGGTGGGGAGAGCATCAGCAAGTAGGGAGCACAAAGCCAGGGTACCAGTGAGCTGCCCCAGCCTTTGGAAGAGCTCCTCAACATATTGAACATTTCCAGGTCAGAAATCGAGGCCAGATGCCCCAGAAGTAGTTGTGATTTTAACTTTCTTTAAGCATCTGCTGGAAGTCAGTCACTCCAGCATTTGCACATATCTTTGTTCTTCCAGATGGGTAAATTGCTTCTAATACAAAATAACTCCAAAAGCGGCTGTGATTGCTCATATAGACTTAGATTGATGGTCATTTTTTTATAATACTAGTGCAGTAGTTTTCCCCAGTAGGAATACGTGCATTTTGCTTCTGGAGAAGCAGTGGCAGGCAGTAAACTGCTGCTGGAGCCAATGGAGTTTATTTTATTGAAAGAATCATACAGTTGTTATAACCAAAATAACACCCAAGTACTGGCACTAAGCTACACCTCATTTCACTGTTGCATCAGAAACATTTTTGAAAAGACTTTAGCAATTTCAGATATCTTACAGAAAAGTTATTGTGTCTAAAAATCTTGCGGGGATTTTAACCTATATTATGGAATTCAGCAAAACAGTATAAACCAGCTCAGAGAAACGCACCAGTAGAATCTGGGGGTCAGCTAATTTGTGATTAAACACCTCCATTTGCATGTGTAAAAATGGATAATTATGCTCCTAGTTGCCCATTCATGTGTACAGATG
This sequence comes from Certhia americana, assembly GCA_018697195.1. Classification (NCBI taxonomy): domain Eukaryota; kingdom Metazoa; phylum Chordata; class Aves; order Passeriformes; family Certhiidae; genus Certhia; species Certhia americana. Next base: position 2,993,000 of record CM031863.1, read on the forward strand.
GGTGCACCCACACATTTTTGTGGGATAATTTTTGGAAGCCTGTAGAAAATATGGTCTTTAAAGATTTTAATAAGGTTGGCAAAACATACTTTTTCTGCATAAAATTATGTAGTTCCCAAGTCTAAAATTACTTTGATTTTAAAATGAAAATTGGCAAGGGATTAATCCATAATATGGTCTAATTACTTTTTTTTCTTAAAAATTAAATGGTCAAGGTCTTAACTCAGAATAGTGGTTACTGTTTGTGAACTGAAACTAAGAAACAGAACTGAATAAGGGACTTTATTAGGTGTCTAAATATGTATTCAGCTAATAGAATCCGCTTACCTTTGCTTGAATAACAGGTATAATAATTCTAAAAGCATATTGAATTTCTACATCTGAAGCATAAAGCCCTATTAATTATTTTTTTATGAGATTGAAATGCAAACTGGCCAAAGCTTGGAAATAAAAAGTAGATCTGACTTGCTGTCATTAATTTGCAAAAACACATACATTCATGAACACACACAACAAATAAAGGCAGAGAAATAGAGAAAGACACAGAGGATGTCCGAAACAGATCATTAACACATCTTTTGGCCTTTACCGATGGTATTGTTAGCTTCTGTTTAATCTTTGCATTGTTTAAAATGCTGAAAGTTTAAATTTTATTTGTCAAAGTGGACTCAGCTATATTCAGAGTGCATTTGCCAGCCTGTAACGTATAGGGCTTGCTGAGCACTGCTCAATAAACAGATCAGGTTTTCAGTGAGGACTGAATTTTCCCTGTCATGTTCAGCAGGAAAAAACAATATTAAAGTGAGGATACTTTTTATGCTCTCTGGTATTTTATTATTTTTTTTGTTTGCAGAGGTTACTTCCACAAGTAAGTAAATACCCCTGCAAATTTCTCTTTGTCCTTCATCAATCAGAACCGGTCAATTATCAGACTAGTGCAACTAGATCAAAACTCCAGGCTGTGTAGTCATATTACCACTCATATTATTACTAAAAGCGCATCTATATTCCAAACTGGGATACCATAACCCCTTTGTCATTTTCCAATAAAAAAGACCATACCAAATAGGCAGAGCACACCGTAATTAGCAGCTGGCAGAGAAAGCTGTAAATCTGTATGAGTTCTGAACGATTTGCTTACATTGTTGCTTTGTTGACAAATGATGCTGTACATGTTAATGTTCCTGAAATGTCCCCATTGCACCTGACGTGCCAATAAATGCCAGCCAGCTGTATGAATTATGGAAATAAGATTTTTGTTTATGAAGGTATCCCAGACATTTATTTTACTGCATGCCTCTTGACAGATTTAATGTCTGGAGTTACATTGAGAAGATATTTGCTACCTGACATAATGGATAATGGAAACTTTAAAGGCCTTTTTTAATGATGAGACTAATATATTTTTTTTTTTTTAATTTTACCTTGTGGCTACACATTTGCTCTCAATATAAAGCTTGCATATTTTAAATGAAATGATACTAAATTGTTCCTAATGTACCATGAGTTGGATGAAGCCAGCGCTGCAGCGTATGAGAAAACAGAGGAAAAGTAGCTATGAGAGCTACTAAAACAAGAGCACTACATGCAAGTTTCCCTATTTCTCTGAGTTTATTTTATCTCCTGTGCACATTCACTAGTATATCATTAGTGCATAAAGGTAGCAGTTAAATCTCAGGAATTTCAAAGTATGATAAAAATCTTTTAACAGATGTATTTATAGCAGACTCCATAAAACATTCATTTAATATGCTAAGGCAAGGCACAGAGAACATAGAAATTTGTACAGCTACTGCCTATATTTAACTATATTTGACTGGATTCAGAACCAAAAAATCTGTTCCTGAACTCTGAATATTTAAAAACAAGGTGTATGTTCTTAAGTAAGACACGCAAAAAATCTATGTAAGTATGGGAAGTCAAGAAAACTCATTCCACCCCTGCTTTTAGGAAGCATCCATATTCTAGCCAGGGAAAAAATTATCCCTGTTATCCCATCTCTGAAATGAACTCTGATCAGACTTGTCTAGGGACTGGCTTGCAGGTTACTTGAGTTTCCCCCAGAGCTGGTTCAGCTTTGGAAAAGCCCTGAAGCTCTCCCAGCAGCGGGGTGAGCAGCAGGTGCTGGCCCCTGGGAATCCCAGCCCCACATTTTCCCTGCCCTGTGAGTTAGAGAACCTGATTCCTGCTCCAAAGTGGAAAAATTCCGCCTGGCAGAAGAGCCTGTACTACGCAAGCTCTCCAATTCTTCCTCTATTAGCACATGTTAGTGTATTGTCAAGAGGAACAATAGCAACCCCACAAACTATTTATTCCATCAAGAACAATTTATTGCCTTTTGTAAGTTCGTTTCCAGCTTCTGAAGCTCAAGAGAGAAAAATCTGCTGGTTCTTTAAAACTTCAGATGTTAGGGACTATTTGTAGTCATCATATAAATGGGGGTGGTAACCAAATTAACCAAATTCATTTTGTAACCACAAATCATTCCTATTAAAATACTCCCTTCTCACCCCACCTCAAAAGAAGAATAAGAATAATAAGAAAAAAAGGAGTCCAGATGGTTAAAATTATTTTTAAGCAAATATTTAGTGGTTACAGTTGAATTCTTCTGGCACACATTCTCCACTACAAAAATGACACCCCACATTCACTGTGTTAACCATTTTCCAATGTGCCAGCCAAATGAATGCCTCAGAGAACACACACACACACACGTTATGGAAGCATTATCAGAAATGCTATAGTTAAAGTTCCTTTACAATTTGGACAGAAAGTGAGGCTATTTTACACTGCGTGGTACAATTTTGTCTCCAGGTATGACAGGCAACTCCTCAACAGAGAGATGAACTTTCTGCAGAAATCCCCTTCTTGAAGCACAACTGGTTTCTAGCATATTCCTTTATTGCAAAATCTCACTGGAAATTCTATTTGGGAAGCGGGGGGAAAAGGCTTGCAACTCTATATTCACAGCAACTGCCATCTTCATATTTTGCACAGTTTAGGAATGCTTCACTAAAAGACAAAAAAAATGCCTTCTTTATTTGCCATACCCTAATTTTAGCCCGTGTAAGAAGCAGCCCAAGGAACTCCCTTTGTTGCTGTGACAGTTGCTTTAATTCTCCCTTGTTTTTCCTCGGGCTCGTTCACACACTGACCCACACTGCTTGGAGCACACCGAGGGTGTACCCCTGCCTTTCCAAGGGATTTAACAACCACCACCTCTGCACACATGCCCCTCAGTGCTCCCAGTTCACACCCTGCAGCAGACTGGTGGGAGGCTGATGGGTGGAAGCAAGAGCACTGGCACCAGTCCGGTGCTGGCTGCGGTGATGGACGGCCGCGGAAGGTGTCCCCCCGTGCAGCTCCTGCAAACTGGTTGCTCCAGTCTGGCATCCCAGGAGGCTTGCCAGATGGAGAAACCTTCTCCGCAGCAGAACTGCAAGCTGTGCTTCTCGGGAAACTCGAGGCTGTAACCCTTTCCCTCTTCCTCCACATACCCTGTTGCTTCCAGATTTCTTTCGATGTCTACACATAAACAACCGAGACGAAATCTTCATTTCTCAGAGACACACAAACTTAACTCGCTTCTAATCCTTTTTCCAGCAAATTAACCCCAGATAACTTAACACTATATATATAGCTTTGGGAATAGAAGCTAATTCATTCTAGGTCAGAGCTAAAACTGTGCATGTGATCCGCATGAAATGGATGAGTGTATTGTGGATGCTCACATATTTTTAAGCAGAGGAGAAGTTTGTTGTGGAGTTGTGGTGCTTGGATATCATATTTGCGTGGGCTGACTAGGATTTGTTTTGGGCAAAAATTAAGGTTGGTTATCTAGTGATCTTCTTCACCTTTCATTGATGAGACACTGCTTGTAAAAACTCTGATGGAAGCAGCAACATAATGATAACAAAGGTTTATTTTGATAGAGATTAAGGTCTGATCAAATATACTCTCTTTTATAAAGAAAAGAAATATGTATCTGTGTATGTGCATACGCACACCTGGTTTACATTGGTGTAACTCCTCTGATCTCAGTGCTTTACATCAGGGTACTGAAAGGTAAATCTGACCCATATCAGAAAGCTTCCAAAGGGCTACCTCTCTTTTTTCTTTTTTCTTTTTTTTTTTTTTTTTTTCCCCCTCCAAAAGCCTATATTTTGTTCAGTGGAAGATTAAAACTAATTTATAGCAGAAGAGCAATGTAAGGAATCCCAGGGTAAGTCACCATCCTACTCTGGGTACCTGCACAGTGGGGTAGTGCAGGAACTCAGGTTCCACTATCCTTTTTCTCTTTCACATGCATGGAATTCATTGGAAGTAGTGGGAAGGAAATTATAACAGTCTCACAGGTCTCTAACAAGAGATCACTGTGTGGAAAAATGTGACTTGTCAAGAGCTACTTTTCTTGTATTGTTTCATCAGAAAAATATACCAAAAAGAGTAGCTGAAACCTAAAAGCTCTGCATTCCACTTCCAATACTAAATCAAACCAGATATTGCTAAAAGGTGCAATTTCACTGGAGACACACCAAAAGGTGATAATATTCCTATTGACTGAGGCCAGTGGATGGCATAAAACATATACTCCTTTTCCAGTACCTTATTCCATGATTATATGTAATCTCCCTCTGCAGTTCACTGTTTAAGTAGTCTGTTTACAACCAAGAAAATAAACACAAAAATATCAAATAAAGAAAGGGATCTAATTAAAGGTTAAATTTACTCACTTTTGGGGGAGCAATTACTCTCAAACTTTCCTGATCTTTCCTCATATTGGTAAAAGTCCACTACCAAGCAAGAATATCTCAACCAAGCATAGATAATTTGTGTTTGTGAAGAAATAAAACAATATATGTATTCTTTAAAGTTTCACATGTGTTCCTGAAGAAAAGAGGAGCAGGACAAACCCCATCACAGCAGAGCATGCTGCTATCAAACACCCCTGAAATGGCAATGGGGAGTGGAAGGAAAAGTGGCCACCAGGGCCAGGCTTCTGTCAAATTCTACTTTCTGCTGGAAAAGCAAAACCCAGGAAGGTTCCTCTGTGCAAAGAGGGTTTGCAGGGCACTGCTCTGCCAGGGGCTGGTGGTACAAAACATTACCTGTCTTCCTCTCTATTACTTATGCTTCGTGCTGAGGAGTGGCACGTTGATTAATTACTACTTTAAAGTGCTTATAAAGCATCAGTCCAAGGCAGGTTTACTAGGTTGGGGCCTCCTGTGATTTATTGACTAAAGGAGATAAGCAAAGGCCATTTGTGAAGGAGCATTTTCTTCTGGATGGAGGAAAAAAAAAGAAAAAAAGTAATTTAAATTACTCATCTTCCTCTCCCCCCAAATTAAAGTGCCTGACTCTGCAGAGCAAAGCCAAAGACTTTCTTCCTCTGAAATTTATGCAAAAAGATAAACAGCAACAGAGTTTTCCTCCACTTCTCTTTAAAGCACACCCTGCAAATGGTAAAAGAAACAGCCTGAATCCTCTGGCAAGAAAGGTCTGAAATGTTTTCTTTTGCTGATATAAGGAGCTGATCAGAGAACTTCAAAATAATTAAAGCAGAAATTCTCTAATACTTTTTGCTTTTTCAAGCCTGTTGTTGGAAAGGAAGAGGAGAAAGCAAAGCACAGGCACAGTCACACGAGGCATATCCACAGGAAGGATTCATTTGGTTCTGGTTTCTCTCTGCTGCTACTTAGCTTTTTTTTTTTTTTTTTTTTTTTTTTTTTTTTTTTTTTTTTTTTTTTCAGTCAGTAGTAAACTGGCACTTCGGGTTTACTTTGCTTCACTTACTAAAGCCTTTTAATAGTATATAGTGCAGGAATGCGAGAGGAAAAGATTCCCATGTGACAGAGATTCTTTGATATTGTTACTTCAACCAAAACTTTGAAATACAGTAGCTGTGTTTTTTTGTGTAGCATATGACAATTTTTTCCCCGAGTCTTAAAAACTTTGATTTACTTAACTGTTGTCACTGATGTGACTCAGAAAAGCAAGAAGAATGAAAAGGCTGAGAGAGAGGAATGGCTCATGTGTTAGTCTATTTGATGGCACAGGGTTATATGGGAAAATAATTAATGCAGTCTGTAAAAAGAGTCTACAAAAAATATTGGTAACAAAAGAAAAAAAAAAAGAAGATATTGACAAATACTTTCAATATTTTTATTGCTGTTCCAGTACAATACTATGCAGATTTTCTATGACAATTTATTTCTGTAGTAGCTGAAGTTACACTAAGCAGGGGAGTATGTAAACACATAACCTAAATCTCAGCAGAGTGTTAAAGTGTGAGAACACCAAAGATACCCCTGGAAATTGCAAGTGGAGCTGTTAATTCTATTAGAAGAAATTGAGATTTCTCCTGGAGAGCAAAAAGGTGATTTGGGGATACCCACCCCACTTCATCACTGGCAGTCTGTGCAATCCCAACTGCCCCCTTTGTAATCACCTCCAAAGCAGATTGCAGGGAGCTCTGGAAGCAGTCTGGAGAAGGGGACCAAACAGGTGGGATCCAAATTCCCTGCCTGCCCAGTGCATTGTCCTGCCCTAGACATGACCTCCTGCAGCCACCATGCACCCAAAATTTAAAGGTGAATATCAGAGAATCAAAATCCCAGAATGGGATGGGTTTGAAGGGACCTTAAAAATCATCTTGTTGCAACCCCCTGCCACAGGCAGGGACACCTTCCACCAGACCAGGTTGCCCAAACTGGGCTTGAATTTTTGTAGGGATGGGCATTTGCAGGTCTAACATGAGCTTTGGGAAGCACTGAGATCACAAAGATGAAGGAGGGGAGGATTTCCTTCAGAACCTGCTGAGATGTCTTGTCCTTTGCTGGCTTGCTCTGCTCAGGGAAAAGGAATTGCCTCTTACACCTCTCTGTGGTGTAGTTTACCTATATGTAAAATGAAGACAGTGCTTGCCCTCAAGGGGTGTGGAGAAGCCTAATTAAGCAGGAGATTCTTAGCCTTAATCAGACTTCTCTCACTTGCTAAGTACATGGGAAATCCTTCCGTTCAGGAACAAACTTGACACCATGACAAATGAATCAGCATCCTTACCATTTTGCCTTAGGAATTATTTTCCTTGGGAACAGATATTTACGAAGCTATGAAAAAAATTTAAAGAAATACCCAAAGCAACAACATCAACCAAAAAAACCCAACCAAACAAAACCAAAAATAAAAAAACAAAACCCCCAAACCAACAAACAAACAAACCCCCAAAAATCCACCCCACAGAAAAACTGAAAAAAAAAAAAAACCAAAACAACAAAAACCCCCTCAAATCTCCACATTTTTATTATTGCTGATGTTTTGCCTTAATATTAAATGTTTTCTGCAATTTTATTTTATTGGGCATCCTGTATCTGGGAATTAGATAAGGACGTGTATGACAGATGTGGTAGGTGTGTGAGAACTGTAAAGTGTTTGTGAGGAAGTCCAACCCATCCCATCCCATCCCACCCCAGGATATGATGATTTAGGAGAGGGAGGACCCCATCACCATCACTGCCAGTTGAATTACCAGCCACAAAAAACTAAGAATTTGTCCTGCCAGATACTGGGCAGCTTTGGTGACATCCAGAGCCATCTGTGAAAGAACTTTAACACAGTTTGAGAGGCTCAGGAGCATTAAGGTGGCATGCAAAATCACAGAGGATCACATCTGCTTTAAAGCCAGTGGGTTATTTCTATATAGAGATGCCAAAACCAGGCAAGAACATTTCAAAAAAGTCAAATCACAGTGATTTCACTGAAATATTATCTATTTGTGGCATAAATAGATGTGGAGCCAAATAATTCTGAAGTATCTAAATTCCACCTTCCCTCTCCCACTCACAGAATCTGCTTGAAAGCAAAAATATCAAATTAATATGAGAATGATAGTTCTCACGGTATCCCCTGCCAGCCTAAGAAGGTACAGAGAATACCCTGAGAAACTCTGTTCTTAGGAAATATTAAGTCCAGTTTTGAAAGCTATTAAAGGTTCACAAAATTAAGAGAAATATCCAAAGTTTTGGTTATCTGACTAGAATAAAATTTGAACTCTGGCCCTCTGAGAGTAAATCAACAGTGTGCATGTGAAATATGTTTTTCCCCCCCTAAGCAAAGCACACCAGTGGACCTGGCAGAGGCAGAAGAGGTTTCAAATATAGCACACTCCTTTTTACCAGTGGGTACACTTGGACCCAGCTTCTTCTGCTCTGCACCCGCCTGCTGGGAGGAGATCTGAGGCCGGGGCTTGACGCGAGATGAATCCAGGCCAAGTTTATTCATTTTCCAAATCGTGATCTCGGCGATGCCCTCCCATTCCCATTCCTCTTGTCACACCATTCCTCTGGAGTTTTGGCTCTTCCCCAGCCCAACCTCCCCCACCTCTCCAGGGACGCTCCCGGACACGAGCCCTGGCTCCGTGGTGGCTTCCCCAAGGAGACCTGGCTGACAGGGCTGAAATACAAACCCAGCAGAGGAATGTCCCCACTCTGTAAAACTCTAATGTTTTACTCTCCAGAAGCAGCAGAGCTGGGATTATTTACAAAATCTCCTGGGTACTCCCATGTCACTGCCTCTTCCTCCCTGGCTTCGTGGAGTACCCAACAAGGCAACGCCTTCCTGCTTTCTCACCCCCCAAAAACAGTTCTCCTACATCTCCTGATGGAAACTCCATCCACACAGACTCTTTCCAGCTCCTACCCATATTATTTTCTGCTTGTGCTCCTCCACTACTGTTCTGTCCTTCCCAGTTCCCACGTAGAGTCTATTTATTGCTTGGGAACGGGATGGTTAACAAGGAGACAATTCCATTTAACTGTCTCGGGCAGTTGTTTGGGTGGTTTCAGCACGTTGATGGACAAGCTGCTGCTGCTGGTGCTCAATGCCTGCTACAAAAGCCCTTGCCCAGCCCAGCCCACTCATTTTGACTTCCCAGGCTGTGCGTCACCGTCCCCTGAATTGCACCTACACGAGCCAGAAACTGGGTCACTGAACCAATCTGGGTTAAAAATATCCCAGATATTCTTTAATGAAGTGTCAACAACTATTCTCAGGCTGAAGAGCGACCGGAACACCTCCTAATAATCTTGCTTACATATGCAAAAATATGCCTTAATCTAAAATGTATTTGTAATATAAAATGGAGTTCAACATTTGACCCGAGTGTATCCCACCCTGTCACAAAGACAAAGGAAATAAAAATGTGTTGCTGTAATTTCCTTGACAGCAAAAAAACCCCAAAACAAACAAGAAACCTCACACATATACGTCTAGGCCAATATATATGATAATGTGAAACAATGAGTTAGATTTTTCATGGCCACATTGAAACTTATATTGTTAGTTCTAAAACTGCAGCAGACAAATGTGATTCTTTTCCTTAATATGAAACATTTAAATAAATAATTTCATCCTTAAAACTTCTTTGATTAAAACTTTTACTGAGTTTTTATAGATTTTGGAAGGGGAAGATTTTACATCCAGGGCTGTGAATGCTCGTAAGAAAAATAACATAATGATGGTTATTATTGTTTTGTGTTGTTGTTGATAGTTTATTATTATTACTATTATTATTATTATTATTATACTTTTGGTGGTGGTATCACCATCTGGATTATTATAACCACAGGAGAAACAAGATGCCCTCATCAGGTCCATGCCCCATTGTACCAAGCATTATAAAAGCACATTGTGAGAGTGAGAAAAAAGTTTGTGATTGAAGCAATTAATGCAGACAAAAGGTGCAGCAAGAAATGGAGACACAAAGAGAAGGACTGACTCCAGAGCCCACAAAGAGAGACAATGTTAAGCCTCCAATATCCAGAGTTCGCATCTATTTAAATAGAGATTTGTTTGTCTAGACAAATATACATGTATTAATGCATATCATATTATGCAGTTTGAAGAAGGCATACCAAGATTAACAGAGGAAAAAAGGAAAAAAAAAAAAAAGGGGGATTTGGTTATTTGTTTTACATAGGTAAAATATCTTAATGAAAACTGTACTGATTAAAAGTGAAGCAGCACAGAGAAAACACAGACTGAGCATTGCTGGTGACTAACTTCAGTCAAAAGCACTGTGCAAACCACAACCCATTAAAAAAATGAAATGAAATTCTGAGAATCACTGTTGGTAGGATCTGACCATGATTTGAACAAGCCATGGCTCTGTACTTCCTATTGGGATATGGACAGCAAACAATGAAGTTGGTGGTATTCCAGCTGAGGAAGACTCTGGTTAAAAGCAGGCAGGCAGTGTTCATTTTCTAGCACAGAGAAATATCTTTCAGCTCTTACAAACAATTGTTAAGTTTCTGAGGTCAAAAAGCCTCTCTTGTATTTTACATATTTGATAATGATGAGTTAACTCTGAAACAAAAATGAATCATTTTTAATATTTTTCTTCTACTTTGATTTTGATTATAATTGTAATAATTCAAACATTTGGCATTATGTATTTCCTTTTACATTTTCTTTGTTAGGTGCCTTACAAAGACTGTTTTATTAGTGAGGCTGATACAATTATTTTTTTTAAAGAAAATATTTTTAGAATTGTTCCTGTTTAAATAGGCCAGATATTTCAGCCTCGTTTACAGATGTGAACGTGCCCAAAATATTTCAGCAGTTTAAGCCCTTTTTCCATGTTGCGTTTAAACTGTCAATTTTTGAGAGCTGCTCTTTGTCTTAAAGTTATTTAAAGTCTCATCTTGTCATTAGGCTACACTATGAATAATCTAGAGTTCAGGTTTTCATATGACAGTTGATAACTTTAAATTCTAGAACAGAAGAATTCAAAATTAAGCCTTACACTACCTAGAAAAAAATATTATTTGGAAATGGAAAATAATTTAGTCCTTATTGGAACTAGATTTCTAGCAAACAAGTTTTTGCTCTAGTGTTCAGCTCAAATTCATAAAAACAAATAGGCAAAATGACATTTAGCTGCAAGATCAAATTTCTCTAAAGATAAACTGTAAGCTCTGCACAGCCATTGCTACCAAACGTTGTTTATCCGAGCTTTAAATTCTACTCCCAAATTTGAATAGACTGCAGAGCTAACAGTGCTTCTGAGGAGAAATATCAAAATATGTGCCTCCTGGGTCTAAAAACCACAAGATATTTTAGCTTCTGCTAAGAATTGAAGGATTAAAAAAAAAAAAAAAAGAAAAAAAAAGGTGAAGTACAGTAAGTAAATAAATAAATACATTATCTACCTTCATGACCTTTCTGTTCCTGCAAGCAAACAGCGTCCATCATTTGTAACTTGACTTTCCATAAAAGTAACAGTTCATAAAAATCTGTGAAACTACTACCGGGAACAAACAAATTAAACAATGACAATGTAATAAAATAAAACTGCTGTTCTACTTCTATAGCAGAAGAATTGCTTCTTCGCTGGGATTAATACATCTTGCAGAAAACAATTTTAAATAATGTGTAACATATGGATTCGGCTTTTATTATTCTTCTAAAAGAAGACAATTATATTTATGTGATAAACTGTTCAGTGTTAGTAGCATAATGTTTATATTACTGGCCACTTAAATAGTCTTTGGCATAGTTTTATAAGGAACAGAAGCCTCCAGATCTTTTGAAATCCATCTTACAAAGTAAGTCCTGTCTGTTACTTGGAATGCAATGATTTTACATAGTTTTCTTGCTGGAAAAAATAAAAACGTACTGTAGGTAATCTCATTGTTAAACTGCATGCGTGATAACTTTCTGATGTTCTAGCTACAATTCCTATGGCATTTTAGGGCTTTCTAACGAAAAAGTGTGACAGCCTTGAGCTGTCGGGAAAAAGGAGAGGGAAAAAAACCCAAACAAACCTAAACCCAGCAACTTCCAATTTTAACTCTGTAAAAAGGAACTGTCACGATACATTGTTTTCTGTACTAAACCTCTTCAAGGTGTTTTCATTAATCTCCTGGCTCCTAACAGCTAGTTGCTGTGCTCTCTGATTATGCTGGGAGATTACATTTAAGAAAAGAGTGAGTTTCGGGGGAGTTTTCAAGGAGCTGCTTTTGTCCCCATTATATTCTGGATAATTTTCAAAGAGATTACACAGGAGCCATAGGATTATTTATCTCCCCATCTCCCCGTGCTCCTGAGTCGTAGCTGCATGCACTCCTAAAGGAAAAAGGAATGTGCTACCAAATAAATGTTTTCTGTGGCTGCTGTGTACATTGAATTTTGTTGTAAGCAATGCTGGCAGCAGCCTCTCTGCATTGCTGGGGTACTGCTATCCTGTGTGTCAGTCACATAACAAGATCATTCGGAAAAAAATATGCAGGGTGAATAAATATATTTATCTAGGTTTATCTTATAAAAAAGAACGAGAGGGGAAAAGAAATAATAATAACAACAGTTTTGTGGCATGTTACTGTCTTCATTTTTCACTCCTGAAGTACCAGTTTGGTATTTTCAATTCCCCACTTCTCCACTGCTTTAAAAAGTTGGGGTTGTTAACAAAAGATAAAGAGTGTAACCTAATGGAAGTGAAATCTGCATATTCAGTTAATTTGGGATTTATTATCCCAGTAACTAGACTTGCAACTGTTCTAAAACCGTTTTGACTGAAGACTTGAGAACAGTACGAGTGGATGACTACCCCCACCCCCATCCTTAAAAGAAAACCTGTGCCTGCTGCTTCCAATTTAGTGCAATCATGCCTCTTACTGGCCAATACAAGATGCAGCATTAGCTGTCACATGCAAATGAGTATTCATGGGGACTTTGAAATGTGCAATAAAGAATAAAGACACGCATTCTGTGAATAACTGTTTTCTTTTATAAAACTGGATCCAAAAGGGAGTGCCATTTCACCCAGAGTCTATAGCCTTTCTATGGTTACAATCTGCTGTTGAAGCCAGATATTAGGAATGAAGTGTGGATAAATGGAGGACTCCAGTTTCCCGTGCTGTCAATCTTTCACAGTATTACATTTGCTTAACAAGAAATAATCCAACCCATGTTTGTGGTTCTTGCTATCTTGCTTTCTCTTCCAACTGAGGCTTTGAAATGCATAGGGATTTATAATAAAGTTGTCCACCTTGCATTAGCTTTTTTCATACAAAACCCATCCTAAATTCTTCATTTCTAACAGCACAGACAAACAAAATCACACAGCAGTAGGAGCTTCAGTGCAAACCTGAAGTCTTTGAAAGCACTCTGATACCACTCACCAGGATGAGAGAGAAATAATAACTCAGATTTTTTAGGGCCCATTTACACACAGAGTGGGAAAAAAAACAACAAACCAAACCTAGCAAGCTGTGTGCAGACACAGACAAATTTGTGGAGCTGTGAACAGCCAAGCTGAGTTCAGACACACACACACACACACACCTCTTCACCAAGCCTGCAGCCAGAAGTCCTCTTAGAGAACAAACAGCCATCAGCTCACATTGATATCAAATCATGGCATGATGTGGCCTCATCTACACAGGCAAGACCCCAAATCCTTAATAAAGTAGTGGGAGGAAAGTAAGTAGGTGCCTGAATTGCAGCATTTTTGCAGGGAACTGCAGGGTCAGAAGTTAGACTTGATGATTTTGAGAGTCCCTTCCAAATCTGGACATTCCATGATCCTATGGGAACGGCAGGAAGCACCCCAGTAAATTCAGACTTGGCCAAGGTCGACCAGAGGTGGATAAAACTGGTTAGCCAACAGGAGGAAGGAAAGCTAAGGATAAATGCTGCCTTTACCATGGATGGGACTGACCCATGAAGGCCAGCATGGGGGCTCAGCAGAGGGAAAGGACCCCCTTGTAGCTCACTCATACATGGGATTGTGTTTAATCTGAAAATTAGAGGACTCCAGCTCAACCACAGCTTCTCAGCAGGCAGGATTTGTCCCAGCAGAAGTCCCAAGAAGGTGATCAGAGAGCTGGGAGGCATTACATTTTCCCCTTCCTCTCCCATTAACAATTCCTTGTTGCTTTGTTTACTATGCACATTTACTCTTTGAGGGAGATCGCTTGAAACACAGGTACACGTGTGCAAACACACCAGAGAAATGAATCCCTGACATTGAAATTTATAATTGATACAATTACTGTAAACAGAGGCATAAAAGTGTGAGGGGGAATTGCAGGGCTGTTTCATTACTGGGAGAAGGAATCTCACCTACACGGGCTGAGGACAATGACCAAACACATCCCTTGGCTGCCTGCTCACTCCTGTGATCCAGTCTAGCAGGAAGACAGCTGGTTCTTTTTAACTTTTGGCCCATATTTTATTTCCTAAGGGAGGTGAAAAGAAGGGGCTAGGGCAGAAGTTTGAAACAAGGAGACTTGGTTTGTATCCCTGAATCATCACAAACTTCCTTAGGCATGTTACTCAGCTCCTCATTTTCCTACTTACCAAACACAGCTAGCAATATTTTGGTATCTCACAGAGATGTTAGCACAAGCCCTTCAACATACATATCTGCTCATATATTATCTGGATGTAGTCATTTCCAAAACTGACTGCAAAATACTCACAAAATGCACACAGCTCCATGAGGCTTAGTCATGCCAAACACGATGCGTGGCAACACATCCCTGCAACCACAGGAATGCAAACCAGGACCTCATTCCCTTGTAAAGCATACCTGCGGGTCCTCAAGGACTGGGTTCCTTTACTTTGCAGCCCCAGCACAGAGGAATTTCAGTTACTCATGCATCTTTGCCCTGCTGTCTATGGCACAGGTGGCACTGCTCTTGGAGAAACATCACAGGGGAGACCCGCATTTGAAGACCTAATTTGGCTTTGCATTATCCAGAGCCCCAAATCCACACTTCAGAGGGTGACTGCAGCCTTATCCGCAGTCTCTGTACACAGTAGGGACTTGGCAAATGGAGTTTGGTGAAATGGCACGGCACACTACATAGGGACCGACTATAAATCAGCAGATTTTGGCTCTGCTCCTGGCTCTGTCACTGATTTACCATGGAAACTTGGGCAAATCTTTTACTCTCCCTATCCTTCATTTTCTGTTCCCATAATGTAAAGATAATGATGCTGCTTTGCAAGCTCTTTTGAGATCCCGAGATGTTAAGTGCTAAGTGCATTTTATTAACATTAATAGCACCCAACCGAGAGGATGCTGTACAGCACTAGTCTGGCTGTCCCCAGAAAACAGATTGGTTTGGGAAAAGTGTGCATTTGTTAAGCAGCTTAGACACTGCTCATTCCCATAATACTTCTACAACACACAGGAACAAGATCTGACCTACTAAAACAAAAGGGGGAAAAAAAAATTCCAAAACGCCATAAGGAGAAAATTTCTAATGTGACCTGTCATCTTATTTCCAGCACAGGAAAACTTGGGATTTACTGGAGATTATCAGTGTTGCTGTGTGTGGTTTTTGTAGCCAGCCACAACCCCAGTGCTCACAACTTGTGGTGGAGACCACTTCCATTAGCAGGCATTAATCACCATTTTATACACTCCAGCCCAGCCATCACTGAGCAGACATCAAGTAGATGCACTTAGTTATATTCTATCACACTTTATATCTGACCCAATCTTAAAATAAGTTAATTGTACTGAATTACATCCCAGCTCTTGTATTTACAGGGCCACAGCATATTGCAACATATATTCTTTAAATGCCAACAGGCTTTGTTGCTTTACCCTTCAATTTTCCATGTTTCTGCTCAAATATGTATCACAACATACACAGTAGAAAGAGCCATGAAAATTTTATTATTAATGCATGTTTTTTTCCTCTGCTGGAGATAGAACTTTATTGTGCATGTTATAAAATGTTAAATATTAGAATTATTTAAAGTTAATAGCATGCCAAAGAAAATGACTAATAATACATTATACAATTAGATGCCTTTCACATGAGCGAATCCATTAACAAAATAAAATACATTCAAACAGAAGACTTCTGATTTGCAATTTTTAGCAAGGATTGCCCATGTGTAAAGCTAAATTATTTATTCTTTAAAAAAAAAATAAAATGCTGGATACATCAGTTTGCAATTATTTGCATTATGTTCGGATGCTTTATCATGTGGCTCTGATTCAAAAATACGTATCTCTAAGTAGTATCTTCATATATGCAAAGCATTAAGCACAGAAAAACAAAAGTTTTCTTTCTTCAAATTCAGCTGATACCAGAAGCCCTTGGCATTGCTCTTTCAGCTGTTTGGGTGGCTTTTTGTTATCCCACTTCAGCGGAGATGACCTCACAGTTTCACAACTCCACTTTCCTCTCTTAAGTGCACCTTATTTTCTAGATAGGATTAATTCCATCCCTTCCCACCCATAGAGATCTCAAGTCTGGCATCATGAAGCTCCACCTAAATTTATTCAGATGCTGAGTACTGGTTTCCTCCTAATTTGAAACTTGTTATCCCGTCTCTTCAGCTGATGTCAACATTATCCTGGAACAAAACACTGAACAAGCAGCTAAACTTTTCTTACAGCAAGGAACAGCTTTTAGCTCTGAAGTGATATAATCTTCTTGCCATTTTCCTTCTGGAATTTCCTTTTCCATCAATGCCCTGCCTCTAGAAAGGTACCCTATGTCAGCTAAAGAAAGTTCTTCCAAAAGCAAATAATCTCCTCCTCCTTGCATCCATCTTCTCTTCACTGCTGCTATCTACTTAATTAAGTCATTCTCAATCTTCTGTATCATAAGCACATAATGCTGGTTGATGGCAATGTGTTTTGAAATTCCTGTTTGTTTGTTTTTTTAATTATCTGATTACACTTGGAATAGGAAAATCAAAATAGAAAAAGAAGAAGAAAAAAAAAAGAACAATATAAGAAAAAGAGGTCTGTCTGGTTTACTACAAGATGCACAAATCCAGCAAAACGCTCCATCTTATTCTCTTGCAAGAGATTTTTTTTTCCCCACTTTCTAACAGTCTACCCAACCCAGTCTTTATAAATCATGGGTTTTAAAAGTGTGATGAAAACAACTATGGCAAATTCTGGTAACATCATTGCAAACCTACAAAATACAGGTTAAACATGCCTTTTATTATCACCTTTATTTAGCTAGGGAGAGGTGAGGAATGCCGTACTTAGATTCTGCTGAGGTTTATGTCAGGATTTTGGCATAACCTGACTCCAGGCTACTGTCACCCCAAAATACCTCCTACTCATGTGTCCCAGTGTCAGCCCAGGGTGCAAGCCATGGATAAGCCAAGTCTCCCACGTTATGTCAGCTGGTAATAAGGGGGAAAAGCGTGCAAAAAGGGACACAGAAAAGGACTATGAACTAGCAGAATTGGACACTGGCTCTGAAACAGAAGGGGAAAATAGTATAAAAAATTTATTCCATTATATTCAACTCTCCATACCCTGACTATTTCACAATTTGACCATGCTATGTTGTATAAATAATAATGGTAATTACCCAGAAAAGAGACAATGCGTTGAAATTAGAGCCATGGATTCATAGGATGATTTCAAAAGGCATCACTCTCCCAACTCAGCCCGAGGTGTTTGTCCATGTGAAGGGCTTTGATTAGGCTCAGATTGCTACAGTAGAGTTGGGAAATGGGACCTTTGATCTCGAGAGATCTGAACAATCCCTGTTACTTGTACTGACAACAGGCGTGGTACAGGCTGAATGGTGTTAACATTCGGATGGGAGCTGAAAACCCAAGTGAGAGCTGTGCTACATTCTCACTTCTAAGACTGTGGTATCATGCATAACTTCGAAATTAAAATACAGTGTGACTCCCTCTCCAAGTGTTCAAACTAATATGTTTAATAATCCCCAAAATAATAAATCTTAAGGTGTAAATCAAGACTTGGAAGAGAAGGTGGAAGCAATGTCTCTTTCTTTACATTTGCATATATGGCGTGTGTTAGTTCAGGACAGTAGTTTGTGACACTTTATATTACTATTTCTTAAAGCTCCTTCCTTTGAAACAGCTTTCCCACCAAATAGGTATGCAATATTTTTATGCACTTATATATGATGGGACTCTGATTCTTTTTAATGGGAAAAAGCCAATGGTGTAGTCAAGAACAATTAATAATTTCTCTAAATACAGGCATCTAGTGCTTCTTAAATGCTTTAAGACATCTCACCCAGCTTCTAGCACTCAATCTCCAAGGTCACAACTCTCCTGCAGAACCAACAGCCTTCTGAGAATCACTCTGACACTCAGCATCCTCTCAAGTGGCACTAAATAACTGTGATTAAGTAACTGAATCAACACCAAAATGCCCCGAAAATGTATTAAGGGAAGATGCTTTCCAGGACTCTGATAATTTGCTCATGCAAGAAATTCCACTCAATTTTTACAGACACAGACACACACCAAAAAGAAAAAAAAAAACCCAAAAAACCAAAAAAAAACAAAAAAAAAAAAACCGAAAAAAAAAAACCCCAAAAACAAAAACCAAAAAACCTCAAAAAAAAAAAAAAAAAAAAAGGAAAAAGGCAGGATATTCAATTCAAAATCCATAAAAAAAGGTGTTATGAGTGACTTGAAAATTTCTTAAGAACAGTGCTATATTTTCAGCAGTAATGTAATTCTAGGAAATACGTAAGCCCAAATGAGACAGTCTATAAAAGAACACAGGTTTCCTTATAAAAATTCAAAATTTTCAGAGAAGTTATACTTTAGAGTTTCTCATTTTCCCTTTTTTTCTTCCTCCTAGAACTTTACATTTGAGTGTTTTCAATTTTGGACCCCATCACACAACCAATGGAGTTCAACATTTAAATGCATTACCAAAGTCTCCTCTAACCAAAAAATCATTTGCTACTCACAACAGCTGCCCCTACCACAGCATTTATGGTTTCCTCAACTCTCCACACACAGAACAACACAAATACCATGGTAAAGCCAAATTCCCTGGTGATACAACTTCTCATCCCATGTCACCCTGCAGAATATTGTGCAGTGTACATCCATATATAACATCACCCTTTTTTGTTGCAGGCCCACTGGAAGCTCGTGTTTGTCAGCTACTTTTACACACAAACCACAGAATTACAGAAATTTACCAAAGGGGAGGAAACCACCCCAAATATTAGACCACACCACAGTCTTGTAAGACATTGAGCATGACCAATTACAAGTAGGAGCTCTGCAGAAGAGTTCTCCAGGGTGTCCATTTCCTTGAAGCACAAATATCCCATGCAAAATGCCTTTGATGCTTGCTTCAGTTTATCTACAAATGAACCCAGAAATCCCCACATTCAGGAAATGATCCCATCACCCTAAAAATCACAGGTAGAAAGCCATCCTGTTAATACTTTTACCCAATGACTCAATAATTTATTTCCTTTCCTTGCTTTTTTTTGGGAGCTCTGTGGAATGGCATTTCCTGCAGCGTTACTATCAGAGCAACAAACCCAAACAGTCACCCATGACAACGATGAGCATCCCCCCCCCAAAAAAAAGGCAATCCCTCAGTGCAGCATGCAAACCTCCAGTCCTTCTCAGTAACTAAATAACACTCCTTGAGGGGTTATCAAGAAGCTCTTCAACTTCTCGAAGTGTTACTAAGCAAGACGCTATTGTAACGCAAATAGTGCTGCGGGTAGAAAAGGAATAAAAGGCATGTTTAAAATGCTCCATCATACAATACATGCCATAAAATCCATGGTATGTTTGTGGCTGACCACACTAACCCAGCCTGCTGCCTCTTCTGCCCTATTCCGCTGGCTTATTCAGCACATGAAAAGGAAAACATGACAATACCACTTGTAAGAGAAATTTTGCAGAGCTGCAGATTGGGCAACTAAGACTTAGAATTCTGAATATTTTTCTGTCTGCTTTTTTTCTGCACACTGAACACAAAATAGTTATATAGGAAATACATTAACATTCAAGCTCTATCCATTTTTATTATATAATGTATATTATTTACAAAATAATTTGAAGCATTGCAAAATTTAATATTTCCATCAGATTTTGTACCTGACTTATATTTACTAGTCATTTTTGGAAATGCTATAGTTTCCCCTGTTCCCTTCTGGAAAGAGAAGGAGACCTGGAAAATGTACTTTCCTTTGAATGATGATAATAAATTTTCTGTAGCTTAAAACAGACAGAGAGAGAAAAAGAACCCACATGAGTAACACACACATATTAATTGATTCACCAAATACTTTAGACTCAATTAAAGTATTCTGTTGTCAGAGTTTTAGAGCTTGGAAAAAAAAAAATTAAAAAATGAAATTCTTGGCTACAGCTTGGCATATGCAGGTCTTAACCCAGAAGCAAGCTGTTTTATAATTATTTTTGAAAATTGCTTCAGTCCATTTTATTTTCTGTGCTTGCCTGGGAAGTGTGAAAAAGAAAGAAAAAAACTATTTTTGACTCAAGGCTTTCAAGACATTTTGGTTCTCAGCTAGCAAGTAACCCAGTTTGAGCCTGATATTTCCATCGTGAACTTTGGATCACTCTTACTGGTTTCTCAGTGAGACTGGTCACATGAATAGCTGCTGGCAGACGTGAGGATGACTTTGCTGCCTGTGCTGTGCTTGATCTCACCAGGAACATCACCAAGGCTGCAGGGTGGCTTTAAGGTTAGACCCCCACCAAGGCACATTCATGTGTTTTCAGGGATACTCATATATGCTTGAAAAATACAATCGATAACCTAAACCATCTAAAAATACATGAGAAATCTAGATATAAAGGGAAATCTCATCAAGGTAGGCACACAAGAAATTATGAACCCACAAACAAAAAGGAAAGCGATTGCAAGAGAAGAGAATCATTCCTCTTTATTTTCCCCCTTTCATCCAGTGTTCCTTGCTGCAATTTTAAAATAAAACCCATGACAATTCTCTTGACCCTCCATGTTTGTAGCTGCTCTCTGGGAGTTGGCAGCTGAGAAGGAGGACCTGCTCTCCTGTGCCCATGGAGCCTTTGTTAGGGGGAGGATCTGAGCCCCTGCCTGCCTTTGAAATGGATATATTTGGCTCAGAGGAAATATCTAGGTATTTTTGAATGGGAAGTTTTGTTGGTTTAGGGTGGGCCTTTTTTGTTGGAGGTGGTTTGGGTGTTTTATTTTATTTATTTTAATGATTTCCACCCCCTTTGTTTCTTAATTTACAGAAATAAAGCTGTGAAAAGAAGACACATATTTTTCCTTTTTTTCCCCCAGTTCCCCCCTCCCTCTTTTCTGACCTTCTTTTTTCCCCCTCCTAAATGCTTCCTTCACAACCACCCAGCCCATTTGTGTTGACCTGGATGCTCTGTTTCAGAGGCAGCTCCAGTCTCGTGGCAGCTCCACGGGCTGTGCCCGCTGAGGCAGAGCCAGCCAGGAAACCACTCTGGTTCCTGATAGCCCAGCTCACACAGACATATGGTCCCAGCAAGCTCATAGAATCAGCAATAATAATAAAAAATAAATTAAAAAATTTAAAAATCAGAATATTTGTTCCTTTTCTCTCCCAGTTCATTGATAAAGAACATGTCAGTTAGGTTGAAGAATCCTGCTGGTTAAAGGTATCATCCTTAGCTGCTCATATGGTCCGGGCTCTTACTTGTCAATTAGATTAATCCGAGTCATTTTAGAACAATAAATATAAGTGCAGATGGAATATAAACATATTGAAGATTACTGTTTCTGACGGCTGTTGTTTATTAAATCAAAAATGATGCTGAAGCGAAGATTTTGTTGATATTTCAAATGGAAAGGAAAAGTAAATTAGAATTAGATATTTCTTAGGAAAGAAAGCAAAGCAAAATTAAAAAAGCAAACCCCCAAATCCAACAAAATACCACACCATAACCTCCAAAAAAGCCTATGGGTAATAAAACCCCAGTGATTTTACCTAAAATGCCACCTATGAACAACCTTTAGAGAAGGGATATAGCACCTATAAACTCAAAACACTAGGTATGTTGAAATCCATAAAATTTCCAATTACTGCTTCAGAATTTATTGTGCACATATGGAAAATAATACTTGCAAAAGAGAAAGGGGTTTGTGCCTGGTGCTGTCAATACTGTGAAGGATGGGGTGATTATAAAGCAAATTAACAATACTTTTAAATGTGCATTCACTTATCTTTCCAATTAAATCCTTGTTAAACAACTGCACAGACAGTAATGGTGCTTCTGCAAAGCACTGATCAAGACAGTTTTATTGTAATTTTTACTCTGTAACAATTAATCAAGTAGGCATTTTCTTTATTATTAAATTATTTAGTTAATAAATATTCGAAATCAGTTCCTGTATTTCTGGTTCAAACTTTACTTTTAATTTTTTCCTTAAACTGAATCATATCTTACTATATTCTCATACAAGAAACAACAGAAATATTTTAATTAAAAAAAAAATAAATTTCCAAGTACTTTTTTCTGTTACTGAAAGGTAAGGGAAGGCTGAGATTAAATTCACTTTTTTCCCCCTCAGAGTAGAAGTATTTGGATATCTTTGGCTGTCCTTTTCCATGTTGCACAAGAAATGCACCTTTCTGCAATAACGTCATATTTAACCTCTGTAAAAATTCCCATATTTGCCCCTGCTTTGGTACATAAGTAGAGTAGCAGAGCTGTAAAAACAGAATCATTGACCTTTGGATGGTCTGCGGTGCCTTGCCATTAATACACAAGGTATTCCTAATGAAATAACAGGATGCAAAGGTCATTTACACAGCAAACACCCAGCATTTCGCAAACAAAGCTTGGGATATAAAGACAATTAGGAACTCTCTTGTATTATGCATGAACCAACACTTGCTGAATGAACCAATAAGTACTGAAATCTGTATTTCCATGGTTAGTTTCCCTGAATGTGTAAGCATTGGGATAGAACCCTAGTATTTCAGCAACGTGTTATAAACTCATCATAGGTCTATTTTTATTTATTTATTTTTTTCTGTTAATTTAGTACTCATGATATTTGCCTGATTGACAGCCATGGAAAGTGAATGCCTTTCCAGCTACTGAGTAGATTAGCACAGGAGATATAAGAAGGAAGGTTCCAGTTCCTCACCCAGATATCCCTGCTCTTCAGCACAGAGTTAATTGAGGATTGATGGGAGATGTGTGTGGCAGCAGGACAAGGAACCTGGTTTAGCACAAAGAAGGTCCTCACCCCGTTACAGCCATGTGTGTCACACACCTCATACACAGGGCCAGGTCAGATGGGCTTTGGAGCAACCTGGCCTGGAGAAAGGAGTCCCTCCCTGAGGCAGGGTGTTGGGAAGAGATGAGCTCTGAGGTCTCTTCCATCCCAAACCATTCTAGGATTCGAAAATCAGCACAATGGCTTCAACCAAAGTAAAGAAAAATTTGCTTTCACTTACAACTTCTGATGGATGAAAAGTCTTCCCTTTTTCTTTTTTTCTTTTTCCAGGTACATTTTGTTCCCGCCCTGCCATCTTTCGTTGTTGAAAAGCACCTCCCCCCTGTCCTCAGGTTCATGTAGTGGTGCCTTCAGGAATCTGAGCAGATCCACCTGGGGCCCATGTCAAACCCTCTAGGGGGTTGGGGCCAGAACAAGGGATCTTTTCAGTAGTGCCTCATACCCACAATTTACATGGCTTAACAGACCCATAAATGTTATTTTATCCCTTTTCCTACAGGTGTGAATTAAAAGAATATCCTTATAAATACATGCAAAGGATTTAACTTAATAGACCTTGCGTAAAATCAACAGATTCTTTCAAGAACGTTGTCTGTTTCTATTTGGTTTTGGTTGCTTTTTTCCTTGTTTTTTTTTTGGGGGGGGGGGGTTGTTTTGTTTTTAAATTTGGGGATGTAACATTTCAAGTTTTAGATTTGACCAATATAATGGCAAACATAAGAGGAATAGGTATCTCTGTCTAATGTCTCCAGCTATTATAAAAGCTTTTACTGTAGGTGCTCAGCCAAAAATATTGACTGCCTAGTGGCTTAGCTTCTAAACCCCAAATTTTTCAGTGTTTATGGACTAAAAAAAGCATGAATTTCCTGATGTCAGTTTGGTACAAGCAGCTTCTACTGCCTTGATTCAGTGATTTGAAAAATGATGACTTAGAGTTTTGAAAGTGCTGAGAGATGTTATAGCCCAGTCCTCTTATGATCAACTGATCTTTTCAGCTCTTAATGGGAAAATAAATCATAGATAAAAGATAATCCTGTTGCACAGAAGCAAAAAAGGTGTGATATCAATAGACTTTTATAGGAAAAAGAAAACTCTGTGAGAGGTAGTTTATTCTGCTGCTGCTCATGTTGGCAAAGCCAAAACCCTCTTCAGGAGCTGCCTACCTCAAGAAATGAGAACAAAACACAAAGGTTTGTGGGTTTTTATTGCAAACCCCTTTTCATCACCAAAAAATCTAGAATTTCAAGAGTCTTTATATATTTTTACTGTTCTTATTTCTTCTTTAATGATAAAGCTGTCAACTGTTACTTTCTTTTCCTTTCATATTCACCAGTTCTCTCATTTAATTTTTGATGCTGCAGATGACATTAACAGTATAGGAAAAGGAGCCAAATAAAGCTTTGCTATATTCTAATTAATGGTTATTCTAATAAAAAATACTTTGATATGGCAACCAGCCTAGAGTGCCTTCTATGATCTTAGTGTGATACATACTATTTATATCCTCTAAATGTAGGTGTAACACAATGGCAAAGCAAGCAGGAAGGAAAAGCCCAATGAGTATTTGGCCTGTAGAAGAACTGATTGCAGTCAATCTCTGCAATGCAAATAGAGTTTGTCAGAACATTTGTTTGCATTTATAATTAAATTAAACTTTAACTAAAATTAAAAAAAAAGAAAAAATAGTTACAGTGGTAAAACCATATGTATAAATACTCCTTTCCCACTGTTAATTGTCGAAAAATGAAGGTACAGGGATTGACCCAAGGAGGTCACAATAATTACTGAGTGATGGGGATGTGTAGACTGTGAGTTATTAACTATCATCCCACTGCAGAGCTTCAAGAGAATGGGGAAAAAGAAGGTTGGGAGCACACAGTAGTTTTCCTGGTAATTTTTTTCCTTCGTGAACCCATCTGAAACTGGTGCTGACCTCAGCACCTAATTGACAGGGAACACCAGGCTCTGGCACACACTGGGTGGAGAAGGCTCTCCCAAGCACATCATACATAAATCCTGTTTCCCCCATCTTCCTGCAACATTTTCCAGATACACCTTGACTCAGTGGGCTCTTTCCGACCTACAGGTTCCTACTCAGCACAGAGAAAGGATGTTATTTACATTATTGTAACAGTGAGTGGCTATCCTTTGTGTCTGTGCTCCTTCTTGAATGTTATGATTAAAAATCGTTGGGTTATTCTTTGGGAGCTGCAATGCTCAGGTCTTTCATTTCCTTCATATGATGTTGGGGTTGCCCCTGGGGACTGCTAAGTGACATTAGGATTTACTTAAATCAGCATCTCTGCGTGCATCTACCTGAGGAAAAACTTAAGTACACACATAAAATTTTTTATAGGTAGGATTTTAAAAGTTGTGTAAAGGGAGTTTGGATAGATATTATCACTGCCCATCGAAAATCCACTCCATCGTGACATAAAATACACGAATGCCCTCGTTTTATCAATAAAGACTAACAGTGATTATCAGTGATTAACTGATAAGATGATGACATAATTCTCCAAGGCCATTAGTTTTCTTGGAATTTCCTTTGGTGACTCAGTAGGCAATTTTTTTGTGCACATGCCTTAAGTAACCAGTGCCAGAGTGGCTATTAGCTCCACCGTTATATTTTCATTTTTCACAGTAGTATATACCAGAAGAAAAAGGTGTCTGGTCCCTCTCTGCTGCAAAAAGCCAGCTTAGACTTCTGTCTAGCTTTACAGTATCAGCCCATCTGTTTTAGGTGAAAACTTGAGCAGTAATGTTAACCTCAAGTATGTTAACCTTTGGATACCACGAGACATGATAGACAGGACCATTATTTTTATGGAACAGTTTTTTCCTGAGCAAAGAGCTCAGGCAGTGAAGAAGGATAGAAAATCCCAATTTTGCCTGTGTGTCTCCAAACAAAATACAGCTTACAGTCATTTGAAAGCCAAGGCAGGCTTCATTATCGACACACAAATACCCAACAACTATAAATTTAAGAGACTCTAAGTAATGAATCAAAGCCATGAGGCTGATTGGTAAATGATGATTTATTCAGTCTTGCTGAATTTACTGGCATATATACTGATTCCTCATAAACCAGAGTTCACCCTCCAGTTTCAGCTGAAGATAAGGCTGATCTGGAGCAGCTGAGGAGGTGGCAAACACCTACTGATCCCCTGAAACTTTCCCTAGAAATGTAAATGGAGGCTTGAAGGTGGGAATATTTTTACATCTCTCCTATCTCTCAATTTCATGAGAATATTTGAGTCAAAAGTCTTAGTTTATGTATAGCACCAAGCTAATTGAGGAAGTTGTTCTCCAACAGCTATCACCCTCACACAGAATACACAATATTTAACAGTTCTGGTAATAGTCTCCAGGTAACTTATAAAAAGATCATTAAAAGTAGGACAAAATGTTGCAGCAGGTTCACATTTATACTTGATTCATTCAAAAGTATATAAGGCCTTTAATGCAATTTAAGATTTAGTATTTTTCCTAATTTTTAAGAAACTTGATTTTATTTTCTTGTTAAGTAGTTATCATGAGGTTCACCATCATTGATGGCATTTGCTAAGCTTTTAAATGTGGGAAGAGTTAGTCCTTGGTAAGATTAGTAACCATTTGGAAATAAATGCATTTGTCATTCAACCTTATTAGTTCCCAATATCAGCTTCCACACCTGTAACAGGATATACTTATCAATGTTAGATTTCTTTAAGTCACATCAGTGAAAAGTGTGCTGTTGTACTTGTGGAAATATGTTCATTATACACAGAATCTGTGGAAATATGTTCAGAAAATATACACAGGATGGCTCTAATTCTGGTTAGCAGATCCCCAAAATATTCCTCTTTCCTCTTTCATTTTCTGGGGTCAAAACTTTGTGTTTTCAAAATCAGTGGTAAATCTTCCACTGACTTTGGCAGAGCCAATACTCTACTTTTAGTATTTCCTTTTAAGTTCTTTTCAGCACCTTTTTCTCTTTCACTGGTTTCCTTTGGATCCCTGCTCTACTTTTGGTTTTGTTTAACTTTCAACATCCAAACAATCTGCTATTTTTCCTTTTAATCTTTTTCTTTCCCCCTCACTTTGATTCCTTGGTTTCTACATATGCTTTGCTTTTTGCCACCTTATTTCACATCTCCGTTTCCTCCCATATTTTTAGATTTGTTTGTTGTTTGTTTCTCATCTCAAGTTTAACTACTATTTTCCTCTGCTTACTCCGCTCATTTTCCTCTCTCCTAGCTGACATTTCCCTCTGTGCAATATCTTTCTACCTTCCCTTTCCTCTCTTTTCCAAAACAGGGCTCATCATTCCATGCCACTAATGTATAGCAGATTCTGAAATACTGTCATCTGAGACAGTTAAGTACTAAACAAAACATTACCAGGGTGGAGGAATCACTTACCCTGATTGACAACAAATCGCAACTTCTGTATTGTTGCCAGATTGCCGCTAACTCTGTATATTCCATCAACATCTAGACCTGAAAAAGAAACACATATTTCATTTTAGATCATAGAAGTATTTTTCTTTGTACGTCTGTCAGGAAGGCAGAAGCACCCTCGCAAGTATGAAGAAGAGCAGCGCAGCGAGCGGCTGAAAAATAATCCACCTGACAACAACTGAAGTGCCTCCTCACTGATTAAAGCAACAATGAAAAATAAAAGTGGGAGATTAACTTAAGTGAATACAAAACACCTAGCTATAATTATCTTGTAATTCTGTCAGCAGAATATGGCTCTGCAAGGGGGCTTGAGTGTGACAGGAAAGCGAGGGGTAATTGGCTCTCATACTCATTGAGAAGGGCTGTTTGGGACAGGCAGGGTGCCATGCCAGCCCTGCTTGAATGTGGGATGTTTGTATTAATAGATTAATAGTGCTGGGGAAACTTCTCTGGCTGGGCTCGGGGCTTTTCAGACATGAATTTCTGAGGCTGTGACCTTTCTGAAAATAAAGCGCTGAGGTGCCCACCCTGAAATCATGACGTGTGAGACTCCACAACATTACCATTTCTCTCCTGTGTTCTTCATAGCAGCTCAGACAGGTTTGAAGATGAAATTAAATATCCAAAGCAGCATACGCCCTGGAGTACATTTCTTCATTGATATAGGCCATTCTTTTCAAGGACAACCCGACAGTCTTGTTTCTCCCTACATATCTACTCAAGGTTTATCTTCTAGGTGAAAGTAGATGTCATACCCCCTTTTGTGACATATTATCTCCTACAGCAAGCTCTGCTGATATGAGTGTTTAAAATAGCACTTCCAGCCCCTGTTGCATAGCTGTAGCATTTCAAAGCACATGGGAACTGCCCTCTTTTTCTAGGAGAATTTGCTGTGGTGCAACACCAACCCAATCCACGTGCTTGAAAATCAAACCCACTAAAACGTACATTGTCATTTCACATTTAAAACTGGCAAGTACATAAGAAGCCAAGAGAAGCTACCAAACCAGGTTTTTTTAAAGGCTACTTATCCCTTGGAACACAAGTTTTAATTAGGTTTTGGCAAGCAGTTTCAGAGAAAGCCTTTCTCCTGGAAAACGCTAATTTGTCAAAACCAAAAATTTTCAAGAAACATTCCCTGACAATGTTTATAGGGGGAATTGTTTTCCAATTTGAGTTGGGGGAAAAAGGAAATCTGAAGGTATAGGTAAAAGTAAAAACAAATGGAAAAGCCCAGAAGCCCAGTTGTGATAACAGTTAAAGAAGAAGAAGCTGAGGTTCAAATCTTTATTGACTCTTGCACCACACTTTGGCACACGAGTGCCATGGCCAGTGGACTCAAGTATTTGGAGGTATTTCTCACTTATCTAGAAATATTTGAAAAAACTTACTTTTCCTTTTGGTGCAGACTGGCACCAAATAAAATCTTTTGTGTGTTTCCATGTTTGCTTTATCTCTTTACAAAATACACTTCTCGTTTTGTGTCTATGCTGCCAGGAACATCCTGATTTGGTTTGCATTAAAAAAACTTTTTTAAAAATTAATAATAATTTATTTTTTCTGATTATTAATAATAATGTGATTATTAATAATAATTCTGTGCTTCTCTGTGTGTTTTGTTAGGTAGTTTTCTACCCTGCACCTGTGGGTGTCCTGCAACATAATACTGAGAGTGATGATTCATTTTAAGAAGATTTTCCCTTTGGTGAGAGGGATAAAGAAAAAGTTTATTTGAGAGAAATCAAAAAGGATTTAGTAATCAAGAAATCTTGGAAATTATCCATCTGCTGGATATATAACATATGAGCAAATGGAAATTACTAAAATGTTTAAGTAATGCAATTCTAATCTAAATCTGAAGAGTCTGTTTCAGTAAGGGGAGAGTGAAAGGCTAATTCCCAGCATAGGATTGTGGGACACTTGTGGTAGAGGATTAAGAATTGCATCATGTAAATTGAAGTCTAAACCAGAAATTAAAAAGGAAAAATAAATCAAACTAACAAACAGGCAGAATGTTAACTTTTGTTTGGATCTAACTCAATTCAGTTCTTAACCTCATTGGTTATATGGAAGTGCAAACAATCCGTGTCACTTTGGACAAAATGGTCTCATATTAAGAGCATCAATTTGGAACCTGCATAAGTCACCCAGATCAAGTGAAAATGAACAAGCTGTGTTGTAAATTGATGGCTATTACATCTTGCAACATGATCTGGAGTACACAAGTGCATTATTATTGTTAATAAATTAATTTTGGTCCAGAAATGAGGTTTGATTAGCATTTCATTTGGGCACTATACAACATGGCAGAGAAAAAATTTAAAAAAAAATTAGGAAAAAAATCAAGCCGATTATAACATTCACGTGCCATCAACTTTCTGCTCCAATAACTTTGAAAGTTAAGCCAGACCAAACCAATGCAAATTGGTGGATTTGGACATCCTTTTCCTGACCACATTGCCTTCCAGCTAAGAAGCTGGATTGTTAACAACTTATTTTGGAAATCCAATTAGGCACAAAGGAGAAAGGCAAAGAAAGAGAGAGAAAAGTATATTTCATATTTCTTGTATCCTGATTTTATGAACAGTTTTCAAAGCAAATTCGCTTTTAAGGGCACCTCTATCCAGAATAAAAACATCTCTGCACTGCTGTAAGTGTTTCTTCACGGCAGGCTATAAATACTTAGGGAACAAGATGAAACAAAAGCCTTGCCCAGTTTCCTATCTGGTGCTGGAGTTTAAGCATAGTGGTAAAGAAACCTTCAGGAAAAAGTATTCGTTGTAATAAAGTCAACTTTAGTTCACTATAGGATGACCTTCTTGTGTTTTGTAGTGGGGTTTATCAGGGAAGAATCACTGGATTTTGCCCTAAAGGAGAACAAGTATTTTATTTGCATTATATTCCAGTCTCCAACTCTGTTTCTGTTTGTTTTAATGAGGAACCTGAGAACAGGATGGACCCACAATTATAAATTATAGCCAAAAGCACGATAATGATTTCCACACTAAATTTTGTAACAGTATTAGAAATGTAGGAAAAGATCTTACTCAAGCAGGCATTATCAGTTCAGCTGCCTAACTACAGCAAATTTTGACTATTTTAGTTTTAAAAAATTATACAGGTGCTCCTGATGAGAAAGTTAAAAGGAAACTGGACTCAGGCTTGCTGAGATCTATGAGCAATAATGAAAATTATAGTAGCTCTACACTGCACAAGGGATGTTAGAAGAATATTTATTTAAAACCTTTCTTGCACTCCTATCCAAAATAGAAGTAACAATGAATGCAGGCTGGTGTCAGACCTAGGACCAGTTTGAGCTGGAACCAGGTATTGCAGAGAAATATTAACAGACAGAAGAAAATAAGTGTTTAGGAGATATATTTGTTCAAAAAAATGTTTTAAAATACTAGATTTCAATATTGATTGAGGTAGTCCAGGTGCTTTATGAACTGTCTGCAGTTAAATGTTCTCACTCACTCATTTCTGTTACATAGAAAAAAATCCCTCTCCTAAATCACGCTGGATTCTGTCTAATCTTAATCTGTATTTGATAATATCATCAAACTGAATATAAAAAGAAATTCTTTATGTGCAGGGACAGAAGGGAATGCAGAAATTTCTCCGTGTTTTAACAAGGTTTAGAATTTAAACCATACCATTTTAAACAGCACTAGGTAACTTTCTGCATAGAAACCCATGGAACTTTCACAATTAATGTATCCTGAAATAGGTGTGGTCCCCAGGCCTGTTTTGTAAAAGAAACCATCGTGCTGGATTCAACAACAAAGTGAAGTACAAACTTGAAGAAAGGCATTCTTTAGTTAGTCCTTTCATTTAAAATCAGTTATGTTCAGGGCAAAACTATTGTATTTCAAAGGAGCCTATTATGCCTTCCCATAAACAGAAAGATCATACGTTTTAAAACTAAAGTATCATTATGCAATCAAGCTGTTGTATTATAAACTATTTTGTGGGCTCAGATGCCCAGGGCTATCTTTACAAATATTTAAGAGGTCATTATCAGGGTATGTTCTCCCTAAAACTATAATTCTTTCCTCGTGTTTTCATATGCATCTTACCATAAATATCTGATTTATAAACAATTTTTTTTTTTTTTTAAGTTTACTGAGGGTACAAAAGTGAGGCAAGAAATCATTTAAAGAAGCAGAAATGAGTGAACTCAAGAAATACATCCATGTCAAAATAATGTGATGAGAAAAACAAAACCCAATGTGCAACAGAAATAAAATTTCACAAAAGGATCAATATATGGATTCCAGTAGAAGGAATATCATGAAAAGTAGTAGAGAATGAAGCTGACATGCTAGAATTTGACATTAAAATACTGTGTCTGTATAGGATGACAAAAGGTATCCTGAGTTTCAGATGAATGTGTAAGCAAAAATAACAGTTTTTGTCTGATGCCATGGGAATCAAAGGTGAAAATTACGAAAATCATAAAGCAAATATGAGCTACACCCCCGAAAGTGTTGCTGACATCCCTGTCCTGGTATTGGTGTTCCAGAGGGTGGGGTTGTATACACCCAAAGCTCCTGGGTGTAATGTGCTGGGGGCTGGCACTGGGATTGGCACTCTGCTGGGAAAAAGCTGCTGTTTTGATCACCAGAACTACTCCTTTCTTGTTGTCCTCCCAGCACATTATTATACTTTTGAGGCTTAAAACATCCTGGCAACATATCAGCAACCTATCATCATTTGATAAGGGAACGGGTCCATCCCCTGTCCGGAGGAAGTACCTGGCTACCATGGAAATGGGTGCCATAAAAATGTCATGTTAGATACTTCTACCAGACAGAAGTTAAACTGGCCTAGGAGATCAAAGAGTGGATGATATTGGAAGTCAATCTGAAGGACAAAAGAGATAACCACTGCTGTAAAGAACATCCACTTTCATTAGCGGCCATGATGTGCTTGTGCCTCACATTTGGAAATAAAATACAGAGAAATATTTGGAAATGACTGAGGATGAAGAGTTCTTCTGATATTGTGAAAGCAATAAGAGAGATGCTCTTGGAGACTGGCTAGACTGACCTCAGTCACAGACTGTCTACTTAAATAATTAATTCAGGCTACTATGAACAAATAATTCATAACAAAATATCATTAATCCCAACCAGAATGGTTTCATGGAAATCAGGGCTTTGTCTAGCAAACTTGTTGCATTTTTAGATGGAACTGAATATTTGACAGGTCTGTTTGGTGAAGGCAATGGTGTCGAAATAGTGTGTTAGGCCTTTGACTTAGTACCACATGACATTTTGATTCAAGCACTTGCATTCTATAGAATTAACAGGGCATATATTACATGGATTAAAAAACTGGCTCAGTGACAGACCTCAAAATGTGGTAGTTAATGGGAGATATCAGTTAGCAAGGTCAGAACTGGCACAGCTCTCGAGAGCAGTGCTCTCATCCAGTGCCATCTAATACCTCTGTCAGAGATGGGACAATGAGAGAAAAAAAAAAAAAACCTTGGCAAAATAGGCAGATGACACAAAGGTCAGGGAGATATTAAATGATGACAAGGACAGGTAAAGTTACAGAAGATTTGAACTGCTACCTTACACAGCCACAGTCTGTCAAAATCAGGTTTAGGATGGAGAAACACAAGGTACATCCAACACTCTGGATTTAGGCTACAAAGGACTTGAGATTTACTTTAAATAAAGAACTGAACATGATCTCTGAGCTCAGTGCTATAACAAACAGGACTAATGTAATCCCTTGAATTATAAAGGAGTATCAAAGAAGCAGGGATGAGATTGAACCTCTTCATGGGCTACAAATAGGATCTGTAGCAAAGCACTGCACTTGATAGCGAAGCAAATAACATGAAACATTAAAAAAAAAGCTTTAGTGTTTCCTGTTAAAGAGAAGACAGAGAAATGTCCTCTCCATCTGTACATTTTATGTGATTTGAAGGTATTGGACTTCCTTCCATCAATGCCCAGCTGCAGGACCTGTGACAGCAAGCCTGAATTCAAGGTAGCATCAACTAATCTTTCAATCAAAAAGATTTTCTTTTTTCTATGATCAGTAGAAATCCAACACTGCTTTAGAATTTAGTAAAGGCAGAGATAGTGGGAGAAAGAGAGGGAATATTGTACTAGTCCTTAAAAGGCTATGAAACGGCTCTATTGGAGGTGTCTGGCATGAGATTTGGTGAATCTCTCTAGGAAATTAGCTGAAAAGAAATAATTCTATGTTTGACTGCAATAATATCAAGAAGATGAGGGGCATTCCTACATAAAAAGAGAATCTCATTTTTTCTGGCAGTAATAGCTCCAAGATGCAATGAAAGGAGAAAAGCTTGACTAAGATCTTATTGTTTTCAAGACCCTATAGAAACTGTTTAATGGAAGCAATTAAAACACTGAATATGAGCATTACATACTGAGAATGAGTAACAAGCGAATATGATGGAGGATATACTTCATTCTGTTTCATATCACTTAATGGTAGAATTTCCACTTAGATATTTATACACAAATAAATAAGGGCAGTGAGAGTACAAAGCAAGTGTAATTCAAATGAGCACACAGTTCACTGCTACACAGGGCTGCTGTTTAATGCCCAAATCAAGCTTGCTCTGCCTCTGTCGTCTTCTCTATTGTGCTGTGCTTTGACATTCAAGAAGTTTACGGTTTAAAAGCCCCAGGAACAACAAGACTTCCTCAGGAGGCTGCCTGTAACAAGAAACTAAACTAAGCTTTGAGACTATTTGTTTTGAATGGAGCCGTCGAACACGCAGTGTGCTCACTGTAATTTTGCCCTTACCCCCAATATATACTTTTGCCATTCTGCTAGTCCCACTTCTTGCAGTTAAACAAAATGACCTCATTGCTTTCCACTGTATTTTCTTTTAAACATTGGCTGGGATGATTGAGATTCAGGAATGTGGGAAAATGGATTCCCAAGCCACGTCCATCCCCTTTAATTCTGAGCTGTAATTTTTGGCTTGGCTTGAATCACAGTCATCACATTTCAGTCTGAATCTCTCTGTAAAGTGATCTTTCTTAAACATTTCTTTCACTCATCATGGGATCAGAAACAAAGCCATTCTAGTCTTTCAGCGAAACACTTACAAACGTCTTTTTACAGCGACACACAAGAGCTGAATTTCCTTTAAAAATGTTTGAAAAAGAGGAGGTTTTCATTGCCTGATTGTCCTCTTTGTGAATCTTGTCATCTGTATGCCATGAGCTACAGCTATTTTAATCTGTTTTTGTTTGCAATCCATTTGGTGTCCGCCCAAGAAAATGCAGGTGATTCTAATTAACTTACTGCTGAAGATGTGGAAAAATCTCAATTGTGCGACAGAGAATTATACACTTAAAACCTTCCCTCTATTATTTATAACAGCTTATTAATGAAAATGATTACATGAATACATTTACCACCTGATTCATCTTTGTTCACTTTTTAAATCAACAAGGTTTATGCTAAAGGGAAAAAAATGCTTACCAAATACAGACCTCAAGCACACACATCAGCTTGCTGGTTTAAACGGAATGGTAGTTTAAAAGGAAATAACATTCTCTTCATGCAACACAGTATAATATCTGAAATTGCCAAATGTTTGGAAGTAGCTGTTCTCTCTCTGTAACACATTAGTATTTAATTTTGGGAATGCTTATTTCTGTTTTGTTTACGTGTTTGCTTTCTCCTTTAATACCTCCTTCACCACTCCTATTCCCTTTCATTTGCTGCAGTTGCTGCTTCTCACATATGGGTTAGGAGGTGCACTCTGACCAATCCTTAATTCATCTGAAATAAAGATTTCTTTGGTTTTCTGCTACTTCATCAAGCACGTTTTTCTTTTATGCTAACCGAGAGTGATCGGGGTGGTGAGGCACTGGTATGGGTTGCTCAGAGAAGCTGTGGATGCCCCATCCCTGGAAATGTTCAAGGACAGGTTGGACAGGGCTTGGAGCAACCTGGGATAGTGGAAGGTGTCTCTGCCCATGGCAGGAGTGGAATGAGATGAGTTTTAAGGTCCCTTCCAATGCAAATCATTCTATGATTTTATATTAAAATCAATGGATGCCACCTGTATGGAGCATTTTCTGCTAGGTGCAGCTACCAACAGGCAGTTTATCACCTTCCATTTCTATTATTCTGTGCCACACTCTGATAGTCTAATTTGAATGTGATGACAATATGGATAATGCTGTTTATTTTGGGAAGGATGAAAGCCTGAATAAAGGTTATCATTTTAGGAGAAGCTGACGATGGAAAAACTTATCCACTGTGTGACATGATCAGAACAGCTGGGGATGTAATGTGGAGGGTGGGGGAGAAGAGAGCCAAGGTATTTTGTATGTTCAAGAAATATATACAACATTGCCATTTCTTATATCCCAGCTGTGCCTGTTAACTTCTAGAAACATGTAGAGCTCAGCAATAAAGCATACTTGACTGATATTTACTGCAATGTGCATTATAAGACATTTTCTGTCACACATTATGTTCTGAAAGAGTTAAGTAACATGAAAAATACAGACTCGAGATTATATCTGTCATGGATGAAAATACTACATTTATGCCTCATTGTAATCCATTCATTGGTTTATGTACCCCAGCCCTCCAGGGAGTGTCACAACTCCACATGATACTGCTGAGAGCTGTACTTTGCTTTTGGATTTCTGATTTAGCTGAAAGAAGTTTAAAAACACATGTAGCCTGACAACTCCCTATTGGCTATACAGCCGAGGAGGGTCAAGAGCATAAACCATTCCAGAAAAAGCCAGCTGTGACTTAGGCTGACTGTAAAGATCTGCCTCTTACAGACAGTAGCAGACAAAAAATTTATGCATTCTGCTAAATCCTCCCACTTTGGTTGAACTGTGCTTCATTTGGGGATCCATCATCATTGACATCATGCCTGTGTTTTTGGAGCAACATCAGAACACTAAAGGAAACTGCACTTTGGGGGGTCCAATGTCCTCTTAGGAGTGTGCAGAACTTCCAGTCAGGTCCACTGACACCACCAGTAGGAACTGTGGTTAAAGCTAAGGGACAGCTACAATTCTCCAAACATCCCTTGTTCCCAATGCTGATTTTAAAGAGAATTTAGTGCACAGTAGGGACGAATCTTTTCCTCTCTTTCACAATAGTGCGAGTTTAAATTAGACCTCAGTAGTGTCACCTTCCTAACCTGACTAGTGCTGCTTCTTGTTGGGCTTTGAACAGTTGGAAGTGGAAGATCTGTATGTGTGAGCAAACAAAACCTTCAGCAAAAACGAGTAAGGAGTTTGCATTTTCTAGTCTGCAGCAGCTTTGCTTGGCAAAGAGATTTTTAATTTTTTAAATTTATTTTTAATGGTAATGACTAGGATAGGAAGTTTAAGGAGGAATAGGAATACTTAAGAAGAAAATTAAGTCACAGAACTGCTTCTTTCATAATATTTTAGTTTTAGAGACAGCTGAGGAGCCCAGATAGGCCAAACACTCATTATAACAGATCCATTACTTGATAACCTGACATTGTGCTCTGCCCAGCCTTAGATGTCTCAAGGTTATCTCTGTTATCTCCAGGATCAGGTCCTACTCAACTTTCCAGGGACACATCCTCTAGCTCCTGAGTGTCTGGGGAGGGATGTCAAGGCAGAGTTTAACAGTTACAGTTCAGCAGCAGCTAAAGAAATATCAGGGGGGGACTTGATAGCACTTGTTTTGTTGCATAGCACAGAAGGCTAAATCTGTGTCCTGCAGTTAGAAATCAGACCTGTTTGGGGACAGAAAACACAGAGGTTCTGAGTTTCTAACAGAGGAATGTGCAGAACCCTGCTCTAAAATCTGAGCTGGGGCTCTAATGTGCAGTTGGTAGTGGTCTTTGTTATTCACATTGCATTGTAGGCATCTATCTTTGTGTTTGCTTTTTATCTTTGAGAGGGAGTAAACATTTAAAAAGTAGATTCTTTAGTCTAAGGCACACTATCAGACACCTTTGGGTGTTGCAGTCCAGGGCTGTGTGGAAAACCCAGAGGCTCTCTTGGAAGATAAGTATTCACACAGCTGTCCAACACCAACTCTCAGAATTCTTAGCATTGCATATCTGCCCAACATATAAATGTGATAGCACAAAGGTGTGTGTGCATGTGCATACGGAGATAACTTCTACTTTAACAGAGTCTTTCTCAGTGTATTTTTCTCACATTTCAAGATCAAATCATAGTGAAAACCATGGGATTCCACTGAATGCCCTACCACCTTCTTTAGTGTGATAAATTTCTAGTCTAAGAAGTGAGTAA
The DNA here is from genome assembly GCA_018697195.1 of Certhia americana. Classification (NCBI taxonomy): domain Eukaryota; kingdom Metazoa; phylum Chordata; class Aves; order Passeriformes; family Certhiidae; genus Certhia; species Certhia americana. Next base: position 3,030,730 of record CM031863.1, read on the forward strand.
AGTTCTCTTGTTTTTGCGAAATTCATATTTAGTGTTATGAAACAGTGACATGAAGCAGTACTACAGGAAACAACAGAGACATTAATTTTAATATGACACAAACCTATTGTGCTTACAAATTTTTCCACTTTAGTTTGCCATCCTAGCTGCAGGACTCTGCAGCTATATATATAGATTATTTTTCCTGTCATTTCCACTGAGTTTTCTGTCCCAAACAGGTCCAAGTAACTTAAAAACATTTTTTCCCCTCCATTTAATGTGGAAATAATCTGATCACCAAAGCAACACTCAGCAAAAGACATAATCAAGGTCTCTGCAGAAACCATAAGACTCCTGAATTGGATTGCAAAGAGTGATAAGTACCAAAATTTAAGAGGCTGGAGCATCCTTCATTACTTTGGCAGAAGCAGCTTCATAGTTTTCATGCAATGGTTTGACACGCATTCCAGGATAGACTACACTAAAATAGCACAAAACTTGTATATGAATTACTCAGGAACTCCTCAAAAAAGTTATAAGTATATTCTGAAAAGGAACAAATTGCTTTCTGCGTTGAAATATGTAAATAATAAAAAAACCCCTCAAACAAACAATGAAATACAAATTATATAACTAAAATATAGCTGAGACATGCAAGAAATACATAAAAATACTGACTTCTGATAAGGAAAAAAATCCCTAGTGGTTGGCAATAAAATGCACTGGATATCTGTTAGCTGAATTTTGTGTGAAGTAAATGCATAAACATGAATATCATTTGCTATTTTCATGGAAGATAATTATTTTATAATTTAAAGCTACAGGAAGATATTTGATTTGAATCGTTGTCTTTGTGTCTTAATGCTGATTGTGGCATAGAATGATGTAAGGAAGGTAGAAATCCAATCTCATTCCTTTTACTAGGGTTCACATAGACCCTCTGGTATTTCTGAAGGCTTGGAAAGATAAAGTTGGCATAAAGTGCTTTCCATATCTAATTTCCTTCTTTGGTGAAAATTCCAGTAATTATTAATGACATTTACTCTACAGACATCCAAGGCAGTTGCAGGGTTTCTAACAGAAACTCTTGCTGTAAGCTGTGGCCTTTGTATTTTTAATGTATGGCATATCAGAACACAAAAACACAACTGAAACAGAGATAATAAAAGACACCATTGTGAAACACTTCTAGTGTGCAAATTCAAATATTTTTCAGTCATCCACATCATGAGAGTGTGAAAAGTATTAAAAAATACCGTGTCTTCACAGCCACTGCTGTGAGGACAGTCCTGCAGGTCACAGAACAGGGCAGTACATAAAATGTTTTTTAGATGTCTGGTTTAGTGTCAAAGTAGGAAAACCTGCCTGCATAAACAGCACCCTTCCAGAACCTTCCACCTCTTTGTTTGGATTCAGGTCTGGCTTGTAATTTATTTGGGCTGGAGAATTTGACTGGTTTTGTTTTCAGTGGTTAGAGGAGATGCTCAGCTGGTTCAAGATTATCATCTAAGTGAAAGCAGTTTTCAATAGTAGAGGATGTATCTTATCTTTCTACTAAGGTTTATTAAAAAAATGTAACACCTGATAATTTAACACCGAATGAGTGGCTGCTAAATTTCCCCCTCTCTTTGTCCCTCTGTCTCACAAACACAAACACAGGAATGCTTCTTGCCTGCCAAGCTATGTGCCAAGATTTTGTTCGCTTTAATCTCTATCATATGAGTTAGAGAGCCATGAAACAGAGTTTCTACCAAATATGCTGACAGACTTTTAGTTCTGGTGGCTCCACAGGGCATCACTGCAAGCACACGAAGGAACTTTCCTCATTAAAGGTTTCTGAGCTGATCCATTTTCCGTTTAAGTCCACATGAGCAGTATCACCATGAGGAACTCAGCACTTGCTAACTGATACCATACACTCATCAAAATTATTTCATTTCTAAGGAAACAAAAAGCTGTGGTACCTCCAGCACCATTGTGTGGTTACTGCTGGACAGGGAAGCCATTTGGTGGCAGCTACTTTGGTGTGTTATGTCACATAGCACCATGTCAGCTCAGGAATGACAAAGCAAAGCATAAGGTTTGAAATATTGGGGTGAATTTTTCCCCGGGAGGTGAAGAAAAGAAGCATGGAGCAACATTTTTCTGCCTTTTGAGGACTTTCTTATCTTCAGAGTGAAGACATTTCAGAGATATCACCTTACCCTTTGTTTGGAGGTGTCCATGGTGATTTTAAGAGCCACATTATCACCTGTTAATGGACCAAAATCTCAGCAATTAAACAAGTTCCTGTCTTTTGTTTTTAAATCTTAAGCTAAAATCTAGGTATTTACTTTTTTTTTTTTCCATTTTTTTTTCAAACAGGTGAAATTTAAGGCCCTGAAACAACAAAACTCTGACCCATTTCCTTAACTGTAAGGGCCAATTATTGACCACAGAATAGATCTATTCAGGTCCCTCAAGAGTAGTCTATCTATCTTGGTGAACAGAGGCTTGTATGAATAAAACAAGAATTATAGGAAGAAATAACCTATATCCATTTCAAAGCAGAATAAGCTTGAGAAAGCAGTTTCTGATTGCAATACCTATTTCCCAAAAATTCCAGTTATTTTAAAGGCATCATCTCTGACACTAAAAAATGTGCATGAAGGAACCACATGGAGAGAGCTGGAGGATCCAAGAGGTAGGTCTGTTGTGTTATGAAACAAAATGCTCACATTTTGCTCTCATTTACATCTATGCCCTTCCTCCCAAACCATTGTTTGAGTGAGGACAAAAGAAGTTGGTTTGCTATATAATTTCATCCATGATCTGTTGTGGATCCTGATCATAACAAAACAATCTGCTGAGCCAACAGGCAACTGGAGATCTTTGAAAGACTTGTTAGTTCCCTGGGGGGTTATCATGCAGTAGCCAATTCAGGGACAATTCTGTTTCTAGATTGTTAACAATATCAGTTTCATAATTTCAGGAGAGCAAAACAAGTAAAAGAAATCTTCTTTTGAAGAAGTGAAAGCCTTCACATAAAGCCTCCCTTTTAATCTGTCCTCCTCCTTTGTCCTCTGCCTTCCTCCTGAAGCTCTCTGTTGGTACAATTTCTCTCACTTAGGTATCAATCCCATTAGACTGTGATACTATATGATTAAAACATTGAAGTAACACGAGTTGCTACAGCAAATAATTGAAGTAATAAAATACAACTGCAGTTATTTTCTCTCTTGAATTGCAGGCAAAAAAAAAAAGGAGACAGTTTTTTTAAACTGACCCCACAGTGTGGCATATGGACAGTAAAACTTCTTTTTTAGTGTGTTTTCTTTTATTGCTGTAAAACTTTTTTGAAAAAAATTACAGTGTAGTTGTAGTAGCTTTTTTTTTCCCCCATAGGAAAAGTGATTAGTTTGCATTTGAGAATCGTGCTTTCATAATATGTAAAAAAAAAATAAAAAAAAATTACAACTTTCTATTTAAGCAGAGAGATATTGAAAGGATCTGAAATTACACCTCTTTTCCTTTTAAAGGAACTTAATGGACTTAACTTCTATTTTTGTGTGTGTTTGTGTGTGAGTGAACATCTCTTCTAGGCCAAGATTCATTTTGTCAAGTGTTAGCCCAAAGTGTTCTATTAATGGCTGAACTGCAAAGTCTGACTAAATGGGGTTTGCAGTGGAAATCCTGCCAGCTCCTTGTCTGTGATGGCATGTGTACTGTACCAGGGCAGGGTGCCTCACAGCCTCAGCTTATTCAGGAGAAAAGAGAGGAGTTTTGAGTCTCTTTTTACCTTTTTCATGGCTGGGAGGTGAATACCTACACATGTGATCTTCCCTGAATCTGCCTTTGACCAGAGGGTGAATCAGGACCTCCATTCTCTCTTTGGCACAGAGCAAGTAACACACACACACAGAGTCAGCTGGCTTTAAATTTCTCTGGACTTTTTGTTTCAGAGAGTACAAATGTCAACTCCTTGATTTACAAAGTGTATTAACATTATTTTAATATCTAGAAAATGTTGTCTGATTCTTTTTTATTTTGTAGGTTAAATGGTTTATTTTATTTATTATGCCTATTGAATAGTATTTTATGGAAAATTCAGAAGACAAAATGCCCTGTTTCCTTCTACATGTTCACAAATAGATATATTATACAATGCTAGAAAAAGGCAAAAGGCCAAACTCATCTCTGGTGTAATTCCAGTAAAAGCAATAAAATTACACAAGGCATGAATTTGGCCCAGGCATTGTAAATGTTACTCTGGTGCACACTGAGTGTCTGCTTGTTGTTACTGGCACAGCTTAAAATACAAATCCCCCCTTTTTTTCATAGAAATGGATACGTTTCTCTGGAACAGATTAATCAATGAACCAGGTATCAGGTAACTATGACAAAGACAGCAACTGGTTCAAATGCCTGCCTGTTTTATGGCTTTTTCCTCTTCTAACCAACTTAGAGTCTCGTCTTTCAGATTTTTAAATAATTATATATTTATTCTCTTTTGTGCCTTGTCATTACAAAGCTTTTATTCCTTTTTTTCATCGGTTTGGTTTTTGTTGTTTGGGTATTTTTTTTTTTTTTTTGTCTGTTGTCTCCTTTTCTCTAATTTGTCTTGTATGCCCTTCCGTGATGTTTCCTGTTGACACTTCTTGATATTTTTTTTCTAACTCAGAATGTGGCTTTCTAGCAGACACTGAGGCCCCAGAGTGAATACCCTTCAGAGCCAACTCCGACTTGGACCTTGCACAACACTATTAACTGGCTCTTAGTCTAAGAAAGGTGGCTATAGTGGGATTGCCTGAGCCTGAAGACAGAAATGGCTGAGGAAAACTTGCCAATATATTTGCACTAAATTCAACCGCTCTTAATTTCTACTCAAAAAGAAGAGTTTATTTAAAAAAAAAAAATAAAAAAGAAAAAGAAAAAGCACCAAACATTTTAAATCACAGACTTGCTAAGGCTTTTCTCAGAACTTTGTTGTTTTATACTGCATTCATCTGTACATTTGAGTTTATGCTCGTTGGCCACTTTAAAGTAAACATAGTTCAATGCCCTCAGAAACAGATTTCTTCTGCACACTAGAATTCCCTGGAAGAAGGCTTTTTCTGTTGAACTGCTGGATATTTTTGTGTGCATACAACTTTTTTTCCGATCAGTTTTGTTTCCCCCCGTTCATTTTTTTTCTCTTTTCTTTTACATTCAGTGCATATAAAAGTTGGGAGCAGAAGCCTCCTTGGAACAAGACAGAATCATAAAAGACTTCAGGAATCTCATCACAAGCTAAACAGTACAAATTGCACATTCTTCATGGAAGTATTAGCTTTTAGTGCGTGCCTGGATCCAAGCATAATAGATTATCCCAAAGTGGGAAAGAATGAACAGTACAAAATTAGCAGAACTGGGAGCTCAGATCGTTTGGTGGAGCAACATGATCTCTGTACTTTCAGGGTAGTGAATGCTAAAGCCACTAGAAACAGAATGTAAAATTATATCAGAGTAAGCAAGGAAGCATGTGTAGGCCTGGGAGAATCTAACGAGAGCTTGGAAAATTTGTTTCCAGAGGAGAATAAGTACTGAAAATCAATGAATGAACTTGTAGGAAACAAACTGCTATTCATGAAGAATTTCTTGCTCTGAAGATAGAAAGATAGGAGCGTGAAAAGACACAGAATACATTTCAGTGGTTGTTCAGGGGCCAAGAGCTGTTGGAGAATAATCCTGCACTCAGACAGAAATATAAAATGGCACAGGATGGGTCAGTCTCCTGAGGTTTCCCTTCTCAGGGAAGCCTTGCCAGAACAAATCCTTTATGCCACTGGCTGATGGGTTTGGTCTAACCGTGCTGGGAAGTGTCCCAGGAACACTGTGGAGCCCCAAGATGGTGGTGAGCACACCCTGGCAGAACTACCCTGTACTTTCCTGCTGCCTCCCTCAGGTCCTCAGGGATGGGAATGAACTGGTTTTGAGTACCAAATAAAGTTAAAATTTTGCTTAGGCTAAATAAATCCTGAAGAACATGCTGTTGAACTCAAACCTGACAATGAGTTTCATAATACCTACAGAGGTGGAGATAGGCGATGGAGTCCCCATCCCTGGAGTGATTTAAAAGCTGTGTAGATGTGGAACTTGGGGACATGGCTTAATGGTAGCCATGACAATTCTGAGGGAATGGTTGGATTTGGTGATTTTAGAGGCTTTTCACACCTAAACAATTCTGTGAGTTTCATGGGGTTTTGTACAGTGGCTATGGATCCATTCCTTGGCTGCACAGACTTTGTGTGTTCAGCCATCCTCACTGACACTGCCATCCACTTACTCCACCATACCAAAGCATGAGAATCCTCAGCTTTAGGGGGTGTTTGAGATTATTTTTTTTTTTTTTATATTCTTCTGCAGTGTCTTCTTCCATTAGAAAATGAGATAACATTAGACTCTTTTAAAAACCCATTTTTCCCCTAGCAACGTAAATATATTCACAATACTTTATATTTTTTAAAACTCATTTCCTCTTTGCTTAACTCCTTGAGATAAGTGAACTCTCCTCTGTGTAAACATTCTACCAGAATACTGACTACCTTTTAAGCGATATATGATTTAGAAGGTAATGAAATATCACTTTCTTTTTCTTTTTTTTTTTTTTTTTTTTTTTTTTTTTTTTTTTTTTTTTTTTTTTTATTTTTTTTTTTTTTTTTTTTTTTTTTTTTTTTTTTTTTTTTTTTTTTTATAAATAGGTTTTAAAGTGCTTTTAGCTGCACTTTAGCTTTTAGATTAACAGATAAAACTGATGAAAGGGACACAACCTTCTGTCACAGGGCAGCATGGCATTTGGGAGGTGAGGTAGTTTAAAATACTGTTTTTATCTTCATTTCTCTCCATTGGGATGACTGTATTTCTTTACTGCATCCCATAAGGTACTTTATCTTTGCCCATAAAGGCATTTTCTTCCTTAAACCCTGAATATTCTGCAGCATGAGACTGTGTGTCTGCATGTCTGCAATGATCTTGTCCATAAGCAAGCACATCTATGGACATTAAGTTAATTAAAGACAAAATGAGTACCAGTTTTAGGCACTTTGGGGTGTCAGACTTTGGAACCTGTGATAAATGTGAATTTTGGAGAGCAAGAAGTTAATTTTTTTCAAAACCATGCCTTCTTAAAGTTTCACGTTCAGCATTTACACGCCTAATGGTACCCTCTGAAGTCTCACTGGTGCTACCCCAAATCACACCCCAAGCCAAGACCCCCACACTCAGAGGGGTTTTTGTCACTGCTCTTATTTAACATGATTTGTTCCCTGGGTCTCAGAGCAATGAAACCCAGTAAATAATACACTGGACGCACAGAGAAGATAACAAAAGGAAATAGTTAAGGTACTATAATAATTTTAGCCATTCTTTTTTCAGGTCACTATAATCTGCCCAAAGATAACTAATTGTTCAAAGTAAACATTCCACTCTGACCACAAAAGGAATCCATTACACAAACATATAATTCACAGTCATTTTTAGTGGGTTGTAAACAGTTTGGAATGAGCATAAAATGGGACAAAAATCAAAGTGAGCATTTAGAAATGAAAAAGTGTTTGCTACAAAAGGTCAGTCCCTTTACTTGGCAAACTATGTAGAAAAGCCTGGGAAAATGTTGAACACACAAGCAGTAAGGGAATTTTAAAGCCAACAACCTCCCTGTTTCTTTAAACAGACATCGGAACCTATAACTGGATCCTGTCAAACAAACGACAGCAAAAAAACATAACAGCTGCTAAGAAGTAAAGTTGAAAGATAAAGTTTTCTAAGCTAAGAACCTTCTCAGAAGTGGACTAAAGGTCTTTCTTAAATCTTTAAGCAAGGTTATGGATCCCAGGGTGGCTTTTAGGCATTGAATCAAATATGTAATTTTGTGTATCATTCCTGTCAGAGCATCCTGTGCTCCAAGAAAAGCAACAGAAAACAATATCTGCAACATCCAGCTTAGAATGGAAATGGTACCTGTAATCACCAGCTTTGCTGCTACAGTATCATTTTTCAAGTCAGTTAGGCTGATTTGAGAACTCTTAACTTGGATTTGGGAATGGAGGGAGAAAATGAAGGATGTTTCAAAAGAGAGATGAAAGTTAAATTATATTTCCCTGGAGCATTAGGACTGTATTTCTTTGCAAAACCCAAGCCACACTGGATACCCTGGGTAGGTTTAGGATACGGACTGCTCGGGGTGTTCATTTACTCTGTCATTAGACACACAGACAAATGATCTTCCCTGGAAAAGAGTTTAGTACCAGACTGTGTTCACACGATACAACGCTACTATGAGAAGTATTGGATGGCATGCTGTTGAGGTGCAACACAGACTGATATTTTTATTTTTTTAATGCGTTCTACTCATGCCTTTCACATGTTTTTTAAAAAAGAAAACGCAAAAGAAAAAAAAAAAAAGATAGCCAGGATTTTTAAAGGGTCATGGATAACAAAATAAATAGGCAGCTCCAGAAATGACTGGAAATGATAGCTGGCCTAAAAACACCAAAAAAGTCTTGCAATGGGCCCCACCCTTGGCAGAAGTGTGCAGTGTGTGAGTTACAGTGCTCTGGGAGGATTGTCCCAGGCTCTCCTCACTGCACTGCTCAGCTCAGGGCTGGTGCTACCTGTCAGACACTTTCCAGGCAGAAGAAGAAAGCAGAATGAAAAACAGATTGAAAAACAAGAATACAGATTGAAAAGGGCAGGTTGACAACTCCAGAAAAGCCCAAGGTCCATCCAAGGTAGGTGTGGATGGCAAAGTAAAAGAAGAAAAAGAAATAAGCCAAATAACGTGCAGCTCCATCAGAAACATTCCCCTGAAGTCCCTGAGAAGACAGAAAATGAAGAAGTGCTGGAGATCTTTGAATAGTCCTTGTATTTCTTCAAACTGATTGCTGGTATATTATTCTCTTATCTTCATCAGGTCACACCACAGACATGGAAAGTTTTTCTATTTAGGATATTGCATGAAACAGCAAGGTTACAACATGCTTTCCCAAGATAATTTTGCCTTTAGAAACACAGGTCTGGATAGCTCAATAATCAGGACTAGAAGTTCATCAAAAATTATGAATGAATAATTCAGTAATTATCATAATTAATTCATAAGTACAGGAAGAATGAAGGGAAAATATTGAACTTCCTTAAAAAAAAAAAAAAAAAAATTAAATGTGAAAATTTCCTTGCAAGTTTCCAAGAATGGGCACATTTTTATTGCTTCTCTTTATTAAATTCCACTACCAGCTCTGCAAGATGGCAGGGAAAATGGAGAAAGACCTTCTGCTTCGCAGTTTTACTTCAATAACTAAAAATACAAAAAGAGGCTGAAAAAGTGGAATTCATTCCATTTTTATCACATTCACAAGTGAATCCTTGTTGGATAGATAAATATGCATTATGGTGAGAGATGCTTTAGCTCAGATCTTAGAAAACACCCTTCTTTTGAAATGGTGATGAATCAAACTAGGGGACAAATGACCAAACTCTGATCTAAGTTAGAGCAGAATATATTCAGAGTAAACATCCTTTAGATATTCATTTTAAAATAGTGTAACTAAACAGGAATTTTTGCCAATGGTTAATGACAACCTCTACATTTTTAATCTGTGGGAGAATATAGCTACATTTGGCTATTGTGTGTAACCCTGTCTACACAGGAAAATTTACTAATTAATATGGTTTATTCAGATCACTGCTAGACTTTCTGTGCCCAGTGATTATGCTTTAAAAATCAGAAAAAAAACAAATAGAGAAGCAGTAGATGAATAACAATTAAATCCATGAGCTGATGGTTAAGAACACAACCGTTCAGTGGAGTAGGAATGTTTGTAAGTAACATTTAGGGATGGTCTCCTAGGGTCTTTTTTTCCTAATAATCCTTTATCTTAAGCAAAGCACGCACATTACACTTTTGGTACAGTTACAGTATGTGGATGATATATTCTCTAAATAGGAAGAGAAAGCTTTTCTACCACAGCCAATATGCCAGCTGTACCGAGTATCTAGGCCATCTTACTAAGACTATGAAAGTAAACATAGAGTTTTCATTAAATGTGCCTTTCCCATAATTGGTACATAAGTATTTCCCATGACTCTGCAGTTGAGTATCTTGGCTGGAGGCATATCTGGCCATTAAGAGGAGGGCTTCAGATCTGTTGAGTCTCAGCCATGCCGGGAGACTTGGCACCTCCACATACTGCTTCCTAATACCAACCCCGGCATAAAATGTCATCAGAAGCTTGCATAAACATTGGACTTAGCTTCACATAAATTACTGCTGTCCTGAGATAGTTTATGCCAGAACTTAGTAAAAACAACACTTTGAGTAAATAGAATGTGAGTAAATGCAAGCATCTTAATCCAAGAAAACGATAATAGAAAAAAACTGCATATCAAATATAAACTCATAAATATAGTGATAACATGAAATTCTTATCTCATGCCATGTGATTAGCTTTTATTTACACGTTAGGCTAACCAAAAGGGGTAAGCTTCTCTAAGTCACAGCAAGTTTGAAGGAAACACAAGAACTATAATGCACTACTCAGAAGGATGAACCCCTTTGAAGGAACAGTGATGCATGCAGCTTCTAATATGAACATTTTTTTGATAATTACACAGACAGTAAACATCTAATTACATTCCTTGAATTTTTCTATTACAGTTCAGCAGTGCAGAGACCTCTGGCCTCACTTCTACTTGGAGGAGTGGTCAGATACTCCAAAACATCTATGAACTAACCAGCATGTTCTTGGGGGAACTTGTGCTGAGGTTGTAACTGAGCAGTTTGTTAGACATGTTCTGCATGGAGTGGCATTTTTGCAATCTAATCTCTGCCTTTCCTTTTCATGTTCTGAATTTCACCTCACAATTCCTTCTCTATTAATAGTCACTTCACACATTTTTCCCCCTTTTTTTATCCAGCCTCCAGCCTTCCTCCACAAAAACCCAATGCTACTATCTCCCCCTACTGAACGATCTCCAGCTTGTTTCAGTTTCTGACTTCCTGCCAATCATTCTGGGAATACTAATATCCCAGTGCTCTCTTTGCTGTATAATTAAAGCATGAATTTCCCTGAGTTTGAAACTCCAGGGTAGTTTTATTGCACCTTTCACTATAAAACCAGGTAACAATGGCAGAATTAAAATCACTTTTTCCTTTGTGGGTAACACTCTAAGTATCTTTTTATATTTCATGGATTCTCTTGTTCTGAGACTCCAGTATATGGCAGTGACAATGGGTTCACCCAGCCTTATTCTGAAAATAAATTTTCTATCTTTTGCAAGATATATGTTTCCCCAGATCCCTGGAACAAGTTGTAAACTTGTAACAGATGGTGATGAAGCATCACATTTTTATACAATACATTTTAAGATTCTGCATCTACCGCATGCACCTTCCAAAGAAAATGACCTTCAGTGAGAGAAGATACACTCTGCAGAAAGGAAGGCAGGCAACGGTGTTAAGTGTGTCTTCTTAATACTATGAAAATCCTTTTTATTAATCAAAACTTTTAATGAGGGTGGATACTCATTTCAGTATTTTTGCAATATCATGGCCTTTAAAATAACTGTAAAAACTAGACACCTGCACTCATTAAAAAAAAATATGGTCACGCTAGAATAACATTTATTTTGGTTAAATACAACTCAAGACTTTGAAAAAAAGTATTTGCCTTACATTCACCAGGGACTTTAGAATGAAAGTTACTGACATTTTATCAATGTTTAACATTTGCTTACCCAGAGAAAGATTAAACCAACAACATGTCAAAAAAAAAAAAAAAATAGGGTATAATCAGCATGAATGAGTTCTATTAATGTCTTATCATATAAAGAAAATGAAGACACACAGAATGAGACATAGTTCCATTCATAACAATATTATAGATTGCACTGTCTGCCTACCCTGGCAATCCAAGCAGAGTTACAAAGTTAAAGTTTTGATTACTATAGAGAAAAAAAAAAAAAGGTATTAAATAATAAGCTACTCACCTCTTCTTTCAACAGCTGTTATGCAGAGTCTTACAAACTGGGGGACTGTAGATTTCTCATGCTCACAAACCAAATGCAAATGGGAGCCAAAAATTTGATCTACATTTGGAAAACAAGAGGAAAATACGTTGAGGGATATTATTATTAGTGGGATTTTTCTCTCTTCTCAGCTTGCCTATTAATTTTAAACCCATATATTGAAGATGCATAGACAAAGTTGGAACCAAATCCTTTTTTAGTTATAATAGTCATTAGCTTTTGCCCCAGAACTAAATCCCTCCACATCTGCTGCTCATAGTGCTTGATGCTTCCTTCTAGATTCAAGTTTCAGTTGCCACTTGCACCTTGATTTTAACTTTTCTAAGGCTTGGAGGTCTCCAGAGTTTGCCTGGACCTGTCATAGAAAATGTGAAGCCAGTTCCAGAGTTACAGCTCCCTAAGTCATTGAGTACAAATTCCTACATGATGCACTTGGTCCTACCTAGAAACTCATCTGGCTGGGTGACCTGTCACTTCCATTCATTTGGGAGTTCCACTCTTTTATGGAGGACTGCATGAGTGCATAGATTTACTTTGCATCATCAATGCAAAGTACAATTTCATCTCAACTTCACATCTTTTTTTTTTATGCATCAAATTGCCTGCTCAGAAAACCAGAAGATACTAGATGTCTTTTGATGAGGATTTCATCCTATATCATGTTTGACTACTGATTAGTCTCACTTCCTTCAGCAGCAATCCTTTAACTAGATAATGCCACCTTTTAGTTTTTATGATTTCAAAGTTTTGATCAACTTTGACTGTTGATCTTGAAACATATTTGTATTAGCAGGTTCAACTCGTCAGATTACTAATTAGCTTCCTCCACCTCATTTCCACTCTGTGTGTTTGAGAGATTATGAAAAGAGCAATCAGTAACAGGGACGTTGTCAGCTAAAATCAGAATGAATCAAACAGATGAGAGCAACTACTCAATAGGAACCAGTTAAATGCTGAAACAATAGGAGTGTACTGTCATCATTTATCCAAAGAGACAGTCTCCATATAGCATTTCAACAGAGCACTAGGCTTTGTAAATTGGTGTGGAGGCTTTGAAAATTATTGTATATGTAGCTGAAGGGTGATAGCACCAGTCTGGACTTTGTATAGCAAACCCAGCAGCAGCTCCTATGGAATTGGATGGAATTTCCTCCATAGTCAGTGGTCAGTGCCACCATGGAGTACTTTCTGCTTTAAAACCAACTTTGCCTCACTAACAAGCAAAAGCCCCCTTTTTTCTTTTTTTTTTTTTTTTTTTTTTTTTTTTTTTCATTTCTGCGCTGCAAGGAGCTTCATTTTCATTAACCACCATTATTTCACTGTGTAGTGGTTTAGATTTGCCAATCTGAGATTTCAAGAGCGACTCAATTGCCTTTTCTTTCCTGACACCCTGGAGCAGGGAACTCAGTGACAGAAACGAGGTGCAGGGCAGGGGTTGCTTTGGACTTCTCGAAATGCAGCAGGGCAGTTTATTCCAGCACCTCCCAAAGCGTGTGATCTGCATTCTGGGAGAGTACATCAAAGCCTGAATTGAAGTTACTGGGAGTTTGGGCTGCAGAAGGGATGGAGGACTGGGTTCACAGAACTGCTCTGAGGAAGGTTGTGTGCATGTGTGGCGTTAAGCATTAGCGAACAGTCTGTTACATGTTTTGGGGTTATGTTTCTGACAAAGCACAGTCTGGTTACATTTTCTTCATAAAACATTTATAGCTGCCTTCAGTGGTAATTATACATACAGAGATTTATGATTAAAATGTACTAGCGCTTCCTCTTTTGACATCTTAATTGTTTTTTAAAATTTTAGCAAGGACCTGTCAAATTCTTTGCATAACATGGAATGGTCTCCAATGTAAATTATGTTAAAAAAGAAGTAAAAATGTGTCTTATTTGGTGGACAAAGACACTTGTAAACAATTTCAGAAGCAAAACAGGCAAAGAACTGCACTTTGTTTAGATGGCAACACATGAAGAACTGAAATGAAATTAATGTGTGGCTGTTCAGCAGTTTCTCTTCTGTGTTGTAACCACTTTATAATCAACTTCAAGGATTATTTCACAGTTACTCTTTCAATCTCCAACATGAACACAGAATATTTGGTATTCCTGGGAGGAAATTTTGAACAGGCTGAAAACAGTTTTGCAATTCTCACCTAGTCCCTTACTTCATTTCTTGGTTCAAATTCTATATTTTCAGCAAAATATTTATCTTCATTTTTTTTTTTATACTTTTCACTGTATGGATACAGTCACATTTTGTACCCTGCAGTTAAGCTTTAAATCGCCTCTTCAGAACACAGGCACTAAGGATTTTTATCTTGGATGGAAGGGCAGCAAAGCAGCATGAATACTTCCTGGGCATAAAAATAGACTATAGTAAAACAACAACACACAACTTTGGAGGATTTTTTTCCCCTTCTAGAAATTCATGAGTATTTACAAGTACAAGATCCCATAAGTCATCCAAATACTCTCAAATCTGAGTACTCCTGAACCACAAATTCTGTTACTCTCTCTAATCAATTGATTTTTGTTTTTTTCTGTTGGATCTGCTTCTGGGCATAAACATGGGAATGGCAGCAGTCAAACTTGTGGAGGTCATATTTACAATTTACATATTTACTCTTGTAGAGGCAACAGGGGTACTTGAGAAAAACTCAGCTAAGATTTCAGTAGAGTATTAAAAAAAAAAAAAGGAATGGTGAATTGCTCTCTTTTTTAGGGTAGATTTGTATGTAACTAAAGTGAAAATATTATTTTCTTATTCTTTTATAACTGTAGATATATATACATTTTAAAACTTATTTAAGGGAAAGCTCACCAGAACACTTTTTCAAAAAAATAAAAGAAATGCTCCCAAAGGGATAAAGGAATCAAAAAACCCTTTGTTTGATTTATTTGTGATAAGGTCCTCCAAAACTTCATCTTTTATGACTTGAAAAAAAGAGATGTACACAACACTCCTAACCTCCTGTTATGACAGTTTATGTTTCCTATCCAGCTTATTTAACTCAAATGCCTGGGAAATAGACACAATTACCACCTTATGGAATGCTACTTAACTTTAAATGCTCCCCTCTGAATAGAAATCCACTTTATCTTCTCAGAGTTATTCCAGTTTCTCAGGAATTATTTCCTCTATAGGCTCCTGAAATGCTCTTGTTTCATCATTTAAAAATTTAAACTAACAATTGTTCAGAAATATCTTTTATTAGAACAAAGGCAATTCCCATGCAGTGGATTCTGTTCACAAGGGCTTGTACAAAGGAGCTGCATACTATGCCCATATACAGCTTTAATCATTCACTCTTTCAGCTGTTATCAATTTAAAACCAATGAAACTCCCACACTGAGTCCATTTGAGCAGTCAATTTTAATATCTTGGGGCATCTGTAGTTATTCTGAATTGGCTGCAAAAGCAGAACTAACAAGTTAAGCTCTAACCATAAGTCTACATCAGGCTGGTAAACCATACATCAAACACCGACAGTTAGTCAATACTGTAGTATGAAAAACCAACAAGCATTTTTAAGAAGAGCAATATATTCATAATATGTTTGGTGGTATGGTTTACATTACACATCCGTGCTATCTGCACGTGAAAAATTCTGCTGGAGATGGTGGGGTGTGTGACAGCTTTGCACAGGGATATAAAGCCAGACACCAGAAGAGAAGGGAAAGGACGTTCACAAGTTGTAGAGTATAAAATGATGATTATGGCTGCAATGAATTGCTCGTTCTGGAGAGCTTCAAGTTTTCCCTGAGCTTGACAGGGATACTTTTTTTTTTTTTTTTGAGTAGCTCTTGTAGGCTGCAGGAAAGTCACTAATCCTGGGCTGCAGAAATCTCAGCTATGGGAGACAATTCTTCTGGAAATGAAACAATTAAAACAAAAGTCACTAAAGCCACATCCTCACTGAGAATGTCATTGTTTAACTGTTTTGTGTGCACATGGATGAGATGTGGCCACACTTGGAAGGAACTTGTACTTCAGTGTTTTTTATTAAAAAGAGAGGGAAGGGCATAGCCAATACTCCCATGTCTCAGGAAGGAGCTTAAATTCTGGCATGAGAGAAGATGGTATAATGGTACAATGCCCAAGTTTTTAGAAACATGAATTATATCTATGTAATCCTGTGCCTTTCAGGGACAGAATTAACTGTGAAACATCTGGATTTGAACTGCTGGACTGACAGAGCTTTGTATCAACATCCAAGCTGTTTGTTTTCTTTGTATTTGTTTGAATGTTGGGAAGGAAAAAAAAGAAGGTGAATGAAATGAGAAAATCACATATGAATGTACAAGGAGAGGGATAGGACAGTAGGCACCAGAGCTGTGAACTTTTGCAGAGTGAAGTGATGCATTTGGAGCCATATTCTTAAAGGTGACTTCTTCTAGCTGCTCTATCTGTAGTCAGACACATTAAGTCAGACATTAAAGTGATGATGATTCCAGACTGGGGCTCCAAATGCCACGACACTTTTACAATAAGTGGGGCAGGTCCTCAGCTGACTGAAGTCGGCAAGGTTGTCAATGGAGCTCCCCTGATTTATGCAAGCTGGGAATCTTGCCAGTCCTTTTAATGTGGAGATTTACTATATATCGTTGATCTGTGGTGGTCATCAATTTAAAAAAAAAAAAAAATTACATTTGTGAACAGTTACTATTAAGTGGCATATGAGCTGCCAGATTTGCTTCATATTCTCAGAAAAAGGGAAAATAGTACCACAGACACAGGTCTCTCTTAAGAAATTCTGGTGTTTTACTGGGGACAAGAACTTGTTTGAATTCAAAGAGAGGGTGTCTGCTGTACTACTCAAAACACTTCTGCCAAAATGAGACATTTCAGAATTCTCTGAATCATTTCTTAACATCATGTCAAAGGAACAAATAATTTTGTTCACTGTCTGGCCATCCACAAGGCTTAGGAAAAAAGCTTCCAAATGTCCATATCAAAGAAAGAAATACCCCTATGACCCATTGTCCTGACAAGTCAAAGGAAACCTTTCCTAACTTTCCCTAAGCTTTGATGTGCACCAGAACACTTGCAAAATTCCTTCATAACCTGCAAGAATTACAGAATACACCAAAGGTGGGCCTTAATCTGCTCTTTTGGACTTCTCATGAACATTCTGCTCATTACATTGAACTACTCTAAGGTCCAGTGAAACATATGATACAATAAAGACATTTTCCCTTGCCTGGAAGTGAAATGGTTGGGGATCTCTGTGCTGCGATCTGCACAACCACCAACATATGCTGAGCCCTGTTCTATAGGCTATCAAGCCAAATCACAGCTAGTTCCTTTCACTAGCAATTGAGTGGCTTTTATTTTCATCTTGAAACAGTTGTAACCATTCCAAATTTTATGCTGTTTTGGTTTTTGCCTTAGCTTATGAAATACATTCAATGGAGTTCCTTCAGTGTCTAGCTTTTGGGAAAGAAAGATCCATCCTTAAAAAAAAAAAAAAAAAAGAAAAAGAAAAAAAAAAGAAACCTAAATAAATTTCTTGCCAGCTGCATAACTTCATTTTCCTCATTTCCCACAATGTCATTTATGTGAGGTTGTTGCTCATGTTTTTTTACTGTTTGCTGAGAGTGTATTTTGTGATAGTGTATTACCAACACAACCATCATAGCTTAAAGATCACAGTTTCACAGAAGTTTCTTTTCCTTTGTTGGTCTAGAAAATCTCAGAAACCAGGATGTTAGGAGGCCAACATCACGTTGAAGGTTGGCAATTCATTCTGGGCAATACTAAATCATGACAAAGCTCCAACATAAAGATCAAAGTTCAATTATAGACTATAAAGTCATTTTAAAAGAGAAGATTTATATATTATTTTTCTAGCATATTAGTGCAGATTCTGTAAATTCTGAGAATATTTCAATCCCGAGGAACCAAGGACCCCTGCCCTAGCATATAAATTTGAACAGTTATTCTCAAAATAACACTGCTCAAATGGCAGACATGGGACATGCCTCTTATTTATTATTTCTAGGTTGTGTGCACGTGTATATCTAAGAACACAAGTGTGCTTGGAGACACAAACACATTCCACAATGTCCCTGTACTGCACATCATCTCAGAAATGTTTCAAAAAACTTTGATATTTTGTGCAAGCATGAGTGAGATGGAACAAGGACAGATGATCTTCATTAGAGCTCTCACTGGAGCATGAAGAGCCCCAGCCACCAGCCCATTGCAATGGATGGAGCCAACGTGCTGTTCCCATTCTGGCTTCTTTTATGCACAGGACTAGAAAGCAAACGGGACAACGATGACAAAAATAACTTTTTGTCGTGCAAAGTGTCGGTGCATCTTCATTTTCAGATCAACACATAGTTAACATCTAACCATCAGTCTTCTACATTCCCTGGTCTGAGTTCTATCCTCCTTATTATTTTCATTTAACTCCCTACTTTACTTTCTACATGGATATCTGCTACACTCTACACAAGCAAAGTTTGAGTAAGAGTTAAATGACAATCACATAATTTCTAGATTTCCTGATAACAGTGTTGGCAGAACAAAGTACCCCAGGAGATCAAACTGCTATTTAATTTTGAAGCCTGTATTCCCAAATTTGGTTAATGTGGAGAAATGTGTTGAGTCTCCTGGCCAAGTGTGCACGCATCAGCGACTCACAGAGCACAGGGCTGTGTTTAAGTGAACTTACCACCTTAAAATGTATTTACTCATGACTATAATTTACGTGTTAAATTTATTGGAGTTTTGGTTCCAGTGTGACATACAATGTAAAAAATCAATATAGATTTGAGAGCTTTATAGTGCCCCTGGCAAATATGAATAGCACTTGATGAAAAGTGAAGGTTTTCACAGCACCTACAGTGCCACTGCATTGGAGTAATTAACACCACACGCTTCACAGATATTTATATCAATTCTTCACCAGCACACAGAACAGCTCTTTGTCAGGAATTTGGTACCAAGATGTCCTGCAAGGCTTTATACACACTTTTATTATGAGCCCCTATTTTAAAGGATTTACAATTCTGACAGAAGTATTTCCCTGTGGAATAAAAGTTCGTAGGCATGTTCTCAGAGCTGGAGGAATTTTTTCTTGTAAAAATTGGTTAACATTTTTTTTCCCTTAAGAAATGAGCAAATAAATAGTTCTGAGGGGTTTCTGAAACCATTTAAGTCACCTTTAGAAAAATAAATAGATGCATCTTATAATACAAAAATTTGGCAAGCTTTTCATTGGTAATCTGAGTGGTTTCATTTTGCGATTTAAAAATATTCTAATGCGAGGCTAAAAATTAACATTTAAAAGTGGTCTCTGCATAAGCACCACAACTGCATTTTCATAACATTTTAACAGATTAAGGGGATAAACTGTGGTGAAGACAATGAGGGAACCTTATCAAATGAGCATTTCACATAGACTTACCGTAGATTGGAATTAAGCTGTGCTAACGAATCCTGCCTCATTTGCATGGCCGAAACCTAATCCTAATGAAACTTCATGGTAGATAACTAACATGTTTTCCTCATGGCAACGTTAATTTGGTAATAAAACTCTGCTGGGTATGGATTCTGAGTTACTGCACCACAAATCAACAACACCTCTGTTATCTGTGAAAAAGTATCCCAGGTAGAACCAAGTTATGTTTATGAATCCAGTGCTTAATGCAGCTCTAGCCAAACCCAAATTCTTCTGGCTTTCCTAGAGAGATATATTAGAAGGTGGATTTGAGTTATGCTAATGAATCTGGATTTGTTAGCAGGGATCACATCTGATCCCTATGTAACACCACAGGAGATTCATCAGCCACACTTTATTATACTAAAAAAAACCCCAACCTTTAAATCCAGAAATTAAAAGACCATAAATTACTCCTCTATTACTGTAATAACTGAAACACACTAACATGACACATTCAAATCCCACCCTCGACTCACAAATAGCTTCAAAAAGGCAAAACCCTCCCAAGTATTGAAATCAGTAACTACAAATGTATAAGGACAGATCCTGAAAGTTTGGTGTGCAAGCAGGCACACCTGACACACACATATGCTGCATAAATGACATTTTTTCAAAGTTCTGTGTCACCTGGAAGCAGAACCCCTTAACTGAGGCACATTGTGGCTTCATATAATGAGGATTTCCTTACAGTAAACAACACTGCACTGAGCATCTCTGCACATATCTAAAACATAAGAACTTAATTCATCAAATCTTCTTCTCTCCAGACATGGGCCCAGCTGGTGTTGAACTCTTGTAGCTGCTTTAGCTTATGCTGGCTGGGGTCAATCTCTTGGCTCAGGACAGACAAGTTTAATGCACACTAGCTACACCCCTTGCCATTTTTGACACACCACTGGAAAACTTTCCCTCCAGAGATTGACAGGGGTGGCTGGCAAAATGCCTCTTTCTAGTCAATTTGCATGTGCAGTTGTGGGTTTCACACATAATAATTTGGGAGTGCGTAAATTTTTCAAGCATTATTCCAGACAATATTTAAAAACACAGCTTTACTTGCATGTTAGTGGTCAGAATGCTACTGCCTTCAACTACCAGCTTCTCAGTGAAACATTTCTTGGATAAACTAACAAACACATTTTATCAAAGAAACAATTTTTTAAAAGTATGTGAAAGTGATGGCTGACCAGCTTAACATGAAATTGGAATAGGAAAAAAAAACCCCACAGATTCAAAGCCTTTCTTATTTGCTGACATGTATTTCAAATTGTTAAAAATGGATTTTGTTGGTGAGTTAGAAAAATAGTGAGAGAAGACAGCAGAAAGTCTTTCAACAAATTAGTCAGCACAGCATTTATTTTGGGTTCTAAAACATAAAACTGTATTGATATTCCTTTCTTAAAAAGAAATGGAGCTTTGTGCAGCATCTTGATTTGCATTGTTCATAGTGTTAAATGGAGGGGCTTTTACCACTTGCACACTGAACTAGAAAAACTGGAGGAGCAGTCAGATATCACAGAGGTAGATGAAACATACATTGATTCTTTTTTCTTTATAGTTCAACATGTGTTACGAGACACTGCAACAAAACCATATTTAAGAAGTGCTTGTCCACTACACTGAGTCAAATATTCATTTGTGACTTTTTAATTTTTACACCATAAAGAAGAATAGAAGACTGAACACACCTTTAATAAGTCCCTTTTCTTGCAATGATTTCAAGGAGGGTCTTCGGGAGATGAACTTCTTTAATCTGCTTTTAACTCGGTTTCTGTCATTTGTGTCAGAGGCACTGTAGTTCAGCCTGAAAACTGAAGGAAATCAAAAGAGAAATTTTTAGTGGAACGATATTTCTAAATTAACAGTTGGTTTCTGAAATATCCTGAGGAAAGAGTGGCCATAACCACCCTGGTAAGATCCCAGTCATGCGGTAGGTCAGCAGCGTGGCTGGTTGGACACTACAAACCATCTGATTAATACTTTTGTGAATAAACACGATGAGTTCACTCTGCCGGTTACGCGCAGAGCTCTGTTATTTATTGCCCATAAGTATTTGGATGGCGACCAGTTTGCTCATGAAGTGTTCACGAATCCCACAAGTTTCACATGGGTGATTTTTCAGCTCCAGCTCCAGGCTCAGAGTGTGTTACGCACTATTAGCTGTGCACTCCTTGCAATGAGAAAGGATGGATGGTCACACCACCAATGAAGGACTGGATTCCCTTGCCAAGATGGATTAAGGATTATATATATATTTAATGCAGTTATAGAAAACATGGCTACGTGCCACGAAATGTGTGCAAGATGCATTAATTTATGGAAAGAAAAGTATTCCCGTCCTAATGATTATATTTTATTATATTTAAGCATTTACCAAACTGAGAAACAATTTGAGCACAATTTATCCCTGCTCTGTGTCAAAAAGACATAGAATCCAGCTGCAGAAAATCCCCTGGAGGAGGTTTCAAAGGCATAAATTTAACTTTTTCTCTGCTGAGGTGCTTACAGGGCACTGTGATGGCTATCAAAGTAGGCAGTGCTAGTAAAGAAGAGAAGTTCAGCATGCTCCAGAAGTAGCAGAGGTGCCATGGGGAGACCTTTCCTAGAGTATTTTTCCTGATCAAGCAGGTTTTTTAAGATTTTTAGCAAATCACCTGAGACCTGCCACCCTTAAATAACTCTTGTTCAGTGTCCTCAGCTCTGTCACTGTGCCCATTTCTGAGTAGTTTAATGGAGCAGCCAGAGTTGTGCAGCCTCCCTTGGCAAAGGCCTCCAGCTCAGAGAGGGGTGGCTTCTTCTTTCTAAGGGAAGAACAGCCTTCCTTCTTCTCTCGGAAATCAATTAACCAATCAATCAATACACCAAAATACAGTATTCTCCACAGGTGAATTGGCAGGAGCCTGGTTCATTGTCCCTTTGACAGAATTTCTAAAGAGATAATTTAGTTGCAGTTACAGACATATTCCCTTCTCTCCCCATCCAGACTGAACCTCCCCTACAATGCAGCAATCTTCAGACAGAGGGTCCAAACAAAGAGGGAGCAATATTAAAAGTATGATCATTATTATCAGTCTTTCTTTCTTTTTTTTTTTTTTTTTTTTTTTTTTTTAAAAATCAAGGCGTTTTGCATTAGTTTTAAACAGAACCAGAACATTTAAAGGTGCTCAATTATAAAACAATGGCAAGCTAAAATAACTGGTTAAGCAACAGCAACAACCCTGGAATATTGTGGTTTACATTACAAATCTGATTTTAACAGCCAAACTTGTAAAATGGTTTACGCTTTGCTGTTGTCAAGGGAGAAAAACTTGCCAAATTGTTCATTTTTAGTAAATAGAACATAGCCAATTAAGGAAAGCAATATTTAAACACATGCCTACAATGATCAGAGCATAGTTTGCTTCTGATTTCACTACTGATTTTAAGAGAAGAGTGTTCCATTTTCCCACAGCACTAAAATGACCCCACACATACTTCCACAAACTAGTAATCACACAGGACAAATAAAAGGACATTTTACTGGAAAATACATGGCTTGGTACAATAATCCATCACTTATGAAAACTAAAATTTACATTTTTTTAATGGTAGCATTCCTGAAGTGATGTATCATAGAACATAAAGATTAGCATTCAATTGATGGTTAGTGCTTTTTTAACATTATAGCGGAGGACTTTTTGTTCAAAATTGAGCAATCCTTGGCAGGGACAGGCTAAAATTCCAAGTCACTTGGCTGTGCTATAAAAAGAACAACAAATGGATGTTTCTAATTCTGCATCTTAGTGGTACTTTGAAACAGTGAAGTGAATTGTGTTTAGTTAGGGGTCTCTTTTTGTTGCCCAGCCCATAGCAATCACTTTGTCCATAGCAATTCACAACTAGGCTGGTTTTATCCTGAAGCTTCCCCAAATGATGCAAATGATGCAGACGTGAAAATATACTTTAAGTCAACCATTTGCCTGTCCCTTTTGCCATTCTGGGGGCTCTGAAGTGTTTTATGCCCACTTTGAGTCTACACCAGACCAGTTAGATCCAGTGAAGTACACGTGATCATCTTGTGAAGGGTAGGACAGCAGGGTGAACATCCTTATCTTTAAAAGAACAATTAACCCAGCTGGAAGTTTTATACCTGAAACAGCAATTATGGTGTTAAAACTACATCTAGAGGTAGGAATAATTATTGTCATGGATATCTTTGTATGTACCACATTTTGCTCTATAGCACACAGTTCAAAATAACAGTTCTCAATTTCTCATTTTCTTCTATTAAATACATGTGAGTCACCAGAAAAAAACCCTCCGAGCTTCACAGAAATTTAAGGGTTTAGATAGTATGTTCCAAAACCAAGCTTAGGCAGAAATATTCATGTTGGGATCTCACTTAGAAATACTTCTTCTCTTGCTTTCTTTTAATATTCCCATGTTAAAATGGCTTTGCTATTATATTTGGAAATGCAAAGACCAAACATTAAAAAAAAAGAAAAAAAATGAAAGGTATGAAAATCAAAAGCACAATATTTATTTTTTTTTTTTTTTTTTTTAACACCTTCCTTTTTAAATTTCAGGTTCTGGATTTGGCCAGAGGTATCCTATATGAAAGAGAGCTGATAAATATCAAACAACATAAAAAAAGAAGAAGACAGTTCTATACAGAAGCAAAAATAAGACACTTAAGGACTGAAGTATAAAATAGTAATACATTTTTTCTGCTAGTGCAAGTGCGTGCAAGGATATTTCATCAGCAAAAATGTAACCTGATTATTATCTGATTTTCATGTTTGGCTGGTAGTAAGTTGAACCCTCAGATCTAGAAAAGTATTTCTGATTACTTGTGACCTGTTATTAGACCTACATTATTCCACAAATTGGAAAGGTATGAAAGGACAAATGAAATAATGTCAAGATCTTTTCCTCAGTTCTCCATATATATTAAGTCAAACCATCTAATCACAATAGGGGAGTGCCATTCAGATTGGGTACAAAACCAAAATAGTATAAACACATTTTTAGGACTAAAAGAAAGAGCACATCTTTGGCCCTTATCATTGGATTGCACTGTAATTACAATGGCTGAATTAGAGGGGATAAGTACAGGTTAAATGTTCGGAAAAAAAAACCCAAACCAAACCAAAAAAAACCCCCACAATAAAAAAACTGAACAAAAACTGACCTTCCTTTTCTGTCTTATATAAATCATCTGACTCCTTATTCAAATATAACCTTATTAATAACATATAAAGAACAGAAGCATGAAAGGCAAGAATGAATGCAATACCTCCTAGTGACACAGTTCTACAGAAAGCAAAAGAAGTTTTGAGATGTACAGATGAATAATTACTTTTTAACCTTCAATGCCCCGAATTGTAGCTATGAGAATAAATTTTCTATAGTTTACTCAGGATTAAGCAGTGGCCAAGAAACTGCAAGGTGAAGCTACAAAAGCCTTTCTCCAAGATTTTGGTGTGGCGACCACTCGCAGAAGTAGGCAAGACTCTGAACTCTTCAGGGTCAGGATAAAAATGTTTATGAGAGTACTTTCTCTGAATTTTTTTTTTTATCATTCATGCACCTAGACAATGTATTCTAGCAGAATGTTTTTCCTGGGTGTGATGTTCTGAGCAAAGCCTGGATGATTCAGAGTGTAAAATTTTTTAATATGTCCTATACTCCATATCTTATTGGCAAGACTTTGTAACTCCCTATAACACGATCTCAAATTTCTTCCAATGACTTTTATTTCACTCTTAATTTACTCTGCATTTGTACATAATCTCAGGGGTTTACCTATGATTAATTCCTGCCAGGTACAGTGCATCTGAACACTTCCAACGTGTTGAAAGCATTGGTTTTTGAAGAACTATCCATTAATGACTTTCTGAACTGTGACAATGGATATTGACAGTGCTTGTCAGACTAAAGCACTATTGATTGTCTCACATCATGTGTATTGCAAAACCAATTTCTTTCAAGTACCTCTTCCTAACTGAAATACATTATTACGATGCCTATCTGTTTATTATAACGCCCAAAATTACCGTATGTAATTCATTTGGATGGAAAGAGCAGAATGAAGAGCAGCAGTGAGAATGAATAAAGTTTCAACAGATTCAAATATCTTTACATTCTTACCTTCTCTGCCATGAGCCTTGATCTCCAGGGAAAAAAATATACAATTATTCTGGACCATGCATATAGTTTTAAGTACTCTTCATAGACACTAAAATTTTGTTAAGTTCTCAGAAACAGATGAGTTGTAGTATAATTATAACACTCATAAACAGAGTTTAGGTAATTATTTCCCAAGGAATACAAAAAATTACAGGCTTGACTATTCAAAATACATAACACACTGACCAAAATCCTATCTGCAACTTTCTTAAAATACATATGAGCAGATCCATGTGCTCAACTCTCATCTCTGATATCTTAAAGTAATAATTTTCTAAAGTCCTTTGCGGACTCGTAACTAGAGTCCTCAGCAACACCTTACAGGACTGAAGCAAAGCTGAGATGGCAAAAGAGGGAGGCAGGAATAGTTCCCTATGACTTTAGAGAAAGAAAGTGCCACTCTAACAGCAGTGTTATCACATATGTGCAAATATATTAATAGGAAGAAATTAATTAGACAATTAATTAATTTCAAGTAATGGGAATGCTTAATTGCTGAGTGTCTTATATTTCTGAAGAGGCATATCTTAATGTGCAGAGGTGTGTGATTATGCCTACATTCTAAAAGACACAGTAATTTAATATATATTGACTCATGACTTCAAGTTTTGCTGGATACTGCTGGAATCCAGAATTCAATATTTCATCAAAATTTTTTGGCCTGCAGCAGGTGTGAAACTACTGTTATTCCTTTAAGGAAGGAGCAGCATGCATCCTTGACTGTAAAAATAGACAGGTTTTCAACTAGCACCAGAGTTTTGAAAGTGACAAAAACAAGTCCTTCCTCTTTCCTTTTCTTTGTGATGCTCTGAGATGGAGCCAATAAAATCTGCTCACTAAGGATAAAGAATTCACCTCACCTTCTTTATTGAGTTAAGGACTTTTGCCAGTCATCCTGTTTTATCCCTTAGTGAAATCCCTGGGCATGTCTCTAAATTATACACACTACAATTACTAATTTTTTGTTTGTTTGTTTGTTTTGTTTTGTAAAAAAGTAGAATGAGAGACAGGTAGACAGCTTAAATACACTAGAAAAATGACTGACAGAAAAAAAATGCAGGAATTGGGCATTGCCTCTGATCATTATTCTTATAAGCTTCAAAATTACAGATTTTACAGCTACAGAGCACAGACTCAAAATGTGCAGCCTCAGAATGAGCATCACCTTCCAGGAGAGGCTCAGAAGATTTTGTTTGACTTGGCACCAAAGGACCTGAAGTCATTCAGGTTTATGGTGCAATAATAGATATTTGCCACAAATATATCTACATTTACAGATGTTTATGAAGTAAGCTCAGAAATAAACAATAGGAAAAAGAAAACAGTGATTATATAGCGCAAATAATTTTTCTGTAATATGACAGCCTAACAACTTAAGTGCTCAGTAGTGTCATTACACTTTGTGAAATTTGCGTGCATTAGCAGTAAAGATTCAATAAAATGACTGTATAATTCATATCTTGCATCATGCTCTTATGCATATAAAATTTAAAAAAAAAAATTCCCCTCTAATAATAAATGGAAATAAATTAATAGCGTGTTAAACATCACTACACATTTACATTGTAAAATAAAAATGTCACTCCCCACACAGTTTTTCTTAGTGGTATTTGTACCATAAGTGTTTAGAAATGCAAGCAATATTTCTGAGTGTATATTGGATTTATAAACACAGATCATACCAGATACCTTTATTTAATAAAATAAATTATATTTTTTAGAAAATAAAAATGCAATAGGCTAAATCTATCTGGATTTCAGTTGTGCATTTGATATGATGCCAAACAGGAAATAATTAGTTAAAATAGAGAAGACGTAGAGAACTAAAACAATAACTGTGAAGTGACTAAATAAGGTATTAAAATGAGCTTTGTTGAAAGGAGAAACTACTGTATTGAAGGGAAGTTACCAGTGGAAGTCCTGAAATATTCTTGGAACTGGTCTTCGTGTTTTCATTAAAGACTTCAGCAGGAAAAGTAGAAGCATTCAAAAAATTACTTGTTGACTTAAGGCTGGAAGCATTGTCAGTTGGGACAAAAATTTGGGATATCAGGCAAAAATTCTTGGTGACTTTGAGACTGGAAACTGGAGTAACCAGTTAGTAACCATTAGTACTGTCACAGCATGGTTAGAGGAGGACTGGAATTATGGAATCTTAGAGTCATTAAGGTTAGAAAATACCTCTAAGACCATCAAATCCAACTCCTCCTCAGCACTTCCAAGCCCACCACTAACCCATGTCCTCAAGTGCCACATCCACACATCTTTTGAACAGTTCCAGGGATGGTGACTCAACCACTGCTCTAAGCAGCATTTTCCTGTACCTGACCAACAAATCTAAAATATTTATTTTTTAATTAATAAAAAAATAATTCTCTCTCATGAGTGCATAACCTTGGACACTCATATTTGAGGTGGAAATTCCTGTCAGAAGAGTGCAGGCAGAAGCCATGAGAAGCACCAGGATAAAGAGGCTGCTGAAATTTTGGAAGGAGACAGGGAGCTTGGAATGTTTGGCCAGCTAGAAAATGGCTGGGAAGAGTTGTGATTGTTCTCTATGAATTTGCTGGTGGGGGTAGGAAAAGGAGCAGGAGAGGAGAAGAGGACAGCAGGGAGGGAGAAGAGCTGTTTTAACTGAAGAACAATGTTGGCATGAGAATAGATGAGTATAAACTGGCCATAATATGAAGTTCTAAACCACCCTTTTAAAGAAGTTATGGTGGCAAATAAAACTAAAAGAATTTAAGATGCAGCTTAATAAATTTATGTATGAGGACACAGAACATGGTACCTTGTGACAGGAGAGACTGGATTAGATCACTCAGGACTTGCCAAGCCTTTCTTTCCACAATTTTTTTTTGGTATTGTCACAATATTAGAAACACTGCTATACAAACTTAACTCAAATATAAAAAAGCCACAATGCCAGAAATCAATGAATTCATTTTATTCATACAGTATGACCAGTTTATGTTCATCTAATGTAAAACATGTGGGACTTGGACGAAATCTGCTATAGCACACAAAGTCAGACTATTTAGAGTCAAGGAAGAGAGAGCACAGTGTACTTGGGAAGGGGAAACTGGTCTGCCCAAGCTCATGTCAGGGATTAGACTCTTGACACAGGCTCTTTGCAAAAATATTCCCAGGAGAATACTCAATGGATGGTCGAACACATAGGAGTTGAACAGTGGTCCTTGCCCTTACCTAACTGGGTGAATCAGTGTTTGCAGCCACACAGTCTTATCCCACTCATAAAACATGACAGGTACTGAGCAAAAGAACTGCAATATATGAGTTGATGACTTTTGAAGCTGACATATATAGTATAAAATATTATTTAAGGAGACGTCACAAAACAAAATAGAAACTCCAGTCAACTGGAGGTTGAGGAAGACAGAACAAGATACTGAAGACTATTTCCAGATTGAGTTGAGCAAGTAATTTACAATAAATAATGCATTCAGGGGCTTTTAGAATATGGAGTTCTGTTTGCTTTCTTCTGTCGTGAAATATATGCAAATAACTTTCAAGTCTTTAGACTTGCCTCCTGAGTTAATCTGAAAAAAAAACCCCAAAAACCTTTACAACCTTTTGCAAATATTATGAATAGTCATCACTTACATTAAATTGCTCAGGCAAAAGGACAAGAAAATTATATGGTTCCTTTTTCTACCAGGAGCACTGTACAGATTTACACCAAAAGAAAACCCTTTTGGGGGGCTGGGTGCTAAGTAACCACGTGGAAATTTTACCTCAAAAACCTACATATAATTCTGCCTCATGCTTTTGGAAGCAAATTAATTATCTGTAGAGAACAAGGGAGTCTTGTATTTATATCGACCTTGTTAAGAATTATACAAATGTTTCAAATATTGAAATTTTTACATGTGCTTGGATACTGTGTTTTTATTCAGATCCAGTCTTTTGGGACCCTTCCAGAAAGAATGTCCTACCAATGAATTTCCTTTTTCTTGAAACTTTTATTAATTATGTTTCATTCTTCTAAATTTTAAAAGTAAATTATTTTGACATTTAATTATATTCCCATTGCACTCATAACCCTATATGTTTTGACCCACAATGAACTTCCAGCGTTTCTTATACAATAAAGGACAGAATTAATTCACAGTGCTTAAGTTATGAAACCAACATGTTAAAACTGTTTATTTCCAATGAGAAAAAGTAGTGACATTCAGCTCTATATTTGCTATTTCAAACCACAAGTTCCAGCACATTTTTTTTTCTTTTAAACAGCAAATTCAGTACTTTCCAGTGAATGTAGATGTAGTAGTTTATAAAGAAGAGCACAACCATTATCCTTAAAGTAATAAAAAAATATCTAGCCAGAGATCTGAAATCCATTTGCTGTACTCTGTCAACTATACCTTATCAAATTATGCCTATCCCAATTATGTCATTAGAGTAAGACCAACAACAAAAGATCATCTGTGAGCTCATTTTTAAAAGGAGCACATCGTCAGATTTCAAAATTCTTTTTACTTCTTACCTCAAGTGAAAATTCTGGTAAGAATCTCTAGTATCTATGTTCACATTAATATAAGCCTTAGACAGTCACCCGCGTGCCATCAACTAAATTTTATTTTTATATAGAAATTATTTCCATTTGCTAAGATCCGACTGATCTTCAGACTTTTGAGCAGTTACAGCTCTTTGCTCAGGAAGCTTCCATGTGAGGACACTGGAAAAGCTTCCCTAAAGGTGATTTAGGATCTGCATAAAATAAACAAACCCGTAAAGTGGACCAAAAGCAGGCTACAGCTTTTTTTTTTCGAGAGGCTACCTTATAGAGACTGTGAGTGCAGAAGGTGCCTTGTGATATGTGCTGTGGGTCATCCTCCTGTTGGACTGACACAGGGAATTACAGGAGGAGAAGGAAAGTCCAGAAAGGAGCTGTTGGTTTGTTTAGCCATGTATTTTGTGGCTGGGACCCCCCAGTCTGCCTGGCCCTTGTGTAGGGGCTCAGAGTGGGACACCTCCAGAGAGAGTGCTGGGCATGTGGTGACATTTAGAACTTCATCTAGTCTCCAGAACA
Organism: Certhia americana; assembly: GCA_018697195.1. Lineage (NCBI taxonomy): Eukaryota > Metazoa > Chordata > Aves > Passeriformes > Certhiidae > Certhia > Certhia americana. Next base: position 3,061,417 of record CM031863.1, read on the forward strand.
GCTGCACTGGAACAAGCTGCTCGAGCAGGCAAATAGCTACTAATTATCAGGATATTTTCCTGAAATAAAATCAGGCCAGCCATCACAACAACTCTGAGACACTTCAATCAGCTATGTGTGGGGTTTTTGTGGGTGCACTGACTCTCTGTTTGACCAGCCGTGGTCAAAATTCAGACAAAATGTTAAAAAGGGCCAATAGAGGACTGTTTTAGCTTTAAAATTAATGTTCCAGCTGACAAACTGCACAGGGGCTTAACCTACTTTAGAACATATTTAATAGCATAATTTAGTCTCGAAAAAGAAAAGCAAAATAACTAATGATAGACAAATTTAGGGGTCGAATCTAGTTCAGATAAACATTCAAAAGTTCAGATGTTTAACTAAACCTTATCTTGTCCATGAAAAGCCTCAAACTGAAGGGCTCTATCAAATGTAAGCAAAGTACATGAGATTGTGGAAACTTTTCCTCACAGAAGGAAAGCTATTATCAGAAACCTGCACCTTATTGCAGCACTCACGTGTAAAGCAGTTAAGCATCAAAGTGAAAGCAAAACATTTCAGAAAACTGCTTCATGGTCACAGCAATATTTGGATGAAATCCAATACAGAGAAAAGAAAATAATATTAAGGGGAAAGATAATACAAATGCAATTATACTATCAACCAATAAAACTTGATAGCTGAAACCTTCCAAGCTTAGAGAGAATAAGGAAACTGGAGATCAGAGGACTCTGCCTTTTGAAGTCTTGCTGTCCAGATCCTGGGGACCATTATCCAGCTGAGTATTTTAAAGACATTATGAATATTCTGTCACAGAATTAGAAAGCTTTATTACTGTGAATGACCTGTAACTTGAGCAGGGACAGCTACAAATGAATTCAAAATAAACAATTGTTTGGAAAAGGTGAATTCTGCTAACTTATTTTCTGAGTTGTAACACACCAGTTAAAAAAACTTACTTTCAAACATTTTCCTTGTGGGTTATTGATAACAGAAAGTATAATTCTACTGGATTCTCTCCATTCTCACATTCTCCAAACACAAACAATTTTTTAAAAAACACTGCTCTGCCTTGCCTGGCACTGTTTCTCACTCTGCAAGCAATATCTGCTACAGCACCCCAAAAGAAACCAAATTCACACAAATGTTGCAGCAAACTATGGTGTTTCAGGGTCCTTTCATTTTCTTCCCCTTTCCACATGTCACCATGCTTCAATCACCCCTTAAGCCTCTCCCTCACCTTTTCTTCTACCTCCATCCCTCCAGCTACCTGAGAAAATAACTGAAAAGATTTGCTTTTCTCCGAGTTGAACCCCACATTCAAACCATCAGATGCCAAAACAAAAAATATTTTAAACCAGATATCAAATGTCAGTTCAGAAATGACTATGTATCTTTCATTTTGAACAGAGGTAAAACAATAAATCAAGTATTTCACTGCTTGTAATTGTGCCTTATTATCAGTTCTACCCTTGATCCATCGTATTGAGTGATCTGCAAATAACACTGTATAATAATCCAGGTGTTACAGTGTTTTCATAATTTATTCATTAATTTTTAATTCTATCTTTTGATTTTCATTCAAACACATCAACTGGAATACTTTCAAAAGAATGGAAGGTAGGAGCATTATAACACCCTAAAATAATCATCTTTAAATAGAAAGGAAAGAGGTTATTACAAGCGTTTTCACACAAATAAATATATACAAAGATTATTTTTGGAGGAACATCTGAACTTCTAGGAAACCATAGAATTGAGTTGAAGAGTTTTGTTTAAGTGAATGTTTCTATGGCTTGGGTAGAACACATCAGTGATCCTGAGATCATCACCTGCACTGCTCAAATTTTAGTCATGTTTCTGATTCTTCCTGTATCACTTCTCAAGGGAAAAGCTGTGCTGCCCAAGAGCCAGTTGACTCCTGAGAAAAATAGAAGAAAATGTGTTTTCTGAAACACCATTGGTCACATCCAGTCTGTTCTAGAAAGAGTGAGCATGAAGTGATGTGGATCAAACCATGAGTTCCTGCACCTTGATTAAAGTTTTTCATTTCATCTACCCACCAAGAAAAAGGCTGTCTTTCCCTGATTTGTAACTTTGTGCTCCAAAGTCTGCTAAATGGCAAATGATCCAAGGTGCATCTGGCTGTCCTCCTGTTCTGCCCTGCCCACATCTGGCCACCTTCCCTTGGGCCCTGAGTCCTTGGACTGAAGAATAACCTTCCTCAGCAAAAGTGTCTATAAAATGTACTATCACTATATGATTGCAAAATATATTAACTGTAAAGCTTTCTCTAGTAGGGCTTCATACCTGTATGCTTTTAAAATTATTTTTGTTCAGTACAAAGTGTCTTCATGAATTTCAGGGTAATTCCATGATGACTCTTTTTCGTTACCAAAGGGATTTTTTTTCAAAGGCTTTAGCACTGGGTTATTTTTAAATATTTTAATTTCATTTATTTTAAATGTGCCATTTGCAAAAAGTTGCTCAGTTTTATAAGAATATTACTTCTTTGTTTAAATTGAATACCTTAAATATTAATTACAAAAATCATTACACATGTAGGAACATATTTTATATGCTATGAAAAGGCTTAGGGCAGGTTTGCTCTCTAGTTTTCATAATGAATGAATTGGATGCAAGACATTAAAGGACAGCAGAATCTACATGTCCTGGTTGTTTACTTTTAACATCTAAAAAAGTCTCAATGAGAGAGATAAATACAATCCTACACTGTATCAGGTGAGCCAATTCCACATGGGAGACTGAGTTCGGCTTTCCAAATCTGTAGGAAGACCTAGACTTGAATATCTGTGCAAGAAACACTGACTGAAAGGGAAAGAGATTTAGAAAAGAGTTATTTGAGGTGATCAGAAAAAAGAGAAAAGCAGCACCCTATAGCAGGAAAAACTACAAAACCTTGTCTGGCCTATTTATCAGCCCAAGCAGAGGGTGGTACACCTGAGGCAGAACTGTTGAAAATGAAGAGCAGGCTAAATGTTGCCACAAGAACACAATTGTACCACAAGTCCATTTAGGCTGAAAATTAAAGTGCTTTCAGCTTGAAAACTGGAGTTTTGGAACATTTTTTTCCAGCCTGAGCTGAGGGGCAAAAGCATTACTACCGAATTTCATTAATTATGAAAGGAATCAAATGAGGTAGTTGTTTTCAAGAACTGGGGAATTGATTCAATGCTACAAAAAGTCTGTCTGAGGCAGATAATGCTGTGTTACACTTTTCAATAACAGCAACACAAGTGAATTCCTCTTGGGTGAATCCTGGGCGCACTTAAGACAATGGCCAATGGAATTAATTAAATGGAGCCAAATATCCTCGGCGGTGAGGGGAGCTGCTCATATGTCATAGCTCTCTCTTCAGCATCAATATTTAAAGCCAGCTAGTTGGAACCTTTTACTTAATTGAGAAACAATACAGCATTTAACCCTTCAGTGATGTTCCACCCTTTGGCTTTCACAGGCAGGATCTGTTTACCTGACTCGTCAGCAGGCAGATGGTGGAGCAAAGAGGAGATCTTACAAAACACTTTTTTATTCCATTAATACACCCCATCCAGGAGAGAGTACCATTAAGTTGGTGTTTAAATATTTGGGATTGGCTGTGACAATTTAAATTAAATAGATCCTTCTAGCTAGAAGGTCCAAATATATAAGTGTTATCACCACAGGGAAAAAGGTGAGTCTGGAAAGTAGGTATTCCTGTCTAGAGCCTGTCGTACAGTCTCTCTAACTGAGCTTAATTTAGACTTTTATAACCTAAAAACCTCCTTGTTTCTGTCACATTCCTCCCAAAATACCATGAGGATTGCATATAGATTAGTTAGAAATAATAGTGAAACCTCAGGATATAGTACAGTGCAAGAATCATTTTCTGGCTACAACCTTCCAATAGGGGTACTTATTTCAATAAATACCATGAAAGGTTCAAGAACAGGAGTGATGGACGGGACTGGCTCTTCCTGAATAACACGGTTCATCGAGTCCTGCTCACTTGCTCTAGTTCTGACCTCTCTCAAAGACTGCAGTCTAAAATATTCCCTGTTGCAGTGAGAACGCCTCCATCTATTTAGGTGTTATCTGTTGTCAGCCTCTTATTCCTTCCCTGTGGAGGCAAAGTATGGAGATGCAAAAACTGGAGATCTACTGACACATGGTGATGGAAGGTCGAGCAGAGGTAGCTGTCTGCATAGTGGGCTGCTTTCAACTATAAAAATTGTGGCATTTTGTACAATCTACATCAAACCTTAGTTTTGTAACTTAATGTAAAGAAAGATCTACTTGATATGGAGCTAAGAGACTGCACCAAAGCAGCGGAAGATATGTTGGGTAGATAGGCTTGGAAGTGGCAGAGTCAGAGGAGATTCCTCATTGCAGGAATATGCTTCACTTTTAGTGCATGTAAAAAAGCCCAACTGTTTGGCTCTAATAATGCCTAAAATCTCATGGTTTGTTTGAGATTGCTTTTCCTAAACCAAGTGTGTGTCTGGAAAAAAAAAACCAAACAAATCAAACAAACAAAAATAAACTCCATAAAAAACCCAAACCAAACCAACAAACAAACAAAAAAAAACAAACCAAACCTAAAAAACCCTGCAGTTTTTCCAAAATATAGTTGCCTTAAGGACTGTATCAGTGTCTGTGGTTCAGCAAGAAAAGACCTAAATCAATCATGATATCCAGTCTCTGCATGCCTCCATATCAAATCCATCTAGAGTGCACATGTAGGAGTTTATTTTGTTAAGAAAAATACGTGGTGTCTCTCTCTTCTTTGGAACAAAGAAGAAATATGGATTTGTAACCTTTTCCTTTTCTTTCTTTAAACTTAAGTCCTTCAACAGTGTTTTGAACAAACCTAAAGAGATTTTAAGACAGACATTTTGTATTATAACATTCCCCTGGGTAGTATGTATGATCGTCTTTACTAAAGCTCCTTTCAGTCCCAGTTGAATAAATATGCATTTTATTTCACTAATCTTGAAACAACAGGAATAAAGTTTACCCAGGTCTTTTATACCTCAGAGAACAAAACAAATACTACAAATCTTTAGAGAGAAAGGATATACAAAAGGGCTTGAGGTGAATGTTTCAAAGCAAATACTCTTTAAACGATGTGCAAATTATTTCAGCACTTGAACATGATTTATAAAAGGGGATTAGTCCACTGAAACAAGAACCGAGTTTAAACTGTTGGGTTTCAAAGTCAAGGATGAGAAGTGTTAGCTGGAAAAGGCAGAAGAAACGGGATAGTAATCTATAGTGAGGATTTCTGATTGATTTTCTTTAACTAACTCAATCCTACATTAGCTATCGCTGTCATTCATACTTAACTGTGGTGGGCAGCATAAAATACCTTCTTTTATGATATAATTCCCCATAAAAATGAAGTATGCAATGGTGATAATTAAGTAATAATGAGGTAATTAATAACTCAGTGACTAGCTCTCTATTTACTAGTATGCCCCATAAATGAGCACGAGGAGTGTGAAACAATTAAAGATTATCCAAGCTCAAACAGATAACTTTTCCAGGGAGTTGTGTGTCAGTGAGCAGACCAATGAGTCACAGGTCACATCTATAATAATACATTATATTATATTGTAATATTCCCACATACTCTTCATGTAATGGGTTAGAGCTACTCTTAAGTACTATAAAAATGATCACTTTTATGTAATTGTAAAGATTAATAAGTGAGCTAACTTCTCATGGTTCTATAATGACCCTGCTGTTCTAGTAGGTAAAGGAAAATTTAATGATCCTGCTCAGATATGATTAATATCTAACTTTTTCCTGGCTAAAAATCTGGACTTGGTTCAATAAAAATGAATTAAGTGAACATGCATGGGTTTCCCTGCCAAATGTTTATATGGAAGTTGGATATGCCCAATTTAAAAATATGTTTTTTCAGCCCAAATAGTAAACTCTGGAAGGATTTTGGAGAGTGAAGTAGAAATAAAACAAAGAATTAAGGAAACATTATATTATAATTGATGGAAACAGGATATTCAAATTCAGGAAAAAATGTGATTTTTTTTTTAGGGCTAGTCACAGCCAGTTGTGATTTTGAGTGCAACATAATCTTCTATTATCAGTAGAAGTGACACAATTTGTTTCTCAATTTGGCATGTTTTGTTTCTCACATGCCAGCGTTATTACTTTGTTGCTGAATCAGTATTTTCCTAAGCTTTAAGAGAGCATACCTATACTTAGTGTGGCAGAGAAACATAAGAGTACAGTATATAAAAAAATGCTTAGTCCTTGTAGTTCAGATGAGTGATTCCACTCTGCAATCCCAGCATGTTGCATTTTCTTTTCCTGCTATTTTTTCAGTCCCTGAAGCTGAGTGCATTCCTGTTGATGCAATAAAAATAAATGCCACAAACATGCAAGATGCAGAGTGACAAAATTAACATTGCAGTAGGAAACTACATATTTGCAGCTCGTTTTCATTTTGCTTTGTGTTTTAATTGTTGCCATTGGTAATGCTGCACTAATATACATTATTGCTTTATGTTTCTTGGCTTTATTAAAAGTAATAAAACTGACCTATACATAATGCTAACACTGTAATATAATAATAGTCCCTAAATAGCATCATTTGGCTTTGAACTTCACATCTAACTGAAATAAATGGTCTGGGAAGGGGAAAGAATTCAGACCTCATCAGAACTAACAAAGAAATGGAGTGATTTCCAACTTCTGTGGTTCTAATTAGAATCATGAAGGTTGGAAAAGACCTCTAAGATCATCGAGTCCAACTCTCAACCCAGTGCCACCATCATGTTCACCACCAAACCATGTCCTCAAGGGCCATATCCACATCTTTTTGGATCACTTCCAGGGATGGTGAGTTCCACCAGTGTCCTGGGCTGCCTGCTTTTCAAAGAGGTGGGTGTCCTGCATGGATGAAGGACTGCCTGCATAAGCTACCACAGAATCCAGCCCTTGATAAGCTTGGCTGGGCCAGTAAATCCTCTCTCTACATCCCAAGATATGGTTTCCCAACCTTCCATCCCATTCATGTGTTAGAGAAGAAGACAGAAAACTCCCACAGTCTCCCCTCAGCACTGTCTGAAATTACGATGCCTTTTTCTACAACATCTAAACAATGTTTTCAAGAAATAAATTTCTGGCTTTTTTTTTTCCCCCTCTTCTCTTATTACACAGCCAAAATAATGCAAATCCATGAGTTTGTGCCCTGGTGCCCATCCTTTACCTCCTCAAAAAAACAGCCTCAGACAGGAGGTCTTTGCCACAGAAATTCCCAGTCCTGTGCAAGGGCAAACTTTAAACTCTTAAACAAGTTCTTGGAAGAAGATTTAGCCAGGGAAGGACCAAGTAGCACATAGAGCCAGGAAGTTTTCAAGCTCCACCAAATTCTCCGTTTCTTCCACCATGTGAATTAAATGGGAAAAATGGGTTTCTGATGCTGGGTTTTTTGGTTTTTTTTTTTTTTTTTTTTTTTTTGTTTTCCCCTCACACTCATTGTACAGACTTAATTATCTAACACACTGCCTTCAGAAAGGATTTTGGATACTTTAGTAATTACTAAGGATAAATACATACCATGATAAAATTTCAAAATTCAGCCTTCTGAAGAAAAGTGAATGAAACAAGAAAAGAAATTTAGGGCAATTTTAAAGCACAGAATCCATGGTTCAATCCTAAGGACTATAAGCTCCTGAATTTAACTGCCTTTAAAGAAACTTATACAGATTTCAATGCCCAGATGGTTTTGTAGCAAATAACTCTGAAGGCAAATCAAAATTATGATCCAGAGGTTATTTTTCCTTGGTTCAAAAGATGCTGGGAGGTGTATTTCCAGATTCTGCCATGAGGCCATTCCCTAGGAAAGCGTGCAAAAGTTGTGGCATCCCAAGGGCAAAGCATCACCCTTTTGGACTAAAAGACCCACTGCTCCTTGTTGAAAGTCCAAGAGGAATTTAGGTAAGGAAAATACCATTATTTGAGTTGGCTGGTGGCCAGGGTGCCAGGGCTAAGACCCTGATCCTTACAGAGAGGGGAAAGGAATCCCAGGCCTGCTCTTTAATATGCATGACATGTCAGATTTGCTGTCAACTTTTCCTTCCACCCCCTGCCTTTGTCTGCTTTTTTCCACCTGTTGCAACTTGTCCTTATTCGGACTGAGAGCTGGAATTGTCTTACTTTGGTATCACATTGTGTCTGGCACAATGACGCCTGGGCTCCCTGACTACTCTTATTGAGACACTAAAAGTACCATGAATAGCAATAATGCTGCCACAGCTCCCCAAGGTGTCCCTTTTCACACATACACATTTTTAAAAAAATTCTTAATGCTGGAGTTGTGGCACCTCCAGCTAGAATTCAAACATGGAGGAGGTTTTCCAGGCTGCATGACTAACCACCGGGTTTCGAGTAAAGTGTTCTTGAAGATAAGGAAAAAAAAATATGCAAGTAGAAACAATAAAAATAATGCAATTCAATCTTATCAATTCAGGCAGTTCCAGCTTTTATGTGACAAACAAGGAGATCAAATTGCATTTATCTAATATCACAGATTTTTTTAAATGTCTAAAATATTTCATTATTTTGCTTTGGCAACCTAAAGCTGAGGAACAGATTACTGTTCCCACTACATAAGGAAATAACTGACAACAATTAGTATTTATTCTTGTTGCTTTTGTAATAAAAATAGAATTCCATCACTTTCAGGGAAACCTAAAATATTAATAAGAATGTGATGAACTGAGTAAATGTGACGCCATAAGGAAATGATGGAGAACAGGTTGGAAATATAGTGCTTTGGGAATGGATTGCATTATCAAGCTTGTGATTGTGCATTTTGACAAGAGCAGCCCTCAGATTGATACGGTAGCCAAAGGGCACTCTTCCTACTGCAGAGCTGTTTGTTTCCATCCAGGAGAGGGGGAGCAGAAGGGGAATTGATCCCCTCCGACAATCAATAGCAACTCCAGCCCAGGCTTTTCCACAAGAGGTCACTCCTGAGGGGCAGAATTCCCAGATGATGGCCACAAATGGCCCAGAGAATGCAAGCCACAAGATGGGTCCAGGAGCCGGAATAGAAAGGCTGAGCTTAGCAGAGAGCATCCACTTGGTTTCACTGCCCAAAACACAGCTGTCCTGTCTGCTCCTGTGGTACACACACAGTAAGGCCCCTTGGATTCTGGAGAGAAGAACAATTCCTGGGAACCTTGTGGTGCACAGACCCTTTCCCTACATCCCAGATTCTTTCCCTACATCCCATACAACAGCATCTCTACTTGCAGGGTGACACAAATGCCTGGTTCCATGGGATAGAAAATTAATGTGGTAGACCACCTACCAATTATAACTGGTACTAATTAGGAGGGGGGGTTGGCAACCTTATGAGAAAAAACCCCAAAATACACCTATGGTCTGAATGATAACTAAATTACTTGGAAATTATGAAGTCTGATGCTAATTTTTAAAATTATCTGTTTAGAACAATGTTCCTTTGCATTAAAAGAAGTGGTGCTGCAAGGCAATTTTCTTGTGTGAAATGCACCCTTCTAATGGAGTAGACTGCTGGGGTGAAAAACATGTTATTTCTGACCAGCATCAGCTGCAGAAATTGTAACAGTGGAATAGCTGACATCATAAAATGAAAAGTCATCTCTTTCCATGTATTTGAGAACAAGATCACAGTTTTACATATTTTGGTAACACTCCCCAAGGCCATTCTTGGTTTCTTCTTAGCTCAAGAAAACTTCAATTAGAACAAGAGTTGAAATCAGACTGGATGAGAAGCCACTGAAAAGCTGTGTGACCAAGAGAAAGGCCACTCTCTGAACTTTGGAAACTGAGCCTGGCAGTTTGAGCCCAATTTTCAATGAAATCAGTGTCTACAGCTCAAAAAGCATAACAGAGAATTTCCATTTGTCCTTGTAGTGCAAGCAGAAACAATTAGGATTAGACAAAAAACCCAAATTCATAAGTCTCTAGGGACAGTCTCCCCAGTTTTAAATTACAGAGTAAATTACTGAAATGCTTTGGTTAGAATGTACCTGTCCCTTATATGCTTGTACTGCTAAAAAAAAATAAAAATAAAAAGACAATGATGCAGCAGTATCAAGTCTAAAACTGGACATTTTTTGCAACCCCTACAATGTAGATAAGGTAAACACAAATGAATCTGAGCTGTCTGAATATTTCATTAAAGGTTATCGGAACGGGAGGGGGTGGTCTGCTAACACATCAGTTGCTCATCTTCTTTGTTAAACTGGAGGAGTTCTAAGGAATTATTAAAAAATCTCCTTTGTTTGGATTTTGCACTGGCAATAGTCAATAATATAAAAGCACTATAAAATTATAAAATCGTTAAACTTTGCAAGAACTTTATAAACACACTTGCAGATATTGCACATATCTTTGTGCTCTGCAGTCAAACTGGACAATGAAACGACCACCTGTTAACTGCTAACAATGTGTCATTACCAGTTCTCATGCCTTTTTAAAGCAATTTTGGCTCTAGCTGCCGATAATTCTGGCTACGATACTTGTGTGAACATTAAGGGCACAGAAAGCCAAAGGCAGAAAACTGACAATACAGTTTGTGCTTAGACTACTAATAAGTAAGTGAATAATATGATTTTTCTAATTCCACATAATTGCTTGATCTCAAGGGGCCAAAAAAAAAAAAAAAAAAAAAAAAAAGTTCTGAATACATATTTTAGAAGCAATCCAATCTACGGTATTTAAATGCAAGCTTCGATTCAGTGAGACTTCACAGCAGATATTTTCACATTTTTTTAATAGTTTAAATAGCCTTTAACAAAACGAAGGTTATTCAGGATTCTCTAAGGTTTGAAAAGAAACATAGACTAAGTCTCTGTCACTGCTCATAGTCACTTTTTCTGTTTTGTCTGACAAATTATCATTTAAAGATATGTGAGAAGTCTAAATAAATAAATAAAAATTCCCTGAGTGCTGAGACAGTTTATGGGCATTTTGCTATTAGCTACAATAGGAGCAGAATCAGACCCTCAGAACTCACTGTGTTCTCAGTCTTATTTTTCTTCCTCTGAGAAATGCAACGTAACACCCAGTGCAAAGATATTGGGACAATTTTTCACAAGCCGCGTTCAGGCTACTTTATATTTTATAACACAAAGAAAAAAACAAAAAACAAAACCACAAACCCTAAAAAAAGGAAAAAAAAAAAAAAAAAAGAGAAACATCTTCAAGATAATAAGAAAACAAACCCCAAAATCCTGTGGTTGTAAAAAGAGACTATTTAATGAGTCTCTATTTGTGTGTACGCACACTCATGTGTGCATATATTTATGATTGTGTGGATAATTATCATTAAAAATAGCTATGTTGGGACCTTTTAATGCAGCCCTTTTCTTAACATCTCAGGCTTTGATCCTGCACTGAAATGCATGCAGGCAAATTGCTACAGAGCCCTTTGGTACCTAAAGGTACCTCGAACCAGCCTGTCAATCTCAGGCTGTCACTGCACGACCAGGATGTGAATCTCTCGCCAAACAAAGCAGGAAAACAAAAATTCAGGGGAGAGGGTGAAGTTGGAAAAATGTTGAGAGAGGGATTCAGGGTCAGGACCAGCTCCTGCAGCTGCTGCCCACAAACTCATGAGCATCTCGGCACAAATTGGGGAAGTCTTTTCAGAGGAGTACAGCACACCCCTGCTAGTTTTAGATCACTTTCTTTTCTAATAACACTGACAAAAAATCAACACCAAACCCTGGAATTTATCTTCTATAAAATTATAGATACATCGCTGATTGTTGGCTGCAGAGGATATGTCAATTCTTTCAGCAATTCAGTGTATAAATACACAACAGACAAAATTACTCTGGCAATTTGAGGTATTTTACTAAAATGGAAACAAAGCAACTGCAACAGACCATTAACGCAGGGCTCATGTTGCTTATTTTTAAAAATAAATGGCTTAAATAAATGTCTTTGCTCCTAAACAAATTTATTTTGCTTAGGAGAGAGTGTCACCCTTTAAAAGTGTGGAGCTAGTAACTGTCTTTACTTAAACGCAAGTTATGTATATCAGTGCAGAACATATTCAGCTTTAAAATTCTCAGTGATCTTCCTTACATTCTGTATGTAATAAAAATTATCTTGCCCTGTAATGGCATAGTTATTTAAAAAAGAAAGAAAAAAAAAAAAAAAAGGAAAGAAAAATGAGGAAAGAAAAAAAGCCTTACTTAAAGATTTTCTGTGTTCAGGCTTTGGTTCTTTGGATTCAGTGTCTAAGTTATTCAGAAATTCGATGCTGGAGGATCTTCTGAGTTTGAACTCCAAATTTCTCGATGTAATTCTCTGTTCTTTTGGCTGGGAAAAGAATATATATATATGTATATACATATGTGTATGCTTTTAATAAAATTATTATTTGTAAGAATGAAGAAAAAGATTCCAGAATGCCAGTACAGAAGCTAGCAGACACACACAGAGCAAGTGTGCAGGGAGTATATAATTTAAGGAAAATGTAATGCAAAATTTGTCATATGGCAAAGCTTTTATGGCCCTGACAGACTGATCTTAATTTCTGAGATAAATTCCCATTTAAGTGAGGAAAACAAAAGGCCTGCTTCTTTAGGCTTTAGGGACCAAAATTATTTCCACATTGTAGGCTACTTTCAAATGCTGGCAAAGAGGAAGGGTGTTTAAATTGCCTTTCTGGTTTAGATAGTTACAGTAAATATTCTTGCAAACACAATTGCTTCAAACATCATTGCAAATTTGGGGTTGAATTCTGCTGGTTTAAGCTTAAGAAGTAGTTGGGGGGCTTTTCTCTTATTCTAATTTACTGGCAGACAAAGTGAAAATGAGCAGGGAAAAGAAGGGAAAAAAAAAAAAGAAGAATAAGAACGAGAAAAGGGAGACGCAGCTTCGGCTGAAACCACGTCTCTTCCGTGGCATTTGGTCAGGTGAGACTCGATCATTCCAACAGCATGGAAAGCTGCCAGGCTTTTCACACTCGATCAGGGTTTCAGGACTGAAATAGCAGACTGGGATGGAGTGGCCAGGAGTGGTGTGTGGTGACATCCTGTCCTGCGCACTCGGACCTTGACCAGGACCAGCCAACCATGGGCCACTTGTGCCCACCAGCTGCTGCTGCTGTGGCTCTCTGAGTGCTCAGGGCTGCTGATGTCACAATATTGCTTCAGCTACACTAAAAAAAAATACATATATGTATATATATATATATATATATGTATACATAAAATCGGATTTATTAGATGTTTAGTTGAATAATACGCCGGAAAAGATTTTTTTTTTTTTTTTTTTCCCTGAGTCTCCATGGAAAACTCCACCCCAAAATCTTTAGTTGGATATCAATATCCTCACACACCCAATGAAATGCACAATATGAAGACATACATCATCAGATCAAACTTTCCTTGGCTGATTATAGCCTCAGGGTAATAGAATGTTTGTAGCTCTTTAAGGAAACAGTAGCTGTGTTCAAATTAACCCTTTCAAAGAGGCTGCAGATTCCATTGCACTGAAAGCCCTGAAAAATGCAAGAAATGGGGATATTTTTCTCTCAACAGATTCTGCAGTGAACAAGGAAAGTCAGTGCCCTCAAAAGCAAAAAAAAAAAAAATGAAAATGCTCTTGGATCAGGCAGGGATGGGAGGAAGATGTTTGGAATTTGTACTGAGAGTGGCAAAAAAGAAAGAAAAAGCTACAGCTGAAGCTGGTTTGGTAATTAAAAACTGTTTTAATAAAACGCAACCCTGCTTACTTCTAGTAGAAAACCCCCAGCCTTCCTGGGAGAATACCAGCAATCAGTTACAAAGGAATATTATTTGCTAGTGTTATTCTTGTGAATAAGTAATACAAAAATTCATAAAAGGCTCAAATGTATTAATAGTTCTATTGAAGATTATATACTGTAGGCTGCATAAACAGAAAATGCAAAAATTCATTAGTTATTAAGTGCTTGTGTGCTTTTACAACCCTCAGCAAGCCAGCGTCCTTGTTATTTCAGAGAAATAAATGTAGCGTTCCGTTTCGAGGCAAGAATCAAATGACATTTTTGTGCAACAACCTTGTTTATCTGACATTTTTAGTAGATTTGCATACATATTTTTATATCCTTCAGAGAAAGGAATGTCTAGCTAGCTGCTGACTGCCTAAAACCTGTAGAGATGCCTGAGCAAATGAAGTTGAAATTGCTACATCTTAATTAATAAAGGTAACAGCCAAAACAAATACATACCAATCTGTCAATTGCATTTTTGATAGCGTGGAACCAATCCAATATGAGAAAGTCGATATCCGACTGGAGGAGGAACTCATTTCCTGACACTGTCGTGATCTGGGGAGGGCATGGGCACACACAGGTGAGTAAAGCACACACCAGGCAGATGATTTTCCTCTATTTTCCCTCCCTTTCCCCCCCAAATGCTTGTCCTTTTTACCAAGATTTGTCTGCTGGAGTGCCGAGTTACCGAGGAGTTCTGAACCTCTGTCTGAAAACTGTTTTGAATATGTCACAACAAACGAGATGTTGTCTCAGCAATGCAACCACCGAGCACAAATAGTGCAGAAATAACGGGTGTGTGACAAAAGTTAAGAAAAGCCAGGAAACTCTGTGTAACAAGGCACAGTTCAAGTGAAATCAAAGCACCCTGGAAAGAAGTGAATGCATCATGGAAATTATTTTCTGCCATTTGCAGTTCCCATTTCTATTTTACTAGTATTGGTTTTTCGTATCTGGTACCTCCATTCTTGAATTTGAACATTTATTATTTACCTATGATACCCAAGCTCACTCCCAAACATTTTGGTAAAATTTTTAATGTCACTCTTTCACATTAAAAAAAGAAATTACCATCAAAGATGGCTGCAGCAGAGTAATTAGGAGCCCATTTATAATGAAAAAAAAAAATCCCCAGTTTGTCTGAATAGAAGTCGATTTACATTTTTGACCCACTCACTGGGAATATTTATCAAAAGAATATTCAATCCCCTGATAATGCTGTTTCACTCCCTAACCTAATATTTGGTGGAAATATGTATGTATATGCTGTTGGTCTGAACTTCTGTAAACCACTGGGATAATAATGATACACAATTTTTTATTTTACATATATATATGTATATAAATTTCACCAGAGGAAATCTCCAGGTATTTCACACAACAGGTTAAAGCAACATTTCACAGATGGCAAAACTGAGGCCCAGAGCTGAGCAGTGCTGCAGTGCTTTGTCCCAGGATTATTCCACAGATTCCTAGTGCACGTGGCCATGGAGCATCATCTGGGCACAAAATCTTTCTGTGTTTGCAGGCAAGTCAACTGAGGGCTACATCACCAGAACGTGATGTGCCCTTTGGAAAGGGCAGGAGCTTATCCTGCCCATGGTCCAAAACAGCTCAGCTCTTTCCAGCTCTGGAAACAAGGTTTTATTCTTATTTTGCTGTTATTAAAAGCTGCTGGTGCAACATTCGGTGATATCCACATGTGGAAATGGAACACTTGGGTCTCAGTGTATTGGGGATGCAGGTTTAGTCTGGATGTTGGAATGTTCACTGGAACATGGGATGGGATTATTCAGCACCAAAACCTTGTCAGGTATTTGTAAGGGAATGGCTGAGCATAGGGGATAATAGGAATTTCCTTCTGACCAAACTTTGGGGAAAAGCAAAGCGAAGTTCTTACGACCTGGCACAGTTTATTTATGTAAATACACTGACATGGAATGTTACTGTTTCCCTGCATCTTCCCATTGTCAAGAGTTTTTACTGAAGCAAAAAAGAAACAGCAGACCCTCACCAGCCTGGGTACTCCCAGCATCTTCCTTAAAACTGAAAAAATACCAGGGAAAAGAAAACCCAAACCAAAAAACAACAGCCTAATGTCGCATTAATTGTCCTATAACCCTCCCTTTATTGAGGAAATGCCTGTAAGGAAGGTTTCCAAAGTCATCAGCATTAAGGAAAATCCCGTCAGTGCAGCTCCAGCAGAGACATCCTGTGGGAGTGCTGCTGAGAATGTGGGAATGGTCCCCTGGTGTGGGCTCGGGGCTGCCTGGCTGCAGATGTTCATCCCATCCCCTCTGCACCCACCAGGAGGCAACTCCAGCCACCCCACTGCTCCCCAAGCACCAGGGAGAGTTATTTATTGGGGAAATCTCAATTCCCTCATTAGTCCATGACCATAATGTTAATCGTCACGCACACACCCCCCCTTCCCTTCACCAAAAGGAAATAAAAAGCCCAAATTCAGCCTAAGGTGAGCAGCAGAAAGAGGTGACCTCCTGTTCTGTGCCCGGCTCACACAGCAAGGTTTGGGTTGAAAATGGATGATATGATATCACTATTTATTAATATATACATGCAGATATGAATTAGACTAAACACAGGCAACAATTCAATCTAATGCCTCTCTCTCAGTATAAACAAATCATTATTAAAATTATAAAATGGAATAACATTTTCAAAGTAAGAGCAACATATGTAATTAGATTTACTGTATTTTGAAGGCTTAAAAAGGACACAACATAGTTCAGCCTTCCGTTCAGTAAATTCAGGCTTTATTAAAATACAAGTATTCAGCACTGCATAAATATTTGCACTGTATGATATGCAAAAGAGATACTCCATTGCTAACAAGACCAAAGCAAAATACATGTTGAAAGTTTCTTTGTCTTGAATGTGTTATTTTGATAATCATATATTATCAGTGTTTTATGAGCAAATCTGTAAAAACAGATCATAGAATGGAAGGAAGAGAATTCATTTAAAATATACTTTCTGTAAGATATAGTTCAAGTCCTTTTCTTTCTTTCCTCAGACTAATCTTCAGAGTAACAAGACAGTTTCAAGAAGACTGCTACTGCTCTCTACAGTTTAAATGCATCCACTCCTTAATTACAGTCAGTAATTGACTTTGTTCTGCTCCATTCCAGTCATTCACAGGCAAGCAGTTCCAAAGGCTTTGGCTGGTAAATCCCATTTAATGTGCAGGTTTTCTATCCCACTTTTATATATTACCTCCTTAGGATTTCTGATAAATGACTCTTGGAAAGGATTGCTAAACCATATTTGCACTTTGAACAATCAAATTTTCAACACCCTTGGGAAAAGACATCGGTAAAGAATGCTGGTTTTGACTAAACCTTGTGATTGAACAATTTATGATCACAGCCCTAAATGATGTATAACTAACAACAAGCAGAAATTGTTCAATATTAAGGCCTGTTAACACACAGTCCCTGTGTCAGGCACTGCTGAAATAAACAGAGGGGCTGGGGAAACAAATGAAAGACAAATCTGGGGGGGGGGGGGGGGGGGGGAAGAAAATTAAGTGCTCTATCCAGAGCTGCCAGACTCCATTGTGCCAGGTACTTCACTTATTTAAATACCTCCCAAAATCCCTCTCTGTGCCATCATTTTTGCAAAGGCTACAGTCTAGAATTAGCACTACCTTACCAGGCAGAATGCTGCTGCTGCTGTCAGCAATAAACACCCACGAGGATTGACAACTGGCATTAACCCTCTGATTTGCCATGCCCTTCAGGTTGGGGATAGGAGAGCCAGGGTGAATTCCCTCTTTCTTGCTACACCACCACGGGAAAAAAAATGTCTTCAAAGGCTGAATCCACTCATGTGGCAGTTTTGCAGCAAGCTGTAGCAAGCCCCACTGTTAAGCATTGATCCTCAGAAAATATCAGCTCACCACAGGTAAATGTGTGCTAAATTCAATGCACTGCTGGGCTGCCAACGCTGTGTGGGAAGTGGGGAGGGAGGCAGGTGTGAAACACTTCCTGATATTCTATTTGTGGCTTATTAAGGGTTTCTCTTGTCACCTTATAAAGCTGCAAATGGAGGGTTGAGCTTCTTTTGCATGTCACCGTAATGATGCACCAAGGTGGTGTTCAACGAGATCCTATGTTATTAAACAGAAGTGTACCCTTTTGTCTCCACAAAATACAGGACACTGTGTCTAATTAATGCCATTACCATTTTATAATATACAAATATGCCTTAGAGGCTGTCCAGGATCAACAGTTTTTAAAAATTTTACGAATTATGTATTGTTCCTGTGCTGGGTTTTGCTCTGGGACATACTACTATGCCAGGACTTCCAAACCCTTACAGATCACCTTTTAGAGCTTGTCTCACAGACTTTCCATTCACAGTATATCCATGCCAATGGAAAACAGGAGGTAAAAGAGCTGTGGAAGAAGATCAGATTCTTCTGTCCATGGTTTTCCTGCAAAGTTTGGTCGGGGGAATAGGGCGCCATGTGAAAAATATCTCCTTCCTGGTATTCCTCTAGTTCTTTACCAGTATACACTTCTACATATGTTCTTGCATATTTTTTTTAGCTGCAGAACAGGGATGGAGGCAATTTCAGCAATCCTACTGATAGACACTCTATGGAGATATGGGAAAGGGCGATAAATTCACACAGCAAAACAAAAATCCAAACCCTTCTTATTGATTCACCCACTTCAAAGTGTACTTATGCATCTCTGGTGGCCACAACTATTATTTGCAGTGATTAACTATTTTCAGACAATGCCAAGAACAAACCTTAGTACAGGAAG
The DNA here is from genome assembly GCA_018697195.1 of Certhia americana. Classification (NCBI taxonomy): domain Eukaryota; kingdom Metazoa; phylum Chordata; class Aves; order Passeriformes; family Certhiidae; genus Certhia; species Certhia americana. The sequence goes on from CM031863.1 coordinate 3,079,999, forward strand.
TGAAGAAATCTGTGGGGAAGGAGAAATGAAGCAGAAAAAATTAGTGTGTACCATGAAACAAGAAAAAGGGAGCATGTATAGCTCATGTATGAACACCAAAAAAACATGTCACAACTCTTATTTCAGCCAAATACTGAAACAAGCCAATGTTCAACTCCCCCTGAAACTGGGACATCCAGAAAAATTGCTGGACTATCGAGGTGAAGCTTCATATAACTGACTCAAATGGTTCAGGGTTGGATTATTGGATGCTTTTGGACCGTGGAAACTTCAGCAGTTGCTAATCCAGTGCAAGATTCAGTGCAGAAAACAGAAATTTTTATGCCACCTGGGACTCACACAGCTTGTGGTGAACACTAAGTGATTTAAACTTGGATTGACAGATACCTCTGCGTGCAGAAATTCAATAAAATGTGTTCCTCTTGTTGCACTGTGCATTGGGATTGCTGCCCTTGATATGTGCAGGAAAAAAAGGAAATGTGAGTTGCTGGAGCATTTCTAGCTCCGAAGTTAACACTCTTCCCCCTTCCCACTGCTTCCTTCATCTCACCTTGCTCTCTCACAAAGTGGTAGGTTTTTTTCTGATCATGTTAATCAACCTGATTCCCCATAATGAAGAGAAATCTAGATTTTTCTCTCTGTTTTCTTAAGAGATTTTTCAGGATGGGATCTATGCATGCAATGCAGGGCACCCAATTTGCCCTCTGCATGGCAGCCACCAGGGCTGGTCTAGGGAAGTTGTTGAAAAGAGTCAAGAAGTCAAAAAAAAAAAAAAAAAAGAGAGAGAGAGAGAGAGAGAAAAGCAAGGAAGCAAGGATATTGGGAATTTTCTGTTTCTAAATATTAATTTGAAAAATCATTACTATGTAATAAAACTTGAGAATAAATGCATAAACCCTAGATAGTCCTGTGTCCACACCCCCAGTAGAAGTAGAATTAATTAAAGTTGGGAGACACTATGCACCTTAGTGGTTTAATTAGCTGGATTTGAATTAAACTGGGACAGAGCCATGCAAGTTTTTTAAAAACATGTCAAAAGTCTAACTGCTTTTCTGGAAGTTGATCTTAAATTCTTTCTCACAGACAATCCAGCCTCTTGGCCATGTTTATGCTGAATGAGTGAGCAGCCGAGAGGATAAATAAAATATCTCTCTGTGCTGTACCATAGTGAGCTGAGTCCAACATAAAAAAATGGAAACAAAAGAAAACAAAAGGCTCAGTCTTGAGCTGCGTTATACAGCATCACGTATCCACTCCATGAGGCAGCCTATCAAACAGAGGTAGTCATGGTTATGCTGATAGTTAAATTACTTAAAGGACTCTAAGATGTTTATGACTACCAAAGAAATTTCATTATCAAGCAGATTGTCTGTCTCATATTACAGTCTGGCTTCACCCATCTCACAGTCCTTTGGATGTCGAGCAAAGTTAACATTGAAGTGATGGGGAAATATCAGCTTGAGAGAAAAGGTCTTCAACCAATCTTTCAAAAAAAATGATATTTGTTAAAAAATTTGGTGAGAAAGTATCTGCCTTGTGTTCCCAATGTTGCTAGATGTTAAGTAAATATATGCTGATTGCAAAAAAGTTGCTTTGGCAACTCTCTTATTAAAATGCATTTGTAACCCCCATCTGTCATGAAAGTTTTGAAAAGTTTGTTTACTTTGGAGAGCCGCCTTATCCAGGGTTACCCCAGCATACAATGATAGCAGTCTTCAGAAGTTGTGTGAGGAACAAGCCACTAGGGATCCATTTTTGTTTTAATTGGCACACACAAACACTTTTCTGGTCTGTCAAAAAGATCAAGCTAATATGCATGGCGGGTGTTATATTCTCAGCTTTTGGGAGCAGTAAAGCTCCCTTTATTTAAGTAATTTAAATGATAGACTGCAAAAACTTTGCAAGTCAGAAAAATGTTTTATACTTTCTTTGGGAATATTTGTTTTAGGCAACAGAAAATGTTCTACATATCTAAAGATGTTGAACCTTATGTTTTAATTACCCTGTTTTTTTCTGATTCTGTAAAAATGACTGTGAAAATCAAGGATTGCAAAGAGGCAACAAACAGATCCTGTGTTTTCACAACTTCTTCAATATTAGAATTTGTAAGACTGAATACTGCCAGATGTTTATAGGTTATGTCCTAAGCTGTGTTGCCTCGTGGTGTGACTGCTTTGTACATCCACTCTCTGGGAACTTTTGTGGGGTCATCATATCAATGCAACCTCTTCATATAGAATGAGTTACTTCTTAGTAAAAATAAACTGATGCTGGCATTATACACATCAATGGCTCCAAAATGGATTGTGCTGTCTCAGATTTGGGTGGTAAAACTCACAAGAAAAAATAAATTTTAAAATAAAACTATATTGTACTGGTGGAGAGAAAATAATTCTTTACAAGGTAAATTCCTGGGATTGAATCCTTCAACATAATTTAGCAATCAAATATTGAACTCTGTGATGGTTAAGAAGGAAAAAACCTGAACTTAAAATTTCCTTTTTTTCTGTGTCATAAACTCATATTATATGCCAGCTTCTCTTGAATAATTGTATTAATACTAACTAGGTGAGAATCTTCTCTCTATATTATGAGATAAAACTTTTCCTTTCCTCCCTGGCTATGATGAATCTCAGATGCAGAAAAACTGACTTTTATCACTTGTAAGGAAAATATTGAACCAAGAGGAGGTCACAATTGAAGCTCATTAAACCCTGAGAGACAAAAACTCCTTCCTCTATTGGAAGTGGAACTCAGGCTGGGGGTCCAAGAGCTTCTCTGGAGGGAAAGAAAGGTCCATGGGTACTGGGATGCTGTCACTGATTTCAAGGAACAACTTGTCATTTTCCTTTCTCCGCCCACCAGAAGAAGTATAGTTTTTTGGAGGAGTGTGAGAAGAAATCACATGATGTTTGAGCAAAGGGAAAGGTAAGAAAGAGCAAATAATTTCTGCTAAACCTCCAGGGAACAACCTGGAAAGTATTTCCTGCTGATCTGCTACACTGGTAATATGCCCTGTGAGAGACAGTTGGAATACAGGGATCAGCCTCTGAAAAACAGGGGTTTCCTTCAGAGGATAAAGAGCAAGAAGGGAAATGTGAGACAGGCAGCAGATGACCCTCCTGGATTTCAGCCACTTGTGAGCAGCCTGCCGTGTCCCCCCTGCCCATGCTGCCCTCTGCTCCAGCCCCATGGACATGCTGCCCTCACCACGGAGCAGGTGGGATGGAATTCTGACAGCCTTTAAGCCAAAGTCAGAGGATATGGGAGGCACCAGACTGGGGAAGTGAGAAAGAAGTACCCCCACAACTGGTAAAAGCAAGAGATGATAATTAAGACACAATTCAGTCGTGTCTGTGCATAGTGGGAAGTCAGGGAATAGATGATTGCACTTTTTGTCCACGGATGCAGACTGAAGGCAGTGCGTGAATACCTACTGCAAGTTACTTTTCTCCTTGGGGTAATATTTTACTGTTATTGCCTTTGCAATCTGAAGCCATATATTACACAGCCACACACAGAGATATTGGCAATGGTTTCTCAGAGAAGTCCTGTCTTTCTTTGCTTTACCAGCTGGACAATACCTAGTGATGAATGGTTCTCCTGTCCAATTTTATATGCATGTTATAACACTTTATGATGTATGTGAGTGAGACTCAATGTGATAAGTCCTTGTAACAAACAAAAATATCAAAGGGAGAATGAATGCTCTGCTTTCAGTGCCGGCGAAGATATATATTTAAAATATATATGTGCTGGGTGTAAAGATTTCATTTTGTTGACTCTAATTTTAGCCAAAAATTTATTCACCAGTAGCAGAGTATTTCACAGCTACATTATTTGCAGGAATAAGCCAGTACTGGCTCTTAGTATTTCATTTACTGATGCATATCTCCTATTAATGAATGCTGAGATTGCACAATAAGGAAAAAATGGTGTTGCTATAAGTGTCCTTATAGTAACGTATTTAGCCATGATTATAATTGTTTGTAAAACTTTCAAGAATCGTTCCTTGTCTACTTACACTAATGAGAACACCTGTTAAGTTTAGAGCTGCACAGGCTTATTTGCATTGAATTCAGGTTCTTTTGCATACTGTACATCACTTTTTGAAACAATTAGATGTTTACAGAGAAATATAGCTAAAAGAAGAACAGCAGCTTGAATGCCCTCCAGCCCAAGTCAATGCTAATCCTGGTTTGTGTGAAAAGCAGAAACCTGCTGAATTATAATACTGACACAAATTCAGTGAGCAGTGAACAAAAGTGTACCTGCAAATCCTCTGATAGCAGATGTTCCTTGTGGGGATTGCTACCTGCTGTTGAATAAAGCATCTCTTAGAGATGAAACAGCACTACTGAATGGGATTTTCATTGTTTATTTACCATTTTCTTTTCATTCTGATAGTTTCCTTTCCCTCTTTTTTTTTTTTTTTTTTTTTTTTTACTTTTTTTTCTTCTTTTATTCCTGGTGACTCAGAACCTGTGTACTGAGCATGTAGAACATGTGGTCATTTTCCAAAATAGCTGCACATGTAATTTCACTAACTTGTCAAAAGCCAATACAGAAACACAAGATTCCTCCTACTGCTTTAGATCCAAAACACCATCTCTACAGCAGTGGGTTTTGTGGCCTGGGGCATAGAGACAGGAGGTCCCTTTCTGTAAAAACAGGTCTGCTGAAGGGTAAGTGCAATATCCTGCTGTGACACGGCTATGCCAGCTATTGTTTAATAACAAAGTACAACATCAAAGTTGGTCCATGATCTGTACATACACTCCTCCAGCTGTGTCAAGTTCCTGAGTGGTGCAGGCAGGAAAATATACTGGTTATTATCTCCCCTTGCATGCAGGGAGCAAACAATGCAGAACATCTTGGGTTTGCCTCTTTATTTGTATGTGAGTAGTAGGAAAAGCTAAGCAGGGTGAAAAATGTTTTGAATAAGGCTATTGCATCCATTAAAAAAAATAAAATTGAAAACAATTCCAACTATAACAACTGGAAAGATTCTATTTTTAAAAGCTATTTAGTGCTTTTATGATAATTATGCTGATGAGATTCAGGACGAAGATGGATGAATTTTGTAACCTAACTAAATTTTAGTTTCTGAAGAGTCACAACCTAGCTAGAAAGCTTTTACAGGTAATGCTGGTCTTTACTGAGTACAGAAGATTATGGATATTTCAAAATACAAAATCCTTAAATGGTCTGGGTTTGAAGGGAGATTAGAATCATTCCATTCCAAATCCCCTGCTATGAGCAGGGACACCTTCCACTACAGCAGGTTGCTCAGAGCTCCATCCAACCTGGCCTTGAACACTTCCAGGGGTGGGGTATAAATGGAGTTCCCAAAAGACCAACAGATTATGAACCTCTCTTAGCCAGTTCTGATACTTATTTAATCTGGGAATAGTGTCATACTAAGTAATAAGCAGCATCACAACACAGATCATATGGAGACTGTTTAATTCAAAACATTGGAGGAACCTGGGATTTTTTATTTAGATATTCTGGAACTGCACTGACAGAACTGAAACTGTACTGGCCTTTAAATTTATCAGCTGCTCTATGTGGTACTGTAGCAATGACAACAGGTTACTCAAAATGTTATTTAAAAGTATCACATAACCAAAATATTAAATATCTCTTCACATTAGGTGTCTAAGGAGAACTTTTCTAGGAAGGGGGAATATAGCTCAGAACTCAGGGAATTTCTTACAATAACTTATTTTGGTCAGCCAGAGGTCATAAGGTGAAAAACGACAGAAACATTTGACTATGTAGCTCACAAGCAAGAGAACCTGCTTGGATCAATTCTGTAATTTTAAGAAGTACTGTGAAATTAAGAAAAAACACAAGAAACACACAACTTCTTTCTAGGTCTGAGTTTCCAGTGTGCACTGAGATATACCAAACATTAAAAACAAATACATTATTTTAAAAATACCTACAGTTTTTGCAAGTATTGGATATTTTTTAATCATGTAGGCATTTTTCATGTATTAGAACATGATTTACACTTTGACATCTGTCAGTCAGGCTTCTGGCTATCACACTGGACAATCTGGAGGGGCACATCACAATATGATGTGGCATGCAGAAAATCTGAAAATCTCCACTTTTCCAAAATAAAAATCACATCTTCCTGCTTTAAATAGAGAGAATGATTGCAAAATATTTGGCCATCAAGAGTGTAAAGATTGAGGTTGAGTAATCAATAACATTTGTGGTTGAATTACCCACTGATAACAAGTAATTTCCTGCTATCCTTGAGGGGAATTGGGAAGTGGATTTGGGGAATTTGGCAGACTCTCTCTTTTTAAAATATGCTGTGTCTGAAAGCCTGATAGTCTTTTCTATTGCAATCTTTGGGATGATGCAGTAGAGGAGAATGCAGGTTTGGGGTGACAGCTCATCAGGAACTTTGGCATCTAAATATAAGGGAATCTTAAAATACACAAAATTGTCAGGTCCAGGAATGGCTGGGTATTTGGGGTTCAGCTCCTCTGTGCCATAATCATAAGGCCATATTTATCTGAATCCCTTCAACATCATTATTTTTGTTGCATGCCTTGTCATTAATAAATTCACATGGCAAGGAAATGGAGTGGTTTAAAACACATTATGTCCTCCTTGTCCAAAGGAGTCACCTTTGCACCTTAATTTGAGCATTGTGGATGTTGAGCCAAGAGACTCGTGGTTATCCAGCAACCCAAACTGCAGACCCAGAAAGGCCATAGCCAGGGCATCTCTCCACAGGCCCCTGACTCACAGGTTTCTTGCCCTCCTCACCAAGTTGTCAGAAATTCTGTGTGCATTATCATTCTCCCCAAACTCAGCAGCACATGACAACCCAAAAGCAGCATCCAACCAGTAATGTGGACATTAAACTGGGAGGCAAAAGAGAAAGTCTTAAGGAAACTGGAGTTTAAGACCTGAGTTTCTGCAAGTGTTATGTTTCCTGGTCCTATAATCTATGACTTAACCCTTGCACTGTTCTGCTTCCACTAAGATAATTAAGAATGCTATCTGATTCTTGGTTCCAACAAAGGAAACCCATGAGCTACTTCCCAGAGATTTGGGGTACTAACTCATTAAACCAGAGCTGGGAGAGCTGACTCTATTACTTGTGTCTATGAGCAGAGGCATGTAAGTGAGTTTGAACTATAAACAGAACCAATTACATTAACATTTCCCAACGCTTTCAAGATTCAGACTAGAAGCTTTTATTTGTTTCGCGAAAACCGTGATCCGCTATGCTAATAAGTCTAAAAATTGATTAAAAGAAAAACATTCAAAGCAGAACCTGGCAGTAGAGCTTCTTATGTGCTTCCCTTTCATCTGCTGGAACACGGTAGCCCTGATTCAGCAAGGTACTTCATTAAGCAATAGGCAATGCTCAGAATCTGAGTGTTTGAGCTGTTTGCAGTTGCAAGAGTGAAATGAGCAAATCAGCCCGAGCGAAAAATAGCAGAAAAGTTATATTTATTCACAGAGTGAATATTTCAGGGAACAAAAGATATGTTAGTGACAGTCAGTAAGAGCTGCATGTAAATTAACAGCAGAACTACAAGCAACAAAGTTAGCTGTCATTTGTAAACCTAACAGCAAAGAAAGCTGCACCTTCCAGCCCAACTGAGGGGAGACAATACCTCATTAAGGAATTAGAGGGGGAAAACCAGAAAGAATAATTACAAAAACACCCCACCACCTCTTGGTTTCTTCATTATTAGGAGCAAACCCACACTAGTAACTTTATAAACCTACTTGGAGAACACAATACCAGGAAAGATATATGATTTTTTTTTTTTTTTTCAACTTTGGCTATGTTAGTAACAGCACAGCCAGATTACCTTGAAAACAATGAGAGAAAAATAATAACTTAGTAAGACATTGTACCTAGCTTTCAGCTAAAGTCTTACTGCCAACAATCCCCACAACTCACTCTTTTCTTTCTGAGAACAGATGAACTGATTCTCTATCACAGCCAAGCTCATAATGTCTGAGATTAACTAGAAGTCACTCACTTAGAGAATGACCTTACAAAGAATTAAGCCATAAATTAGATACTGCCAGAACTTGAGAAATAAAAGAAGAAAAAAATTGCTGAGAGTTTTTAGGTGTTGAGAAATTCAATCTTACCATTTCATCTCTTATTGAAATGCAAACACACAGGCTGAAAGCACAGAAACACACCATAGCTAAACAAAGTAGTGAGAAATACTAAAATAGGTGAATATTTATCAAACCCCTCACTTAACAAAGAACGAGCACTGATATCCATGCTATTTGGAAAGCTGCTTTTATCGACGGAGGGAACAGGATCTCAGTTTCACGCTTAACTCCGAACGATAACTCATTCCCGCTTCTCGCTGTTTGTGCTCGATGACAGGTCATTCACCTCACTACTGTCATGCGGTACAAAAATTAGCAACCAAGCAAATGAATCTAGAGCAGATCCTATGTTTGAACTTGCTCATTTGCCACCATGCTCTATTTCTTACTAGAAACCCGTTTGCTGCATCACAGGACCAACTTTACAGCCGACACGGAGCAAGAGAGCCGGAGAACCTTGTGAATTTTCCCAATGTATCAGACTTACAGAAACACCTGTGCTAAATAACTTTGTGCTGAGCTACTGTGAAAAGCTGCAGTGTTAAATAGCAATCACAGTTTCTGATCTTTCACTGAGATGGTTACTCTTCTGCTAGAGTCCTCTGAGCTGTCATGTGGGGCGTGAATGGTCCCCATTTTAATCTGATTGCCTTTCTCATCATTTAAATTGCTGAAGACATAAATTTCTTTATTTATATTGAAGTATCATTATATCAATAAAATAGGAGTTGAGCAGCAGCTGATAAAGTTAAAAAATATGTTTAAAAATGCCTTTCATTTCTGAATTGAAACCGTTCATTCACTGACTACTTTAAGATAAGAGGGGCTGAGGAAAATATGAGGCATTTGACTTGATAAAAGTTTAAAAATACAATTTCACTTTAAAAAATCACAAACACAGTAAATTTATTACAGTAAATGTAAAGAGATGAGTACTTTAAAATTAAATAAACTTAAAAATTTGCTGCTGATCCATCCCTTATTAAAGGCTGTGGCATTTGTGTAAGGAACAGCTCTAATTTCCATTTTACAAGGGAACAATGCCCTTAAATCTATGCAAGCAGTTAAAAAAGATGCATTTGCATGGATACAGGGCTCATTATAGGCTTTAAGTGTGATAATGATTCGATGGAAAACTTGTTCAAACAAATTATTGACTCCGGTACTGAAGATCTGAGAGATAATAAAGCTCTGAAAGCAAGCAGGCAAAGCTGCAATTAGGTTTATTCAAGGAATATCTCACCTGGTACTTCCCAAGCACCAGGTGAATAGCAGCAGTCCCACGTCTGGGAATAAATACCAAATACCTGCATATCCCTACACATGCTTGGGAGGAGAAGAAGGTTAAAACACTGTGCTGTCATTCATGACAGGATAAAATAAAGTGGATTCACCTGTTGTATCTTTAACCCCTTCACATGTGTTTGCTGCCTACACAAACCTCTCTGCAGTTCTTGAGTTACAAGAAAAATCAAGGAAAGTGAGAACTGAGCTGTTGTTAATATTGATTTATCTTCAGTGACAACTCCATCATCATGAGTGGAGACTGGAGACACGTATAGATGCTCCACTCAAGCCTAAACCAGCCAAACCTTTGGAATCTGAGAGAGGAAAAAAAGAAAGTTGCAAAAAATTTGCCACTGTTGCTTTCAACCAAAATTTTAAGTCATTTCTGATTTTCCTCAGGCTCCAGGCAAGCGTGCACAGCTCATGGTATTTAAATGAAGCTCCCACAACATTTTGTGGCAACACGGTATTTTGTGGGAGTGAATGCAAAACACAGCAGCAGCACCACTGTAAACTTTGAAACATTTCAGAGAATATCAAGCCCCAACTGCGCTGCCAATGTAGTTTTAAGTGCAACGCAGCGAGTTAAATTATGCAAGCAACCGTTTCTCACACAAGTAGTTCCAATGGTTTCAGACAAGGGCGATATCTGCGATCGAAAGAGGATACTCAAAAAGTATAAAAAAGAGTAATTCCCAGTGCAAAGGAGGTTGCAACACCCAGACTCGTGTTTAGGTAGGTTTGCCCGCGCTCTCGCGGTTCTCATTTCCTACGCGAACTCTGTTTCAAATCAATAATTCATATAAAGTGAGAATTTCAGTGTTTTTCTTTCACTAAACAGCCTATTGTGAATGGCTCCAGGACAACTCCCCCAGCCAGGTAATTTAAACTGCAGAAAAGACAGGCAGAGACGTTATTTTCAACAAGGTCCCAAGGTGGCTTTCAATTCAGAAAAACAATTGACTGATGTTTCTCTGTTTGCTGCCAGGAAGCTCTATGTAGTATTTCTAGAGCTTTTTCTCTACTCTACCCAACATGTGGGCTCAGTGTCAAGCTGTGAGTTTGTAAATCTTTTTCAGCACTTACCAGAGCTCAACATGAATTATGGTATTGCCAAATCTGCTTTATGCAGCTTTTTTTACACGAGAAGAAAATGTACGATTTTATGGTCAAAAAGAAACATCTACATGCTTGCAGCGGGAAAATGCAGTCAGTTGGGGTTGAACCCCAGGAAAAAATATTTCCCCCTAACCTTGATTCTTTATTGTCTTCAAACTTTGGAAACTTCTGGGCTGTCAAGCGTTACTTGGTGCATGTGGTTTTTCTCTGTACCTTTATTAACTACATTAACTAAGACTTACTAACTAAGACTTTATTAAGTAAGCTTTTATTAACTTAATGCCTATTGCAAAAAAGCCCTGTTAGTTTTGTGGATGATTCACCCTAAAATGTGTTATTTTTTAATAAAATACCTTCCTTTTTGTTGAGGAACAGTTAGCCCAGGAGGTAAATCAGCCCTTTTGTTGAGGGCTATTAAACTTTGTGCGTGTGCATGTGTGTGCGTGTCTGAGTGACTTAATACCATTATAATAATATTATATGGCAGGCAAAAATATAATGAAAATGATAATTTGCCAAAAAGATTTAAAAAACACTGAGGTGTTACCTATCAAAAGTTCTCCTTCTGTCTATGATACAGCACAGATTGCAATCGTGACAGTAAATCTGGTGCTATTGTTAATGCCATGGCACTTTGGTTTTTGGCTTGCTTCAGTCCAATCTGTGACATGCTTGTGAATATCTTTCTTCTGTTCTGTCTGTATGGCATATGGATTTCTGGGATACAACGTCAGACCTATCCACATAACAAGTGTTCAGAGCACCTTATCATTTTAAAAAGCCAATTACTCAAAAAGACAAATGTGAAATGTTTCACATTTAATGATGAGCAAATCTGCAAAACAAATGCAATTTTGCTTCATTTGAAAAAGTTTAGTTTAACTGTAAATATTGCAATGGAGTCCCTAGCAATACACACCACGGGTAGGGACAGGCTCATTTTATGCATATTGTACATCATCACTGTCACTTAAATCTGCAAGATTTTCCATGCTAAGTTGTTTTAAATAAATAGAAAGAAATGAGATACAAAAGAGTGAAATATATGCTTCTGAATAGACTGTAAAAATGTCACTGCTAGCACTGAGCATTGGACACTTAAAAAAAAAATATTTTGAAAGTCTCTCCCAAAAAAACGAAAACTGCATATGTCTACAGAGGTAAAGGTCAGTAATGAAACAATTAACAGCAAAAATACCAATCCATTTTTTAGAAATATTTGTCAATATATAAAGAATGTTTTGTACTGCACAGAAGTGCTCAATTAATCCTGGTTTAGTGGCCGTATGTCAGATTCCCAGACTGAAATGATGTCAGCTGAAGAACTTAAATACACACAGGTTCAAAAGCAAGATTGTGTATAGACTTCAGGATGGCAGAAATTGCTGCTTTTTGCTGCAGTACTAATACAGCTCATGATTCAATTAAATTCTTAAAAATGTGCATGTGCTGGACCACTGCATTCCAAACACAGTGCAGTAAATTATTTTTTTAAAAACAGGCTATAGGTATATATTTATGCCTCCACCTCTGAAAAATCTATAGGCACACACAGACCTGTCACTGCTGCAGATAATTTAATGCTTGTCAGTTATCCAAATTGTAAGTACTGGGCACCAGGGAAGAAATTAAAATGGTTATTGTTAATATGGGAGCATATTGAGGCTAAAAGGCAGGGAGAACAGTGATATTAGTGGGAGTATTTGACTCAGCAAGGCAAATAGATTTATGTATAATATTTAAAATACATGGGAAACATATAAACAGATTTTTAATATCGGAAATTTTTGTGAGTAATTTGATTTTTAAACCCCTTACACTAAACTGAGAACATTAGTAACAAAATACTATAGAACCTGGGAAACTGAATGCAGCTGGCACTGGTAATTTTAGAAGAAACTAATCTTGATATTTATAGCATCATGTAGCAAGCGGAACAGTTTTACCAGGCTGGGAATGTCGAAATACAAAAAAGTTCACCTTTCAGCTATTATGCTTTAGCTCTACTGCACTAGAAAAAAAAAAAAAAAAAAAAAAAAAATTTAAAATCAGCTGTTGCAGTGCAAATATTAAGAAAGTTTATTATGATATATAGCCATGGAGATACCTTTCTTAAGCTGCCTGTACACATATTGTATTGTTATATTAAATTTTTGTAATGCAGCTTGGGGACTTTATATGTACAGCTGAAAAATCAGTTCATAAATTATATTTAGAAAGCCAGAAAATATGCTGAGCTACAACATTAGATAAGAACCTTGTTTTAAGTACATTCTTTCAGTGTTTTTTTTAAGCTTTTGATTTAGGTTTTGATGATTTTACCTGTAGAATGCAAGATATAATGAACTAATAACTGCAACATAAAAATAGGTATTTCTGTCTTAATCCTGGAAATAGCCGTAATAAAAAATTCCCCAAATAATTTTTGCTATTGCTGCACATCAATGAGCATAAATGTACATATAAACCTGTAAGAGAATGTAGTTGACCTCACAATTTCATTATGGTATTTAGTTTCCACAATTTTATATTGTAAGGGGAAAACAAACATTCATAAAACATAACACACAAAGCCATTTCATAAATTAAGCTGTATAATATATTTAGATTCAAGTGATTTACATCAGAGGCTAATTTTTACCAGTATCTTTAATGTTCAGGTGTAATGAAGACCGAGGAATAGATGGTTTTGAAATGTAGGACTTTACTAAATTCAGAGATCTGAATTTGCAGGGAACTGTGCAGGCTTTTAGTCTGCTTTTATAGTACGTGTTTTTGTTTTTCTGCTTCTCCCTTGCACACCCACTCACCAACTTCAGCGCTGCGCTGCAAATTTGAATGAAGTGAAAAGCTCAATGGGTAATTGTCAAAATACTTTCATTTCTCCCACTTTCACACAAGAACCAAATAAAGCCAGGAGAGTCTCCCTCCTCCCACAAACACCCAGAAATCGGCAGCATTCCACCTGGAGCTACCGAAGAGCACAGCTGAACCTCCCAGATCACAATCTCCCCTTTTTTTTTTTTTTTTTTTTTTTTTTTTTAAATCCCAGAAATACACCTTGAAAGCAAACACATTTCTCTCGAGTTTCGGGAGCTGATATCAAAATTGCGTACCACCTAGCTCATGCAAAAATCTGTTTATACACGTTCTCTCTCTCTCTCTCTCCCGGTATTACAGAAAAGAAATGTCAGTAATAATCAAGCGAGGGTGCTGAATTAAAATCTGAAATTGCTAACAAACCGATCTGTACAAAAGTGTCAGTGTTAAGATTTCCAGACTGGGGGTTGTGCGACAGAACGAGGAGCTCAGACAGAAGAAAACAGCTCTCCACTCCAGTACTTTCACCCCGTTAATCTCACATGTGCTTTGCCACGGATTTCTTGCTATTTTATTTTTAACCTCTGCTACCTTGTGGAAAGTGGGCTATTCTGAGGGTGCTCGCAAGCAAAGCTCTGATTTTACAGATGGATGTAAAGCACTGTTAAATGAGAGCTTTAAGAAGGACTTTTTCAATTTACTTTGAGCTTAAGCTGAAGTGGTTTAATCACAGCTTGTACACATCTTCTTAAAAATTGTTCTAAGGCAGGGGAGAAGTAATAATCATGTAGGAAATCATTGCGACAGCTGCTGGCTCCCATGATCCCATTTACACTTTTAACATCACTAATGAAAACCTATCTGGGCAATACCTGTGTCAGAGAGGTGTCAGGTGGTCATTTGGCACAAGAGAATAGAAAGGAATCAGAGCAGCATTTTCTTTTTTTTTTTTTTCCTTGTGTGTGGAGGGGTTGGTGGGGGATTTTTTTGGTTTTTTTTTTTTTTTTTTTTTGCACCTGTTATTCTAAAATTTCTTTCAGTTACATTTCAAAACACTACAGTTGGGATCTCCTTGCCAACCTGAGATGGCATAAGCCTGGGTAACAGAACAAAATGTGAGAAGGTCCTTCTGTCTTTAACGCCTGTTCACCAATGAATCAGCCTCCAATTAATCTGTTTCTTCAGTAGGAGTTTAATAAAAGTCAAGCACACACATGTTCAGTCTTGTTTAGTATTAAAGCTGTGTTAACATTATCTGCCTAGCCAGGTCAAAAATCTTATATAATTAAATGCCAGAAACCATTTCAGAATTTTAAGGGCTTTACAATTTTCTGTAAGTAATTGATTATGCAAGGCAGGGTAGTTTAAATTTAAAACAGGATAGTGATGAGTGTGATGTCACTTTTCATTACATATTTTGGAAAAGTTTGTTTCATGGCCAAAGTGCGCTTAAGACCTCACTTTTAGTTTTACTATTTTGCATTTTTGTGAACTAGGAGAAAAAAAGATTAAAAATTCAGCAACTCATGTTTCCTTTCTACATCATGAAGTAGAAACTGAGTAGCTTGAGCACATCCCAAATTTCCACACTGTTGGGCAGGCTCTCCCTAAAATCACACACTAGATTTTGCCCTACTCAGCTGTGCCTTTTACTTGGCTTGGAAAAGCAAGGTGCTATAATAGCAGGATTATACTGCATTGCTTCCTGGTGAAGTGAACCTGTCAGTCCATAAAAAGAGTTAAAAACTAGAACCTTGAGTCAGAGCCTGCCTATGGCCCAACACAGGCAAGGAATTTCCTTGGAGAAATGTGAGGAAAGTCCAATTTCCAAATAAACACAAGCTCTGTATTCTGATTAAAGTTTTTCTTTTCACCATTTAAGCATGGCTATGATATCTGACTGACAAAAAAGAAAAGACTGAGGGAGAAATAAAAACAAGGAAAAAAAGCCCCAACATATTAACGACAAACATGTTGCTATGAAAGTGTGGAGCACGTCTCAAACTCTGTCCACAAAATCCACTCTTCGTATCCCAGTCAGCAGCACTGAAGAGACTGTTTCCAAAGAAAGTTACAAGCAATTTAGTTCCTGCTGCCACCAAATGTTCAGCACAAAATGTGGTTCCAGGCACTGTGCAGCATCCTCAGTCCTCTTGCAGTCACTTTCTGTGCCTGAGAGCAGAGACGTAGTCCAAGCTTTTCCCCTGCTCCATCTCCCTCTGAAAGCTCCCCTTTCCCCCCCTTCCCTTCCCACAGCTGAAAACCAGATGCACTTCAGAGCTCTCTGTACATCTCCCATTGTCCCCAGGACCAAACAAGCAGTGGCATACTCTAATGACATAATGCACTGCATAACACAGATGACAATGTAGAGCCACATGGAGACAAAGGAGGAATTCGAAAAGACTTAAGAATAAAAGTTCAAAGAAGGTCTTGGCTCAAGATAACAATCATTCCAGGTATAAGGACAAAGAAAAATCGGAAAAATTGAACTTGTGTGTTTAAATAGACTGGCTCGTAACATTAAATTATTCCTCTTCATTAATTTTAATGCATAGTAAAAGAAAAGGGGGAAAAAGGGTTAAAAAAGAATCTGAGGCACATGAGAGAAGGGGAAACAAAACAAAACAAAAAAGCTATTAAAAATAGAGCTACAGAAAACTGGGGATGCTTATAGCAACGGAGGACAGCCAGCATTGGGTAAACAAAGACAGTTTTGGAAGTGGCACAGTAAAAATAGGTCAGTACTACATATAAGTAGAAATTAATATGATGGAAATGGTTTAACAAGCCAATATACTGTACTCTGTACAGTGCCACGATCATTAAGCTGGTGAATGGGTGCTAATGTGGTAGGAGGAAAGCAATGCATAAAAAGTCAAATCAATACAGCAAGAGCACACCAGCACGAGAGCAGAAATAAAGACAACCTAAACTAACAGTGCTCTTACTGTAATTGCTCTATAAAATAAAACTGATCAATATACAGGTAACAGAACAAGCAGTGTAGTCACAGTGGACTGAAACACAGGCAGGTATCAGTTTAACAAAAATGTGCACAAAACTCAGATCACTCAATGTCAATGGGGTCGAACTGGCTGAGCAATGCACAGGATGAAACAATCAGAGCACTGCACTAATAAAACAAACAATAACATAAAACCATCAGACAGATATAAAAATTAAGGGAAGCAACCCTGAAACCTCTTTTAGCCTGGCAAGCCTATGCCCAGTGACTTTAAAATATACAAGTTTCTGTTACTTTTTATTAAAAACATGATTAGACTGATAATTTTCAATTCCCATGACATGGACATCTGGTAGTCATGACTAATGGAAAAAAGGCAGATGTCAAAGAACTTTAATTATGACCTCAAATGACTCTTAATATTCTGTTATTTGGTTTGTACTAACAGAAAATGAAGTACAGCAGTCTTAAGATGTGAACAAATGAGACCTTTGCACACACTGCTTTTATACTTTATACACCTAAACCCATCTCCTCTGTGCTTATACTGGCCACTGAAAAAAACCTTTTTTTTTAAATTTCCAGATTAAAAGCACACTGCAATTTTTAGTGTTTCTAATTTTTTTCTGCACTCATTTAGTTGCACTGCAATAAATCATTTTCCAGTGTGTTTTTAAAGTTTATAAATTTAAAATGAAAAGTAAATTATTGGTTTCCAATAGAAATCATTAAAATATAAAATAATCACCGTAAAAAAAATAATACGAGTTGGATGTTGTGTCTGCTTGACACAAGGACATCTGGAGATCTGGGCAGTGCATTCACTGGGGTGATATGTGAACTTTACTTTAGGATTAGAACAAAAATGGCAGCCTCATAAATGTCTGCACCATCCTTTGGAGAATCACAGGCAACCTCCCAGACTACAGCTATAAAAAGTTGCAGTTACAGGGCACGTTTTGAGAACAGGGAAAGAAACAGTCACTTGAGGACTGTAACTCCAAATTTCAGACTGAAAGCATTTTTTTTTTTGTTGTTTTTGTTTTTTTGTTTTGTTTTGTTTTCCTTATTACTGATTGGAAAATATATACAAGCCTGAGTATAAATATTCCCCACCTATGTGGGTGACTTCATCATATGGTAGCATGGCCAAGTCACCAAGGAAAAAGCCTGAGTGTCTCACACCTCTGGCACCTTCTTTCATTAAATTCAAACAAATTTCTATCAGGAATGCTATCAGTGTGCTACAATCCCTTCATCTCAGGGAGCTGGGTGCTAGAGGAGTGAGCAGCCACTCCATAGGGCAGGGATGCTCAGGGCAGTCTCCACCAGCACGTGGTGATGCTCAGGAGGGGTGAGCTCTGGATTAAAGGCATTGACCCAAACGCAGTGAGGACATAAATAAAGCTCGTGGTGCCTCGCAGGCCTCACCTCTGATGGCAGATCTTTGCTCTGACTCTTTCTGAGACTCAGCAGCCACCGCTGCCTAAATCATCTCCTGACAATTCCTCACCACCAGGGTTAAAAAGATGTATCCATAAAGGATGGCACCCCCTCAGTGGGATGGCACAAAGACACAAACGCCCACACCTTACCCAAGAATCACCCGGGTACGACTCAACAAAGGTAACATATTTCACTACAGTTAATTATCCCGGTTTATCCCAAGAAACCAGGTTTTAGGCTGTAATCTGTGAGGAAATCTGCTGTTCTAGTCCTAAATCCTCCCCTCAGCCTGGCGATTATCAGCTACATTTTTGTACAGGAGGGAATTAATGCCACATACCGCCTAAGCAGCTTTGAAGTCAAAAAGGCCCAGACCTGTAATAACTTTTGTGCTGCGTTATTGATTGCAGGGGGAAGAGAGAGCCCACGGTCACCACCGGGTCTGGGGTGCCCTCCTTCCCCCCAGGGGACTGCAAACCTCACCATCATCCCTGGGCAGGGGATCCCAGGTACCTGGGACAGAGGTAACTGAAACAGCACTGGAACAGAGGCAACAAGCTGGAAATAAAATGCAACCCGAGTTTCCCATCTAGCACCAATCAATATAGCTTTAGAGTTTGACAATAAGGCACCTTTTCAGCAAATAATTGTGTTTGTGGTGAAAGGCCATGCACAAAACAGAAGATTTTCTTTTTCTTTTTCTGAGAGTTCATTTGTTGAAATCCCAGCAATATTTATGTCTAATTGGGTTGTTTAACACTGCCATTCAAGTTTTATATAAAAATATTCATGTGTGCATGAGTATTTTGTACAGTGCCTGATGGGCAACATGGGGAAAGGAAAGAGGAAAGGAAAGGGGAAAGGAAGGGAAGAAAAAAAAAGGAAAGGAAAGGAAAGGAAAGGAAAGGAAAGGGAAAAAGGGAAGAAAAAAACGGGGGAAAAAAGGATAGAAGAAAAAAAAAAGAGAAAAAAAAAGAGGAAAGAAAGGGGGAAAAGGAAAATACAGGAAAAAAGCAAAAGAAGTGAACATAGAGAAAAAAAAGGGCAAAACCCTCTCATCGGAGCCATGCATTTATTCAAAAGCATTTCAATCTGTGTGCACATCTTCATCACTTCAGTGGTAATTAAATCTGGGAATCACAGGTGATGTCCTCGCGCAGTCTCTTTGCCGGGCTCCCACCGGGCCAATGAAGCAGGGCTCCCTGTGAGGCCTGTTAGCACAGATCAGGTGGTAATGTGGAGGGACAGATGAGCTTTAGCTGACAGATGGCAGGATGACCTGGAAAACCTGCCCCCTTTTCTGGGATCAGGCAGCAGCTGACAGGTATTATTTCATAAAATAACGTCTAAAAGGAATCGCCAGGGTCTTCGCATTAATCTGAGGCTGCAACCAGCCATGTAACGTTTATGTCAGAACAAATCTGTCTCTATGCAGGAGAAGGAAAGTGGTTTTTGATGAAGTTGTTCATAAATTTTAATATAATATGCCTGATGGTGTCAGATATAGTCTCATATCTCTTTTATATTTAAAAGCTCTAGTGAAACATAGAAATATTCAATCTCCAACAAGCTACTTTTAAATAACTAAAAAGTTAACCAAGGATACCTTACTGCTTTTCCCCATTTTCAGCAAGGAATTTGCATGTGTAATCTCCATGTTTTTAAATGAAAACATCTCAATTGCATGAAATCCTTTCTGTAATTGGTACTAAACAAAGACACCACTAAAGCTCCTGCAAAGTTGTTTTATAAAAACAAATGAATAACTGATGGGGGAAAATAGAAAAAATAGTCTTACATGAAGCTGCTTATCAGCAATGACTTAATTAAAAATACCTTAAAAATCAATATATTTTTTTCCCTCTTTAAAAACTTGAGCTATGCCTGCTTTGAGGAGTGAAACATTGCATTAAAACGCCTTCTCCAGACACATGCCATTTGAAAGTTTCGGCACAGATGAATATATGGGGAATTCAAACACCTGGATCGGGTTGGGGCTTGCCAGCCCTCCGAGTCCTTTTGCAGAACAGAGACAAGACAAGGTCGTGCTTCCCACCTCACTCCTTCCTCAATATGACACCAGCTCGTTCGGCTACACCCTGATAAATTCAAGACTTGGTAATCAGCATTAATATGCAAGCAAGTATCAATCCAAAACCTGCTAATGAAAATGATTGCACTGTTATATTCAACCGAATCTTATACGAGCTGCTGAGGGGCATTATAGTAGCAATATGCCTGTCTTGCTGTCTTGGCGGTGCCACCTTAAAGAACCCTTGTTCACTTTTTTCTCTTTTATCGTCTTTTAGTTGTAGAGAATCACCTGCTTAAATATCTCTGAGGGTACTAGTGAAAAAGAAAAACAACATACATAACAGATGCGCTGGTGAACCTTGGGATGAATGTATTATGGATACAGAACCATCATCACACACCTCATAATCACTTTTTCACCTGCCCATCTGGTGCAGACCTGTGGCTTGTTAGCAATGCACTCAGATACAGTAAATGTGCTTGTCTAAAAAGAACAATTAAGCAGAAGCTGGAGCAGTGCAGTTAGTGGGATTCGTGGAGAGAAATTGGACGGAGGGAACAGACACGGCATCTTGCTTTTTGGAAAGGCACACACCACAGCTCCATCCCTGAAGATGGAAGAGGAAGTGGCAAGTTTTTTACTGAAACTGAGGTAATCCAAAATACCTTTTTTAAAAGGCCCTAAAGTGTGAATTTTTCAACATAATTTCTCCCATTTATTTACCAAGTAAGAATAGAAAATACAATGGCAAGACAAGCTTCACCTCCAATGCAGGATGAAATAAAATATAAATTCTAATCTAGAGAATCAACTTTGACCTCAAGAGTTTGATTTGTCACCTTCAGCTCTCTAAGACATTGATAATGATATCACAATATTGACACATTCCCAATGGAAAACAGCTCTTTGTTTCATTTTACCCAAAAGACAAAGATTTTTAACTGCCAGTAAAATAGACTTGAAATCAGAGAAAGAAAGGTAGAAAAAATATCAAAACATTGCCACTTCATGAAATTTGCTTTCCTTTTGCTTTCTCTTGGTACTTTTCCAATGTGAATCCCCTTCCAGCAAGAAATCTAGTGAATTTCTTGGAATCTTGGTTACTAAGGATGTCTGAACAAGGAAAATTTAATTTACCTTTTGGGCACTGGACATGTGACAATACACAAGCTATCAGAAGACAACTGGACTCCTTGAGATACACAGGGAATTAAAGCCATCATTCCCACTGACATTCATGACAGTTGCTCAGCTGGGTTTGCCACAGTTAAAAAAGAAAAGATATTCCCCAACATTATTTTCCCTGGTTTACCTGACCTAAAACCAGAAAACTTAAGAGGTAATCACAGATTCAGTGGTAGCTTGTGTCCTCAAGCTTAACTGCATCAAGTACAAAGGTTGTTATTCATGTATGAAAAAGTTCAGGAGATTGTGCTTCCTTTCACTCTGCTTTGTTCTATCAGTTGCATAGAAGAAAGAGTTGTTTATTTCAGATTTTTTTTTCAAAGTGTCCTCTCATATAAATTTCAGAGGCTTGAATTAATACGACATTTTATGTAGGAAAAAAAAAAAATCAAATGCCTTAATTTATAATCTTTCATATGAAAAAAAAACCAAAACAACAAAAAAAAAAAAAACAACCAAAAAACAAGAAACCAAAACACAAAACCCCCCAAAAACCTTCAAGGAATTCCCCATTGCATAGTTTTGAGTGTATGACAACACCCAGATGTTGCACCACCTACATACTGGGAGCCCAGTGGTTCCATGGACACTTTATAAAGGACTATTTTTGAAAAGTTCATCTCCTCACCAGTAACATGAATTCCAGCATGTGTGTTTTAAGGAAACCATTAATTTTTATGCAAAGGCATAAACTGGCCTATGAACAGGATTCTGCTTTAACAGCAACTTCAAAGGGTCCTGATGAAGGAGCAGAAGGAAAGTGCACACTTAGGCAGTTCAAAGCACTACAGCCATGTTAAGCTGTCAAGATAGATGCAGGGCCTCCAAATCCCACCAATTAAGTTTTTTTATTTTTTTCCCTCACAGAAATGTTGTTATTATTAATAGAGATACTCAGTGAAAATCTCTGCATGTACATAAGATATAGATACAGATATGTAAATCAATATTTGCATAAGGACCTTTATACTCCCCAAGCCAAAACTATTTTCTTTGATTAGTTGAGTCAGCCTGCTGCATTAATTGGCTCTGGCTGTCCCAATTACAAGAACAATGGGGTGTTTCTCAGGTCTGCTACTGATGTTTGAGCACACCATTGTTTTGAAGCTATCTTATAAGCAGAAAGTTAATTTTGTCTCAAAATAAAAATAATACTGATGCTCAGACTTATGATTTTCACAGGGGAAAACTCAATGGAAATCCATTCTCTAGTGGCATGAGAAGTACTGACACAAATCCTACATACATATGGATAATTTGTAGTAATCAGACATTCCAAGCCCTCGCTTGAAGAATATGCTCTAGAAAGTATATGTACACTTGTTCAAAACTCCAAAGACATATTTTGATTACTGATAAGTTCATTAAGAGATTTGATTGCCTTTCTATAAAAAAAAAAATCACTAAACTGTTTGATGTTTGATGCTTAAATTTGTACTCTAAATCCCAATCTGTAATCTCCTTTTACTCTTCCCAGGGTATACCTAGACCATACAAAGAATTCATCCCGCTTATATTCAGTGGTACATATTTTATTTAGCTAAAAGATGCTTTGACTTGACCTACCAGACTTGTTTGGAGTACAGAACACAGTCATTGTCACTTGATGTCCTTTGTTCCTTTTCTTAATCTCTTCACCAGATTTTACTCAACAAGGATGCAATTTAAACAGTTTATCTAGAATTGGCAAACGCAATATGAAAGATAATAAACTTGCTCTATTTCCAGAGTATTGATTAATAAAATTGAAGCCAAGTGGTTCAAACAATCATATATTTGTATAAATTAATGACTGGTTGCTTTCATCCCCTCCCTCAACCATATTTTAGGATAAAAAGAGAAGAAACTCACAATCAATTGCTACTGTAAGGGTGTGTATGATACCTGATAATTATAAAGTGAATTAACCAGAGACATAATTTCCTTCTATATCAGAAAAACCTTCCAGATATCATCAGAAAACCTCAGAAATGTTGTTGTTCAGAAGGAAACACCAGAAATGGTCCTTTCTAGTCTCCCACACAAAGCAGAACTATTGCCATGCCACAGGTCACCTGTGGTTTTGTGTAGCCAAGTCATGAAAGTTCCCAAGAGTGGAGACTGTCCTATCTCCTGAGGACCCCATTCTTATGTTGCACTATGCTCTTAATATTTTTCACAATATCCAGTCTGAGCCTCCCAAGCTTTAATTTGTGACAACTGTTTAATCTGCCACTACTGGATCTCCCATTTCTCTGTGCCCCACCCATGCTGGGGAGCACACCTGGGGTGGCCTCACCACCCTGTGCAGGGGTGGGATAGCAACCCCCCACTCTCCCCCTCATCCAGCTCAGGATGTGCTGATTGCTCAGCACAGCACACCATGAGCTCACATTTAACCCCCATCAGCTGGGACTCCCAGGTCATTTCCAATAAGTGTGTTCATCCTCCGGTTAAATAATTGCTAATTGTTTCCTACAGCTGTTCCCTCAGGGCCTTCCACTGCTATGGCAGAGAACTGAGCCATGTTAGATCCCAACAGTGCTGCCATGTCCACTCGTGGTCACAGGGCTCCAAGACCTGGAGGGATACAGGGTTACAGGATAATGGCCAATAAATTTTAAAGCATTCCCTGTGCTGCAAAATCAGGTTAGGAGTTCTTCTGTTTCTTAGACAGACAAAAGATATTTCTGGCAGAACCAGGTTTGTTTCCTTAAATTTTACTTTCCATATGCTCAGGATAGTTATTTAGTTTGTCTCTGGTACTGAGGTGGCCAACAATGCAGTGCTATTTCAACTAATGAAAAAAGAGAAGTACAAGGTATGAAAACCTTATTCTAAAAATGAACGAAGCAGATGGGATATGCAATTCTAACTTAGTCCATTTGCATGTGTTTGTTGGTTGCTTTTTTTTTTCCCTGTTTCCTTTCTCTTTTTTTTTTTTTTTTTTTTTTTTTTTTTTTTTAAGTTCTAGTAGATTTATCTACTCAAAAAGGTCTGCTAGAAGCAGAAAGGAAAACCAATTCTTCCAGCTTTAGGGCAGGAAAGTGCATAGCTGCTAAGGAAGAGAAAAGATTATGCACATAACATCCTCACCTCCTACATTTGGCAGCTCCCTCTGCTTGGAAGCTGTCACCCCAGGCATCCAGCCCAGGGTGTTCTAGTCCTAGATATCCTCCTTGTACAGTCTCCCACTTCCTGGAGATGAACCAACACTTTGTGTTTGACTCCCCCCACCAGCTTCAGCTTCCCTTGTGTCCCTAGCTAGCAGCATCAGAGACAGATTATTTCAAGTTGGAACCTCCTGCAGCCTGTATTATCACTGTATTTACAGGGTATCAGCAGTGGCAAGGAGAAAAAGAGAAAGGAGAGCATACAAACAGCTCATGCTCGGGTTAAAACACGTCTCTTCTCTACCTGTGAGGGAAGAAAGGAATGGTTTTCTCAGCATCCCCTAATGGATGTGTGATGTCTTGCAGGATGAAGCAACAGGCAATGCCATATTTTGTGTAACTACCCAAACACCAAGGGAAAAACTGTAAAGACTGGAGAGTCAAGTCAACACATGAAATTACCATATAAACACATATTAAATTTTTAATGTAAAACTTCAAATTTGGCGTTGCAGATGGTAAATTCTGTCTGTAGGTAGTTAAGGTAATGTGCAATCGGACAGGCTTTGCAATGTTTTTGGTAATTGATCTGTTTTTCAGGTAAGGAAAATAATCTCTTCATTTCAATCAAAACTTCATAAAAATTCTCCCATATTTCTTTTCTAGTCTTCCCGTGCACAGTTCACTCAGGCCAGTTTTGGGCAGTGTAC
The DNA here is from genome assembly GCA_018697195.1 of Certhia americana. Lineage (NCBI taxonomy): Eukaryota > Metazoa > Chordata > Aves > Passeriformes > Certhiidae > Certhia > Certhia americana. The sequence continues at coordinate 3,104,776 of CM031863.1, forward strand.
AGGAGGGGGCAAGATGCACATATTTTGGTCTTTAACTTATAACAGATTTTACCTTAAACTATTTACAAATCCTGGTGACAGCAGATAACATAAAAATGTAGAGAAAATTTCTTGCAGCTTTCTCACATCATGTTTTCTCTGCTTGTGTATGTGGAGAAATACAAAAAACCTATCTGTGCCTGTTACATTTTGAGCTTTCCCACATGGGTGCTCCATTTAATATTTCCAAGTGCCAATAGCCTTTTCTGTCTCTGCAGCTCCCTTCAAGCATTAGACTGAATCACAAAAAAATATATTTCAGTGAGTGATTGTAGTAAAAGTGCTGTTGAAGAGCATGTGTGAGAAGAGCATCACAACACCCTCTCAAGGCCCTTGGAGGGTGCCTTGAGCACTGTAAGTTAAAAGAAGAGGAAAAATAACCCTGAGTGACTGTGTTACAATAGTCATTTCTTCCAAGCAGTGCTGAATATCTATATCATCCTTCCTTTCCATCTCAGTTCAGACTTTCACATACTTTTTTTTTTTTTTTTTTTTTAATAGATTATCATCAGTTAACAGGTTTATTGTTGGGGACGTTACTTTAAAGAAAGGGAGGGAGGTATGACTGCTTTATTTTGGTTAAACATGGATCTCTTGATTTACTTTTTCAACCAGAGAACAAATTGACAAAGCAGAAAAGTAAATGCAAACAAAGAAGACAGCAGCCAGTGCCACTCCACGTCCTGTGGGATTTTCCAAATTGCTAAAAGCTGTCACCATAGCCTGAACTATCAAGTGTGAGGCACATGCTGTTGTTAGTTGTTAAATTTAGTGCCACTAAGGGCTACTCCTAAAAAAAGCCCCAAACACAAACAACCTACCAGTGTCTAAAGCAGTCAGCATCCAAAGCAGATATTGGTAGAATATTTTCCTTGTGAAGAAAGAGTTGAGTACTAAGAGGGTTTCTATCTAAAGTATCATGAAAGAATGGATGTATAGTGAAAATCAAAATATCTCAAAAATTCATGGGCTTGTCTCTATACCCCAGCAGAAACAACAGGGAATTCGTGCTGGGCAGTTGAGTGCTAGTTCATGACATATTTGTTCTTCCTGCCCCTTGATTCCCCTGGTAATGTGCATTGACTGTGCAAGTTGACTGTAGCATACTGCAGGATTTCTTAATGTTAATTTTACATTCACAAATATCTATCATGGCTCAGGATGTGGTTTGGGTTGCCTATATCAAGAGAGGTGGTTCTCACCACTACAGATGAGAGAGCTAGTCATCCACACAATATTATTCATTATGGAAGTTGCCTCTCAAGAGCTTTGGCTCACACACTGAAAATGCTGAATATGTCAGAGATGCCTGATATTTGAGTAAACCTTCCCAAAAGAGAGAGGTGCTGAGAGCCTGATTGAAAGTAAAACCCTCTCAAGGTGCTGGCATGAAAGGGCAGAAGAAGGAATGGCAAAAGCACTGAAGCTGATACGATGGGATGTAGTGAGGGCTGAGTGAGAACAATCCCCATCCAGAGGCAGAAGTGTCCGTAAATCAAAGTGTAAGGATACAACACACACACCCCACACCACCAGGACCTCACCAAGAGGTGCCAGCTGTGCAGTGGAGGCGCTCAGGAAGTCTAGGATTCCTCAAACATCTGCTGGTGCCATTAAGAATGAGAAGTAAATCCACACTGGCATTACGTGAGATTTATTTTTCCACATTAACCCCAGCAACCACTGCCAAGTTTTTTGCTTATTTGCCACACAAGAAACCACTGAGTGGTATAAGAATGGGAGACAGATGAGAAACTACATGTATAAAAATCAGGATTAGGACAAAAAAAAAAAAAAAAAAAAAAAAAAAAAAAAAAAAAAAAAAAAAAAAGCCAGTGTAATAAAGACAAAGAACTGCAGCAGAGAGGAAAGCATCAGAAAATGTATTCAGACCTCTCTTAAACTACTGCTGTAAAGAGAGGACATGTTATTGTTTCTACAACATCTTTAAGTTTCAGGTCCACTCAGAGCAGGAGAAGACAGCTGCATTTTTTACTAGTGAATTTCTCTTTATTCTGTTGAAAACTACCTTAAAGTTAGGGAGCCATCACCAGGGGGGTTGATGAACAAGACTCACATAAGGATTTCATCCCCACCACACAGAACACTGCAACTTCACCACATTCCTCTGTGCTCTCCTGATCGCCTCCTAAGACCCTTTAGTCTATGAGAACCTCAGAAAGGTGTGCAGTGAGCAATACCTTTATTTCCTGGATTATGAGAACCTGATTACAAATACCTCTTCATGAAACGATAACAAGATGCAAGAGGGAATTAAGCCCCTTGTTTTTACAGCAATCCGGTCCATAGTGCTGAGTTAAAAGCTACGCTGAAAAAAAAAAAATTAAAAATTCTTCAAAGATAAACATCATTTAGTTTAGCGCTATTAGTCCCTCTGACACATGATCAAGCAGAAGGAAGCTCCTGGGTGTATCTTGTGCTCCTCTACACATACTACATATGGATCTCCCAGCCGTATTGTGTCTTACAGTTTGAGCAACACCTAAGTGTCTTAGCTCTGTGATGCTTATTTCTAGGTCATGCTGGTTTCTTTATGCATCATGAGTTCGGGTTTCATAATCATTTTTTCAGCTCAGCTTTACAAACAAAATCTGTCTTTTGTGTTACTGGTCTTCACTCCTTTCCCCTTGGCATGGCACTGTCTATTCTTTTGTTCTTCATAACTAGAAATGAAAGGGCCTTGAAACTTTTTAACGTATTTAAGAGCTTACACCCCTTTGTTTTATGTTACAAGAGAAATGCTTTTCTGGGAATACTGATACAGACACATTTTTTTTTTTTTTTTTTTTTTTTTTTTTTTTTAATTTCAAGTTGCCTGAAAGATGCAAAAAGGCTTAGGTAGGAATCATTAAGGAGATAACTGACTATAGTAATCATAAAGTACTTTTTGGTAAAAGACAATATTCAATGAACAGATACCAAACTGCATTTTTATATCATAAAAGAAAATTCCTTTGATTAAAATCAATACATCATTTCCTTTGTGAATGCTTATTCATGGTGTCTTTGAGGCTTCTTCTTTATACATCTGAGTGAATTGATTAGTTCTGTATGGAATGCATCAGGTTATGTAAAGTTTCTTCCCACCTTTGCAGCTTGCATAACACAAAGACTCCATAGGACACATAATTATGGACATTAAAGTGTGCTATACTCATTTTCTTTCGCTGTAGCAGACTAAAGAAGGTTATAAAATTACAAAAATGTCACAGTAAGTATTGGTTGTCTTTTCTTCCCACTGTTAGGGTTTTGGGGTTTTTTTTCTCCTAGTTTGGAGGACAATGGTTAGAGCTGCTCACCTACACATGTGAAGTCATGTGTTTTACTAAGATGTTTTAGAGAAACTCTGAAAGACCACACTCAGCCAATGAAGCAGATGTGTAAACTTCTCTTGATCTGAGTCAGGGTCTGATCTTGACCTGATCTGAGTCACCTGGGCAAAAACCAGGTGTAAAACACACTCCTTGCCATGCCATGGACATGGCAAATTGATGTCATACTGTCCTGTGCTACAGGCCAAAGCAGACCTGTGGCATAGCCAGACCACAAATACTGTACCCATAGCAGCAAGAATCATGAAGAAGGACTGAATACAGCTTTCTGTTATTCCTCATTATCCAAAAGTAATGATTCTTTCCCCTGTTTTTGAGCCAATTTGCCAAATCTAAGTGATGCCCTATTTCTATTCACAAGGCACTATATGACTGCTTTAAGTTCCAGTACCATTTCCCTGTAGCAATAAAGAGCATAAAATAAAAATACACTATTTTCCACCTTATTTTAAGGCTTTTTCCAGAATATCTAGGAGCAGAAATTAGAGCCACCACTCAGCTTCAGCAACAGCAAGTTGATGTTTGTGAATTAAGTAAAGTAGTCTGATGATGCCGGTGATTATATTAATCCACTTGACTGTAAGAGGATTCATTTCTTGAATGAGATGAAGATATGACTGGATACTCATCTGTTGGTTCAGCAAGGAAAAGTGACTGCAGAGAAGTCAGTCCTTGCAAAGCTCTCTTTAAGACAAACCTTTATTAATTGCTTCAGACATTTGTCTTGCATCAGATTTCTAATTCGGGTTGCGTCATTGTCACATTCCAGTTGCACCCTTATCAAACAGGATGTCTGTTTGCAGCCAAGAAGCTAAAAAGTTATAGGAACTTAGATGGAATCTCATGTTTCATTTCTGCATACAAAATTCTTGTTTGGATAAGCTACAGAATTCCATTCCAAATCTCTGAGATCTACAGAAAAGCACTTTAAACGTATATACAAATATACAAATCAAAATCAATAACCTACATGAAATCTTGTCTCAGTGAACAGACATTTCCCCAGTGTTGCTAAAGGAGCAGATATCAAGAGGATGGATCAAAGCAAATTGAAAAATCATGGTGCTTCAATTCAGTGTTACCAGAAAACATTTCTGAATGAATTAACCTGTAAATAAATGACAATAATCATACCTTCACTCATGGTTATATTAGTAGTGGTTCTTAATAATCCTATTCATGGGCAAGTTTCACACAGATGAAGAGTTTCTTCAATGTTAATAGCAAGATTTTTCATGTTTACCTCCTTGTTCCTCCAGGTATTCACAACTTCTTTCTAGCCTAATGCACAGGATTGTCTTATTTAATTAAAAGGCTCAGAGAAGGAAATTAAAAATAGGACATTTTAAGGGCCTATCTTGTAGGGGCAATGTAATTGAGAAAGAAATAGAAAGGATCTTATCTGGATATGAAAGAGCATGGTACTTCATGTACTCTCTGACTCTCTGCCCCTTGGGACTGATTAAAGCCAAGGTCCACTAACCTTGCTATAAACTCCATATTTATTTTGGTTGTCAAAAACAACGATACAAAAGCAAGTTTTTTGAATTAATTACAGTCTATAGATCTTAAAGGGTTTAAAAAAAGATTTAACAGCAAACACAAATTTTATTCAAAGGTAAGAGCAATTAAATTAAGAGGTCTCCTAACATGTCCCCATATCAAATTTGTGAGTAGGTGCTGGACTGGGATCATGGTCAGTTACTGAGGAACCAGAGCAAGTGAAATGTAGGATAGAATTTGTTTCTGCTCTCTTGAAAGCACCAGGGCAGCTTAAGACCTTGACAAATATGAGCCTTCATCTTCAGAATGTACAGCTACCCAACCACCAACAGGCTTGGGTTCATGAATCCAGAAATTATTTTAGCTGTGTTCTGTAATTTAGTACCATCATTTGGTTACACTCAGAAGTCATTCAAGAAATTTAAAAATATTTTAAATTCTCAGTTTCAGTGAAGGAGAAAACTGTGTAAAAATAGAGTAAATGTGCTAATATACATGTGTTTCTTATAGCTTTTGGATCACCTCACAGATTTAGCTGAAGTATGTCATTTTGTGATAATCAGAGTCTAAAGAAACAGGATGAGATCATAACTATCACGCACCCCAATCAATTAACTGCTTTTTCCTCAGTATCCCCTTCTATTCATAACCCTGGTTTTGACTAAAACTTTTTAAAGAATGCTACCACTCATTGGCAGAACAAAAATTAGCTTTTAGTGACAGAACCAGTTAAAAATACCTATTTAATTTATAATCTCAGTTGATTTTTTCCCTTGCTATGCAACATAGAAATGTGTCTGCAATATAGAGCATACAAAATGTAAAATGTGTAATAAATAAATAAATAATGTATGCATAAATAAAATTTAAAATATTGACTTGCAGAGGTAAATTTCCTATATTTTCTTTCACAGTATCCAAGAAGCAAAAACAGTCTAAATGATGAAATAATGGCAAGGGTTTTTTTCCCAAGACTGCAAGCAAATTGTTACTAGCGTTTCTTAGATTAGGACTATACTGAATTTTAATCCTGACCTATTACATCCCAAAAATTCCCATCAATTTAACTGTCCCTGACTTCACAGAGGCCAGACACTGAGCAGGTTGCCCACAAATTACTCCAAAGGTTACCCTGAATCCCACTGGATGGTGCAAATTACAGGTGACAAAGGCAATTGTGTTACTTGAATGGAGGGTGGGAATACCCAGGACAACCTCTAAAACTGAATTTCAGCAGAGAAATAAATGAAATTGCAAGGTCACATATACAAGTGTATGACTACCTTTGGTTTTACATTCTATTATTCTGATTTTCCAGAAGGAACCAAGGCACATCCTGACTATCTTTGGGGTTTGTTCACCTATAGCTCTTCCCTGACTTCACTTCAATGATTTTCCTAACAAACGCCTACAGTACCTTCTGCCTAGCTTGGTTATAGTAATAATTCTGCATTAAAAAAAAAAAAAAAAAAAAAAAAAAAAAGGAGAGGTGAGAAATGGAGAAATATGGGGAAGGTTGGTGAAATCTTGAGGAGAGATTTGTACTTCTCTATGTTATTTTCCAATCTACCTAAGCCTTATTGCTTTAGGTAATCAATACTCTGTGATAAACCTTTAAACGGTTTAATTTTAAGTTATTCCATATGTAGGTTAAACTGTATATATCCATCATTTACTCCTTTTGTATGCATGCTGAACTGTAAAGCATTTAATAATATATATGGGAAGTAAGCCAACTCTGACTGGCATAGAAACCCTGGAGATTGGTGAATAATAAATAAAACCATTTCTTCTCTGTTAGTACATGTGTCCTGGCTTATTGTGTCCTACACTGATATATCACTTTTAGGAATTCACTTTGTCAATCAAACTTTAAAATCCTTCCTAAACTTTCCTTTAGTCTTTTGCAAAAAAACAATAAGATAAAAACTTCCGTGTCTGAAATGAGACCTCTTCTTACATCTCCTTGGGGGGAATCAAAGGCTGACAGTCTGAATGTGCAGCACGCAAGAATCACAATATGGAAATCATGCCAAAATGTTTAAAAACATAAAAATAACAGATAAATAAGTAAATGGAATCTGCTGTCTAATGCAATAACTTGGCACCAAGTCAATTTTAACCTTTCAACTTTTTTTTAATTTATGCAGCAAGGGAATCTGAAAGTATCACAGAGAAATTATTTTTACCCATGGAGAGGAAAAATGAAATAATTTGAGAGTCAGGTAGATACTTTCTACTAATACCTGGGTAGTAGGAATACTGTGAGATCACAAACCTTTTAATGACTACTGCTGAACACATGGAAAGTTGGAATTAAAAAGAAATGGACAATCAAATTCTCTTTAGAAGTTAAAGTAAAAATATCACCAGAGGTGCTGAAAACATTCATAGTAATTACTGTTTTCTTGAACACCAAAGAGTAACAGGAAAGCAAATGGCAGCAAGACCATGCTCCCAAGAAGGTGAAATACAAAAGATCTATTGACCTTCCCTGTTTGCTTTTTTTTTCCCCTGGAAATTCTTGAAAGAATCACTGTATTTTTCCTCTGCACCAAGACAAAAGAAAGGAGAGTCGTGAGAACAGTGGCAAAACCCTAGTTCAGGCATTCACCAGAGGAACACCAACAATCCTTTATGGAAGCATGACAGGATACAACAGCAGCGGGGGTTGAAAAATATCACAGCAGCACCACAAGAATCTGGGGATTCCAAAGGGCCATTCACAGAAGGAGCACAGCTGATTTCCAATGATTTGTATTTTTGAAAAGAAAATTACCTTGCATAGGTACTGCCACATTGACATAAGGTCTCTTCTCAAAGTTTATTTTTCTTTTTTTTTTTTTTCCAAAACTGCAATCTCCTAAGGGGCCCTATCCTGTAGAAAGTCTCTCATATCAGGGCTGTGCTGTGGAGGACAGCTCAGAAAGAAAAAACACCTTTGGTGCAGGTGTTGGGGATGCTGAACATCCCCAGCATTTTCCATTGTAAAGTAACAAGGAAATATTTGAGGGAAAAAAAAAAAAAAAAAAAAAAAGAGAGAGAGAACAGAAATACAATCCCTACAGCTTTCTGTGTCAAAGAGAACAACTGGCACAATTTTCATTTTGCCATCTTACAAGAGAAGGAAGAATTAGCCTTTGAATTTCATTTCTGAGTAATAAAATAGGACATATTAAAAAATATATAAAACCTGAAAACACTGTGTAAAGCACCCCTGTATTCTCAGAATTAACAAAATTAGTGGCATAATATAAATCTGCTCCTCCCACTGTAAATTTTAAAGGAAAAAGGCAGAGCCAAGGGAGAGGAAAGGAAGCGGATGGCAAACTCAAAACCTTCCAAACATAAATCAACATCCCAACAGGAGCGTGTGTGCTGTCCATCCATCCAGCAGCAAATATAACAGCAGTTAAAAAGGCCAATTAGCCTGAACAAGGACGCTCAAAATGATCAAGGGAGGAGTGCGAGCTGTGCAATATCAGATACAGAAGGGAATGGAAAGATTACAGGATGAAGTTGAGAGTGTACAAAAATGATAAGAAAAGCAAAGGTGGAGAATGAAAGGAAGATTGCACTAGATGATAAAGATAAATAAAAAGACATTTTTCAAGAACATATAGTCCAAGAGGTCAGCGAGGAAGACAGAAGGTCCTCTAAGAGATGGCACGGGTAATTTATTGACAGCAGAGGTAGGAACTGATAAAAAAATATATATAAAAATGAATTCTTTGCCTCAGTGTTCACAAAGCAAGCTGGGGGCAGCACAGCAGAAATAGACGTACTGCACATTTCCCAGGGGATGAAAAAGACACACTGAAGGAAATTAAATCACTGTAGAATAGGTGATTGCCTATAGTTTGACAGTGCTCTGGACAGACAGGGCTCTGCCGTGTGTAAAGAGAAAATCTTTATTACAATAGACCTAAAAGCCTGCTTGAAAAGCAACAACCACATCAAAACACAGGGCCAAACTTGGAGCCCATGTTTATGAGCAGTTCCCCATGGATGAAGCAGAGCTACCTGAATGCATGTGGGCAGGGATAAATTAATTATATGAGCCATTTGAATGAACTAATCTACTGTCTTTGAAATCAAAGCAGGTGCTATTGAAATTAGCTTTGATAAATATCAGAAAAGTCCCAATGACGAGCAAATTTATCATGAACAACCTGAGTGAACCTGAAGTCCAAATCACACCCCTCCTACTCTTGCAAATAATCCTATTAATTTAAATTTCATTATTCACACCAATAAGGCGAGGAAGGAATAAAATTTCCTTTTTGTTCAGCACGTTTAATCACCTGATCTCATTCTTTTCACGTGTGTCAAAAGAAAAAAAAAATTAAATCTTCTCCCAATGCTTGGCTGTACTCCCCCCAGCTCCACAGCCCCTCTCCAGTGCAGGGAGCCAGTGGCTGTAGCCCTGGAAAAAGGACAACTTGCAAAATTTCAAAGCCCAAAGTACTTCATTTCATAAATCAGTTAAGGAGCTAAGTGAAAATAATGCCATTGTTTATCGCATCACTAACAAACCTAAGTGCTTAAAGGCAAGTAAATTAATATTAAGGACATTCATAAATCTCACCCCAAACATATATTATACCAATTTACAGCAGCTGAGAATCCGGCCCTTTACTCTTATTCAGTATAAAACATACACATTGTCCTATTCAACAGAGTACTCTCAATTCTAGTATAAAAATAAACCTTATTCTGTATCAGTGCAATTTCATATGCACAAATCTTTCAGAAGGAATTTCAATTAAGTTAACATTATGTATGCAGCCATTACTGGCACACAGTGATTGGTCTCTGACAGAAGGGAATGGACATATACACTTCTAATGTACTGCAAATGAGCAATGCTATACATTTCACCCTTATTCTTTACAAATAAATAATGTTTCCAAATGTAAGTGATTTTAAGTGTCACTTGGTTAATCCATTAACTGGTGCTTCCAAACAGCAACGTCCTTTGGAATAATACAGGTTTTTTTGGACAAAGACACAAATATATTGAGAATCCCAAGAGGGCGATGGTCAGAGTTAAGGGTGTGGTGTTTACATAAATGGAGCATGTCTTTCTGCTTGGTCAAAATACAACTTCAGCTGTGTTCCAACTAAAATGGATTATGTAATTAACTATTCCTTTTTAAAATTACTTTACATCTTTAAATGGTATGATAGATAAGTTTCATAGAACCCATTAATGATTTATGAGATATATTTTATTTTATTAATAAAATGCTTAGGGAGAGCTTAATCTCTCAAAATTTAATACAATGATGCATGTGCTTTAAATTAAGTCCATGGTTCAATATTCTGATGCATCTTGGTGCAAAAGTTCACCTTGTAGGACTGAGTCTACATTTATGTTTTGGGTAAAAATAAATTAAATGTTTTACACCACATGTACAAACAAACATACACACACAGAGTAAGGTTTGTGTATATTCACTGTATTTCTGTAATCTTTTGTATATGACATTCTCTTTTCCCAGATATTTACATTAGACAGATGGCACACCCTTTACTGCAGTTGACCACAATTTGGCTGTTTACTAAATATTTTTTGAAATTATAGATTTTTGAGGATCACTGTCTTGATTTAGAATAGATTAAATATTTAGAAAGGCAAGCCATGCTGTGATTATTATAAGCAACTGTTATTTTTTCAGTGCAGGAGCACCGTGCTTATCATTACATATTAGGTATCTTGTAATATATAATAATATGGCTAATATTCCCTCAGTATGAAGTTAATTAAATAATTAATTAAATTAATCATCGGCACACTGTTAGCTAAAATTCCATAGAGTGGCATATTTTAAAAACTCCAGTTTTGTTCAATGCTGTTGCTCAGAGAAAATATTTTTCTCTCCCAACCCAGAATATAAGCATCCTTTAAAAAAATTCACCAGCAATCGTGCAACAAAATGAAAAGCAAGTTCATCTTAAATAAGTCTCTTTTTACTAACTAGTATATTAAATGTAGCTTTTAATTATTGGTTTTGATTATTTTTGAAGATTTTTTGTATTTAGATGGCACACACATTTTCAATCATGTCTTAATTACTTTTAAAAATGCTGCACTGGCTTAGGGACAAGACAGATAACTTGTTAAGCATTTGAAATTTCTGAGCTGTTTTCTCAGTTCTGGCAGTCAATACCCAAGTCCAGATTGTAACCTCCTTTCTGCCTCCAAAGCCTGCCTTGGCTGCGTGTCCAGTGAGGGATTATGGATTTAGCAAGGAAGGTAAGTGTGACTACAAGCATTGGCTCACCATCTGCTCCCCAGCAGAGTTTGGGCCAACCTGCATAGCCTGCAGCAAGACCAGGGCACTGTTCTCAAGCCAGCCCTTTCCAACCTGGCTCAAGAAACACATCACATTCAGTCAGATGATTAGGTCTAAGTAGTCCATATGTAACAGAATATTTTTCCTAAATACCAAAATGAAAACAAAATGAATGCCATTTTTTTTTAATTCTCCTTCCTCGATACATCAAGTTTTACACAAATAAATACTCTCTTAAGGTTTATGCAAATTATAGAAAAATAAAACTATGCATTATTTAGCAGTTCTCCTATTTCAAGATCTAACAGACTTTATTCACAGCATGTTTTTCCCTAGTTTATGTTGGCCTTCTTTTCTGATTCTACTTCTTAATTCATCTTTTTAAATTATTCCTTTTTAAATCATTATCTTATGTGACTTCATAGATTTTCATGTATTAATCTATTATTAATTTTTTTTACCATAGTCAACTTAATCTTAAATTGTTTAAATCTCTTTTAAGTGTAAACACTTGAACATGGACAGTTTTTAAAAAATATGATGCTCCTTAACATTTTGTAGCATTTCTATTTGTAGCTTGTAACCTTATTCAAAAAGTTCTTGCTAAATATGTTCTCTCCTATTATAGGTACTTTTGACAGAATTATCAAGTACCACATGTGACAGGCAATAGTACTGGTTAAGGGAAAGGGAAAAAAAATCCCACACATATTGAGAGGGGGATACATTTTGTGTTACTGAAAAATGTTTGTATTTTACATTAAAACCTGACATCTGCTTGGTGAATATAAATCTAGATTAATACAAACCCCCCCTTCCTCCTTTTACTCATTCAGTTTTCTTTATGCTGATTCAGGTTAAGATTTTTTATTCTCGTGAACAGCTACAAAGAATGCTGTTAAAAACAGCATTTTCCACCCTCCAGTACAACCCTGAACATGAAAATAAGCTGAACAAACATCTTGCCCTTTTTACTTAAACTGTTGTCTGCCCGACTGCTGAATGCACACAGAAAACAATCTAAAATTGTATAACCCATAATAGAGTATATTAAATTACAACATTGGTCAGTAATGGAAACTTATTCCCAGATATGAATTATTTACAGCCCATTTAAGTAATCCATATTCAGGTGTGGCAATGAAAAAAAAAAAAAAAAAAAAAAAAGTGCAACATAAATCTTTAATGTTGACCGGTTGAGAGAGCAGAGCTGAGGATTACAGACATTTTAAAGGGAAGAGGGGGGGAAAAAAAAGCCCCTAACCGAATTGATATAGCCTGTTCAGTGGCTTACTGCACCAGCGTGCTAATAAATTGACGGATGGCATGTCAGGGGTATGAGTTGAAATCCCAGCATTTCTAACTAGGGTGGGATCTAATATCTGCACCAAAATAAAGAGTTTCTAGACCTTGATGTCACAGGACATAGTCTGTGCCTCATTTACTGGATCCTGTAGGTGCCTGGCATATGTTATTGCCACAGAAAACCCAGTGCTTTCTGCTTTAACCCCGTAACTGTATTAGTAATTTTTCAAAGCCACTCTCGATGTGTATTCATTTTCCTACAAGCTGTCATTTTATTTTCTTATAGTTTATATTTACTCTCTTTTATTGCTCAGCCATCAGAGCCTGTACAGCCATCACACAGACACTGTCCCAGTTTCCCTGTGAGAGATACTGGGCATTCCTCACTGAAGCAAGAATTAAACCCACAAATTCTGGGAAACGTTGCCAGGTACAGTTTTGTTGTTGCTAGCATTTCCTAAAAAAAAAAAAAAAAAAAAAAAAAAAAAATCAGACAGCTCGGGCGCTCCTTCAAAACAATATAGCAAAAGATCGTGGTGAGGAAAAGCTCTCACAACTGCAATTTCTTTTGTTTCCTGGAGCAGTACCTATATTAATTCATCTTACAAAGATCATTGCTCAAGAACTAAATTTTGCATACATTAGAGAGCAGAATTAGCATCGTGCTGTGTACAACGTTCCAGGCTAACTTCTCTCCAAGCAACCATTAAAGGTCATGTTTTGACGACTGAATGGCATGTCGGCACCTTGGTTCCCCAGAGAGGCATTCCCCAGGTACATGCAAAAGGTTATTAAATTACCTTCCAAGCAACACTATCTCCTCGGATGAAAATAATTACAGGCTTTTAGAGGCATCAGAATGCTTTCTATTTTTTTTAAATAAGATGAAGATGCAGTACCTAATGACCATTTTTGTGTGTGACTCATAGAGCCTGTCAGTGGTGACAGGACAAATGAGCATAATGGCATAGCTTAAAGGGGAAAGGTTCATTTTAAATAGTGACAAATAATATTTAAATGGCATTGTTGGAGACCCATCATGCTTGTAAAATGTAGTTTGTATCTCTTCTTCATCCTTTAATTTCATCACTGTCAAATGGTATTAGCTGTTAATATGCAACATCAGGTGCAGATATAATTTTTAACTATTAAATGTGCCTGTAACTAAACAATGCATCTTGATTGTTCATATATTTTGTGATAGAATAAATAACATATTTTATAATTCACAATTTGCCCTGCCAAATTGTTTTGCTGTATCTATACTAAGGGAGGATGAAGGAATTAAGAATGGTTTAAAACATGATACCTTGAACAAATTTCTTCTTGCCAACGTACTGAAATGGAAATGACTTTCTTTTTAGACTAATGTAATTCACAGGTTTGAAGAGCCACAGGCAAGATTGTGAGATACAGTAAATTGGTCAAAACAGACCTCGACAAACCAATACAGGAACATATATATAGTATACATGTCAATAAAAGCCACTGACAAACTGGCAACTTAGTTGCCCTTACAATTTGGCCCTAATAGAAAATGGTTTGAGTCTGAAACCTCCCAGTGCTCCTGAAATGGCTTAGGGCACAAACAGAAAATGTTTATTTTAAAATACTGAACAACAATCATTAAACAATCTGCTGCAGATGTGAATTCTCCAGCACTAATGCAAGAGCACGACTTAGAAAAGTTATTCCGAAGTCAACCCCATGTTTGCTGAAATGACTCAAGTGGATAAAAGTCACGGCACCGCAGGTAATAAAATGGCACCAGAATATACTTGGCTGGGAAACCACAACTTCCTGAAGTCAAACTTTCAGAAAAAAGATTCCAATTTTTAAAGCATTTTTTCACAGCTTCATCATGTTTATTGCTATATTATTTTCAGATCACTTTCGCCAAAAATGTAGACAGTTTAGGTACCTTTGAGTTGTTAAAAGTTATAGCCAATTTTCTGAAAAATTATACCAGCTAAAAACACAACATTAAATATTTACCCTGTTGGATGTTAAAAAACGCTTACAATGAAAAATGTTCACATATTGACTATTCAAAATGGCCTTCACTTTGAAATTGTGAAATGGAAGGGATTGCAGATGTACAAGAATAAATATAAAAACAAATGAGTTGACTTGAAGTGTTGCCGGCTTTCATAAACATGCTACTGCAATAACATGTGACATTAATATTTAATTACAAAAGCACTGCTGCAAAATCTTTGAAATTAATGTTTTGCAAAATTAACATTCAGTGCACAGAAGCAAAGTCGTTCCAGGCGCGACTGTGATTAACAATGCCATTCACTTTACATATTATATTAATATATTATTCAAGCTAAGAATTAACACCTCCTAATTTAAATAAGGTGCTACATATCATGATGAGCTAAAATGCTTTTTTCTTAAAATGGCCCATCTGATTTTAAGCAATCTGTGTTTATCATTTAATATTTTGTTATTGAATACTGTTCTCTGTTAAAAAACTTGTACTTTAATTTCAAGATGAAGAGATCTCATTAAACCAATGCCATAAGATTCAAGGATTACTGAGCCAGTGGAGCCACGTTTTCCTTGCTGGTCTACCTGGTATCTCTCTTTTATTCCCAGGCATAAATATTGTCATCCCCCACCTGGAGTACCTCTCTTGTTTCCCTGATGTCTACGAAAGAAAATAAAAATCCAAGCATTTCCTTTCCTAAACCGTTGGCTGGATCTTCAACTGCTATAAAGGATTATAAATTCTCTTGCAGCTACATTGATTTACATCAGTTGATGATATAGCTCATATTGCCAGCATTATCACGTTGCTAGTACATTTTGGGGACGGCGATTTCTTGCTGCTCTGCATTCTGTGCTGTTTCTCATGTGTTGTAGGAGGGTAAAGACAAACCAAGGGCTCAGGGGAGGTGGTGAGTCTAACGCTCTGCCTCTCACACAGAGCTTTCTCGCCCTCCAGCTCTACCTTTTAGTGTACAGGAATTCAGGCTTGTATTGAATTCTGGGCGTTTTGAACTACAGAGGAGATCAACTTCTGGTGGGACGCAGCAAAGCAATCAGGCCTGGAGGACTTTAAATGGGTTGACATATTCTCCAGCAGGTCAGAAAAAAACAGTTATTTTTGTTTGAGGGAAATACTGATGAGACAGATGGGTACATCACTTTGGTTTAACCACACAAATCTTCATTTGCCATCTTTAATCTACTGTAATTGTTCAGTTTTCTTATTTTTAAAGCATATATATAAAGCAGAATATATTCTTTGTTATTGCTCACATAACCATTTTTAAGACCAGTAAGCAAAAGGCCATGATCTATTCCTCATATCAATAATTGCAAATTCACTGTCTATAATTTCACTTTCATTAATTATAGAGATTAGTTGCCACACACAAGGATGGAGAACTACTTGCTAAAAATTGTGCCTGCACAACTTAAGCATCTGCGTTTAGCTATCAGACTTCCCTTTTTGTTAGATGAAACCCATGAGCTTAGACATCTCCTCTTCAAATTATGCTTAAAAATCAAAGCAAACAATCTCTTAAAAAAAAAGTCTGACAAAAAACAGTGAAGGAGATCAGATATTTATTTATAGTGGTGCATGAACCTAATGTTGGTAAGAGTAGAATTGTTGAAAATATGGTCTGAAAAGTACTCAAGAGATCAGGAATTTAAATATCAATGAATTAATATATTGAAAAGTTAAAACTATGCAGGACAGAGGATAAGAATTCGTTCAGTCCTACACTTGCCAATATCTTTAATAATTTAGGTTGCACCTTTTCAGTGAGCTAAACAGAGGCAAAAGGGTGAAATTGCTGTGTGAGTTCTTCCTACCTGAATCCAAACCAACAGCCTTCTCCAGAAGGGAGGGAGAAAGGTTGGTCCTGTGATTTAATCCATAGTTCCTGGTGCTCAATTATCCCCCCTTCTTTCATGAAAATAACATGAAAGCGTTGTGTATATCCTATATCTTACTATCTTTTGTTTAAAATAATGACAAGATGTTGCCTTAATGACAGTAGAAATAAAAAAAAAAACACCTAAACAAAAACCAAAACTAAAAAAAAAAAAAACAAAAACAACAACAACAACAAAAAACACCAACAAAAAAAACCCCAGACAAACTCCAGATTACTTCTTATTCCTTATATTATCTCAGATTGAGACACCACTACCTTGCTAAAAATCACTTTCTAAAGTATCCCCTTATCAGACATGACCAGCTGTGTACTCAAAAGATCTGAGTGAATGCTACATACCCTTCACTGATGGGCTGACATTTTAATATTTTAACTAAAAAAATCCACTTTGTTCACAACAGAAAATAATGATTCATGTAGTGTTTTCAAATATTTTATCTGAAGTCATGTTATTGAAAGGTCTGCTTTCATACTGGACTCAAAAATCTGAGCAAAAACAAAAACAAAAGTAACTTTTCAAGTCTGAAACAGGTGGTGGAGAATTTACTAGTGTCTACCTCTCTGAAATCTTCTACTGTTACAAAACGAAATTTATTATAATAAAATGCTATAGAAATCAATGAGAACCAGAGAGCCTTTTAGAACCTGTACATATGGCATCCAAGTTTATGGTAGAATCTCCTTCTATTTGAATAAAACATGGCATTTCAAAATAAATTAAAAGAAAACAAAGGAGATGAAAGTGGGAATATGTTATGACCTTCTTGAAAAAAGTTGGTTTTTTTTCTGTGCAGGGAATATTTTCAGCACCAAAACTCAACATCAAAATATGGATATATAATATTCCATTAACTTCTGATTATGTGCACTCTACATATTCACAAAATCACATGCAGTCCTTGGAAATTTTACATTTTAGTTGGGGAATAGTCCTTAAATCAACAGAACTATCATTCCATGGCCAGTCTCCACAACCTTGGGAAACAATAGGAAAAAAAATATTTCAGTTGAGAAGAAATGGGAAGATAACTCAGGAATCAAGAGTGTCCCACATTGAATTCCACAAGTCTTGTCATTTCTTTCCTAAAAACTCAGATCTAAGTAGGCAGGGTTTATATTTTTCTGGAAGACTGCATTGGTCTGTTCACTTTTGTCCTAGTTTTAGCTTCATGATCCACCCAAAAATACTCAGGTAATGGGCTGTAATGCTGCTCTGCACAACAATCAACCCACAGAAAAGAGGGTATTTTACTGTGCACTACCTGGTTTAGCCAAAAATCAAGATCCACTGCAAAGCTTGCAGAAAAAGAAATGCACTGAAACATTATGGATTGAGACCTTTAGATTCAGACAGCCCATCACAAGGCTGTAAGAGCTGTGGACATGACCATGATTTTCAGCAGATGCATTTCTATGAAAACCCATATTTTATTTCAGGCCCTGCACAACTGTATTTTTGCTGCAATTCCTTCCCAGCCAGGCAGTAGTTTCCTTCCTTAGGGCTCAAAAAACCACCACACCTTGCAGGAGATTTCCATCACATCACTACTACAGGAGGACAGGCTTTGCAAAACCAAGTCCTGGCAGCCCTATGTACACTTTACCTATTTACTCATAAATTTTTCTGTCTCTCTTCCCTTTATTCACTACCTCTATCTAACATCCCTGAGCTCAACTTCACTACACCAGCCCCAATAAGAAAAATATTCATGCCACTGGTACCCAACACACAAATAGCCCTGTCTACTTCTTTCCTAGAAAGGTGCAAGTAGAAAGTAAACAAAACAAAACAAAACAAATAAATGAAATAATATTTCATATCCTCTAGTTTCTTTTTTTTTTTTTTTTTTTTAAGTGCATTTTCTCTCACAGTAGGTCCAACACTGGACCAAAGAAGCTACAACCTCCTCTGGCTGGCTATCAGATTTTCTTCCTTCATTGACTCTAAAGAGATCTGTACTGAATTGAGACTTTTAATTTCTGAGCAGATTTCATCTCAGAATTGATCATTCTTATTTAGTGACCTCAAACCCTACCTCATGAAGTAAGGCTCTTTTGTATCATTTATAAATACATAGCATCTATAAAAATAGACTTTTGAAATTCATGGAAGAAGGAAAAAAAATTTTGGCTCATTCAGGCAGGAATCACCATTCCTGTCTTTATCTTAGCTCTGTCTTCTCAAAATATTGTTTTCTGCACTGTTGCTATGAGTACATCAGTGGAAATTCAACTAAATTCTCGATAATAAACAGCAAAACCATTGACTGACAAAACCCACATTGTTTTTAATGAAATAAGACTTATCTCATTAATAATCTGATGAACCAGGCTGTTTTCACTCACTATACCAGTGAATTTCCTTGATGGGTTGGCTTAAGTAAACCTTGTCTGGCTTCTTGATCAGTGTAAAATCATAGACTTTTGGCACAAAACACTTGAAATATTTTAACCTAAAGGTTTTATTTTAGACACCTGAAGTTTCTAAATGCCAGCACTGCAGCAAACAGAAATAGAACCAGTATTTATTGAGAAATAAAACAAATTCTGACACTTTTTTGTAGGAATCAGCAGTGCTATACTATATGAAACAAAGGAATCTCATCCAGTCCACAGATGATATAAACAGAGCTGTTCCATAACCAGGACACTATGAAGAAAGAATCAAACAAAAACTAAAGCCAGAAATATGCGTTCACCTGGGGGTGGGGGACTGTCTGAACACTGCAAAAGTAAAATTCAGAGGATTTCTTATTGATAACTAAAACGGTGACCTCTCTGGTCTTGCATGTTTTGTGATGTAACCTGTGATTTCTGCCAAGCACTTATAACAGTTCTCATCACAACATGAACTGATAGTGTGATATGTTAACATCACCACTAATGCACGCCAGCATTACACTTCTCTCTCTTCGGTTAGACAGCTTTCCTTCAGGCCATCAGACACTGGAGGTCTGCACAAAAACGTACCTCTTCAAAGCAAGCAAATCCCCACGAATTTGAGCACAATCAAACCAGTTCTACTTAAAACGGTTTACTGATTCCTGCTTTTCATTTGAAATCAGGCAGACACTGCAAAGTTCAGATCCAATTCCAGATTTTTGAATTGTTTAAAGCCCAGTAGTGTCTACATTTGTTGTCTCTTTCAGAACTATCTAAAAATAACATTCAACAAAAGAAATGAGATAAAAATGAAGCATTTTAATATCCTGTTTTGCTATGTTTCTTTATTCCTTTTTAATATCAGATAACCTAGCAATACAACATATAATAAATATTTAAGGAAAAATAGCAATGAATTTACATTGTGCTTTCTAAAGTCTCTTCTTGAAAGGCTGATTACTCCCAAATTGAAATGTGTCTATTTTACAAAATGTACCATTCTTTCATGATGTGATTCTTTAGCCTTAATATTCACTTGATTCCCAATGATTACAATAGAATATGCACAAGAACAACAGTAGATGGGACAAGATGGAGCTAGAGAAATATTCTCCTTTTAGGTACACACACACAGAGTTCAGGTCCTAAAAGTATAATTCTGTCTTAACACATGCCCTGGTGTCCTCATTACTAATCTAATGAAAATAAACTCAGTGAATGCATAGATTTGCAAAAGCATTGGGTCAAAGCAGCTTTCACCCTAAAAAAGAAAACCCTAAAAACCCCTCCCCAACCACCCTCCCCCAAAACCCCAAACAAACACAAAATCAATACCACAGGGTTGCTTTTCCCATCTTTAACCCTTCCCCATGTTCCCTAGGGTGGTACCTCAACTCCGTCAAGAGCTGAGCCCCAACATCAACAGCAAACAATTTTTTAATGTTCCTAACCAGCTACCAGCATTTTCTTTCCACCTTTCCAGGGGGAAATTTGGATGTTCTAATGGCACTGGAGGCATTGGGGTTCCAACCTGGAAAACTGCCTGAGAAAGGTTGTGGGTTTCTTCTTCAAGAAGAGTTCCTAAATCCTTACTTTTTCCCTTGTACTCCCTCCTCTTTCCCTGCCCAAGCAGCCAATTCTCTTAATCATGCATCTTTAAATTTCCTCCCAAGGGTCTAGTTGGACCTTTCATTGTCCTCTTGGATAGTCAAACACTGGGACTCCCTATCTCATTTCTTCCTGTAAGAGACACCAAAAATTTATCTGCCCCCTAAATGAGCCTTTCAGTGTAATACGAAGCAGGCTGCTCATCTGAGGAGACAAATAAATGAAGGAGAGCACTGCAGATTTTAGGGGTAAGTGAGCAAAAGCACATAGAATCTCATGTGGGAGAAAAAAAAAAAAAAAAAAAGAATTATCTCTTCCCTTATGCTACAGGCATGCTCTGACAGTGACACGTTTAACATTTCCCTGCACACAGAGGGCTATAAAAGCATTAATACACACAATGAAGAGAACAGTTTGCTGTATTCCAAAGCATGGTTAGAGCAGCACATCAGTTAATCACACTTTACACATGTAAAAGCAGAAACACCAGCATCATCTGCTCTAGAAACCAACCAGAAACCCCTCCTTGCAACGTGCACCTCTACTCCTAAGCTCTATTCAGAAAGAGTTAAAATATGAAATAAAATTATAAAGGCACCAATGATATTTTTATAACAGAGCTATCGCGAGTAAGCTGTATTTTAGAGAAACACTGCACAATTTGATGACTGTCAAAATTTACATAACTTACTCTACATGAATTAACTATGAGGTATAAAATGCAACTTTGGCTAAATAAACCCTCAGCAATTGTAAAGCAGTATTTCAAGCGCCACTAGAATAACAGCAGACTGAAAGATTAAACAAAAAAGATGAACATTGAGTGAAGTGGTCTCCCCAATATTTAGTTATTGTTGGGAAATAAATTAAACAATCAAGGGAGATAATCTTTAGAAATACAAATGATAATTCTGTTGCTATAGTACTTTTTATTTTTATTTTTAACGGGTGTTTGTCAATTTAGTGCCTACAATCAAAACTCTGACATATTAGGGTAATGGACTGGGTCCGGGAATTACCAGAAAACACATAAATACTCGAATTTCTTGAAAACATGAAGTGTTAAGAGAAACAAATTCCAGTCTTTAACATCTGTCCTACAGATTCTTACCATTTATCTGCTGATCAAAATTTCGAACGGTGCCAAAAAAAATCATGAAGTCAAAAGGACTTGGTGGGGGGAATCTTTGTTTCTCTCTAAAAGCCTAAAAGTTATACTCAACTGCAGCACAAAGAGTAAAGAGGTTGTTATTCATATTAACTACATTTACATTCCTATCGCAACATCCAGAGAGCTAATAGTGGGGTTATTAACATAACAAACGTAAATGTTCTATATAAATAATACTGTTTCAGGCCAGCAACCGCTCATCTGACAGCATTTAGGCACAGGCTCAACATCTGTTTATGAACACTTTGCCTAATGATATCATCAGATATCATTAAGTGCGGCAGAATACAGCACAGAGGCAGGTGCAGCTGCCTTCAGTACCCATCACAGAGGAAGAAAAGAGCTGCATTCCCGATCCGAAAACCCATCATTAGGACAATTTTCTTCGACAAACCAGCCCTGTGATTTCAATCTGTATATCACCTGTAATTGTAGTTTTTAGCAAGAAGCTGATTCTATACATTTAGCGACGAATCACGTTGATGGCCTGAATACTGGAAACACATTTGTGCTACCAGCTGCGGCAGCTTTTTTTAGAGCCTGTGTTAACAAAATACTGCTAACAAGGCAATGCTTGGAGTGCAGCTTTGTTTCTCTTTCTTGTTCATAGTGTTTAGATGTGCATAATTATGGAGATTAGCAATTGATTGCTTCTCAATAATAATTGATTATTGGTCACTGAACCTTCCCCAAAGCACTTCGCTGAAGGTGAGGACAGGTGATAAGTTCATTCTCAGCACATCTAGGAAACCAAAAGGAAAGGTCCAAAAGAACCTTCGATTTGTACATCAGTTTCCATGATAAACAGACCAAAGGAATAATAGAATATCCCAAAGCCTCGTTTGCCCGGAGGCAAATTGTAGAGATCATAGCAAGCCTGCAGAATTCTCCCTGCGGACTATGTAAGAAACATACATCATTTTTATATATGTCAGTTGTTCTTTGATTTGAAAATATTTCTACCCATTTAATTTATCTTTTTTCAGTCAGTTTTCTTAAATTGTACAATTTAAGGCTTATATCAAAGAATGAATATCATTTCTGAATACCCCGAAAATGAAACAAACTGACAAAATAATGCAAGTCTCTTTAGCAGAAATGTACAAATATTGAGGCATCTATTGTCACTGACTTCAAAATCACTATACCCTTTTGATCTGCTTTATATCCATCAAAATTTTGGTCTGTAGTGACTGCCTTGATGCAACGTAACATAATGTTGGGAATATAACACGATGCCACAGCTAAAATTTAAAGGCAAATGCTCTTATTTTTGGCTTAATCACCCACTGTCAATTTGGACAGCAAATATCCAATTTAAATTTATTGGAGTGCATGGAAGCCACTCAGACAATAAAGTATCCATAACGTTTATAAAATGGTAAACATCATTTCTTCTTGGCTGTTAACAAGTATTTTGAACAGTTGAGACCCATTTTTCTAACCCTATTCTGTTTACAGAAAAATGTAATTGTAAGCCTGACATACCATACCATCCATCTTTAGATATTCTTTTTTTTTTTTTTTTTTTTTAAATGCAGAATTTTGCAAGGACATGCCTCCTCTCTGGCAGAGTGAACTTTACAACCTGATTCATGAAAAATGCAGCTTGTTTAAAGTTAGCCTGCTCCATTTCAAGAACATTTTTGTGCTAAAACGAGAAACAGATTGCACAATTATGATTCAGAAGGAAAATTCCCAAGATAGAGGGCTGGGGTTTAAGCAAGAGGAAGTGCCAGGACCAGAGTGGGGCTGGGTTTCTGCTCAAAGAAGTGTTGCACATCATGAATGTGCTCACTTTTAAGAGGGTCTCGGTCAGCTTTTGTGTTGTTTTCCACAAACACAGCACAATGGTAACAAAAAACTCAAATTACACATCATACACATGATCCAACCCAGCACCAAGAGCTCTTCAGTGCTTACACCCAACCACTTTTTACCTGCTCCTACATGTAGACTTAAAGGAACAGAGAAGGTGCTCAAAACAAAATATTTTAGATGGCAGCAGGTACTTTCATAAATCTAGACAAATACCTAAAAAACATGGATGTACTGTAACTGTGCACTCAACAGAAGGGGCTTTCTTTCTAAAGCAGCTTTAATTCAACCTCTGTTTGTGCACACAATTAGATGAGGAGATAATTTCCAAGCACAATGACTTGCAGGTGCAAATAGTGATATAGATAAC
This sequence comes from Certhia americana, assembly GCA_018697195.1. NCBI lineage: Eukaryota > Metazoa > Chordata > Aves > Passeriformes > Certhiidae > Certhia > Certhia americana. The sequence goes on from CM031863.1 coordinate 3,128,541, forward strand.
AAACTATCTGATCTGTGGGCACAGATAGATAGTTAGACATCTAGAATCCTTATGTGCAGCCACAAATAATTGCATCCTCAATTATTTATACAAATAAAGAGAGGAGGCCAGCCTGATGGGGAGGGGGGTGGGGGGTGGAAATTGGAGTGAGGGGAAAAAAAAAAAAAAACAAAATAAGCAATAAAGCAAATCAGTACTTGATGTGGAGCAGGATATCTTTGGTCCTAAGCCCCAACATTTTCAAAATACAGAGGCAACATTAGAATTTCATATTACTGCCTCTCTGATGCCAAATAGGTATCCCTCACATTTTAAATACCAGGTCTTTTCTGAATTTCAGACTGCTGCACAATTTACACCAGAGCAGATGAAGAGATGGAATTTCTCTTGTGCAAAATGAAGGTATGAACCAGTAATGTAAACAGTGAATTGCTTCAGTGAGTCTAATGGCTGGGTGAAAATGGTTCCTGCTATGTTTTGCATTAGTTTTTAGTGTGTCTGTTAAACAAGTAAATTGATATAACTGTAGAGATGGCTGACACTTCCTCCAAAAACATCCTCAGAACATCATCCCTTTTAGAAGAGGCAAAGGCTAAACAGATTTTCATGAATTTGGGAAGAATTCTCAGCACAGAGTACTCAGGCATAAAAATGCAAATAATATTTATCTTACGTAAATTCTACTATCATATGAATTTTATATATATATATATACAAATTATTATAAACATTGTGAAGTTTGGAAAACAAATGATTTTGAAGTTTGCATAACAACTGTGTTCATTGTCCATTCCCTACATGCATAGAGAGAGATATGTACCTTCAGCACATGGGCACATTTTACATAGGTTCCTGCCTCAGTCGTGGCACGAATGTTTGGTTTGATGCAAAACTACCCAATGTCTGATTTTAATACTCTCTCATTAATGTGCCACAGTACTGAGGTTCTATTTGGAGTTGTGCCAGACCCGCTGGAAACAAGAGGGTATCATTCCTTCAGCTGAAATGTCCACACTGGGAAATTTTAGGAGAAAAGAGGACAAGGTCTGAAATATCTACTCAGTACCACTGTGTGACTTCTTGGTTCTCAAGTCAAACCCCCAGCAAATGAGGAGCATGTCAGTAGTGAGGAAACATAAAGACAAAAACAAGGATTGGGAGTGGCAAGAGTTGATTCAGCACTGTGAGAGAGGCCTGAACTGTCTCTTCTTTTAATATCACAACTTGTTTTTATTCCTGCAGTCCCATACTAGTTCCTTGGACACTTCCAGAGACAGACAGACACAGTCAAATCCCTGATTTGCCCAAAGATTATTTTCTGCTTAATGAAGGATGTAGGAGTGCTCTGATAAAAGCAGGGTGTGATCCCATCACTGAAGGCTCTACCATGATACACATACACGAGTGCAGTGCTCATCTAAATTCATGTAGATCTGATATTTCCTAGCTGCTCTTTCAACCCACAATGACATTTCCAAACTTATTTTCTAACCTATGGCACGAGCTGAGAGGCTGTATGATGCACTCTTCTTGCTTCCCCTTTTTTTTCTTTTTAACATCCCTTCCTTAATCCTTTCTCTTCTCTCTTATCTTATAGGTCCCATCTCCTTTCTATTAATAAGCTTCCCTAAACTTTACATTTATCCCCAAAATAAAGGATTTCAAACAATAAAAGAAAATGTAGCTATAAAATGATGTCTTTAATTGTTTAAGTTTCTCCTTTGTCTTAATTGCATATACAGCTCTGTTCAGATGGCAATTACTCAGGGTAAAGAAAGTCTTTGGGGTCTAAATGTATATCTTAAAAAGTGTCTGGCATGTTTTATGCATTACTACTAGATATAAACCACATATAAATAACAGTAATTTTATTTGGGTTTATTTCTGATGTTATGCATGCAACTACTACTTGTGTGAATGTGTTGCTATGACAAAAGGCTTTTCCCTATGCAACAAAATTTGGCTGTGATATCAACAGCAATGGTTGGAGAGGACCATCAATGGATCAGGTTCTCTTTTTTAATTGATAGATTATTGTCCATCATTCAAAGGCAGTCCATTTAAAAACATGACTGACCATTTATAGCATTTGCCACCTGCTCCTGGTGCTGTACAATATTGACAGATCAGAGCAGAGAATGTGTGCTAGGGACATTTTCATGGTTACTACTGGATTTCAGTCTTATATTCAATTCTAAGTGTGGGTTGGAAAAAAATATAATCCAGTTACTAGACATTCCTATGTTTAACCTCTTTCTACACAAAATCAAGGTTCTATTTTTTTGTCTTCCAGGATAAGGCTGGCCTCAGAGGCAAAACACAGTGTAATTTGTTGAAAAGTCTCAAGCACAATATCTGATGTGTATGTAGTTCTCAAATACTATATTGTTTAAAGGCAAAAAAAAAGTTACTCAAAACCCCATTAACTTAGAAAATAGTACAGACCTGAGGAGGGTCTGATAATGACTTTAAACAATGAATCTTTACTCAGGATAACATCCACAGCTCATATTCAGTAGAACTGCAACCTAAAAGTATATTTTTGAATTTTCTTTTGCATTAAAGTGAATTAGCCACCTTTATTTTTCAAGCTGAACACTTCTACTTGTGGTAAGGGTTTAGAAAACATTAAACCAACATTAACCCATAAAGTAGTGTTTGCACAAATGCTCAAAGCTTAGAATGGAATTTTGAAAGTTGACACTGATTTACCCCTTCCAGTGGTCAGTGATAGACAATTTAGACACCTCTTAACAATGAACTATTGGGACATCATTATCTTTTTTTCATATCTTTCAGAATGATTCCAAGAGGACAGGGAGAATCTCAGACCTGCAGTTCTCCTGGATCTCATTCACCACTCTTAACAGATCAGGGGTGATTTCTGGAAGGAGTTACAGTATTCTGGTACAACCTAAGGGAGTCTGCACACCATCCAAAGGTGTATCCTTTCTCCATATTCCAGAGAGAACACTAAAATCCCACCAGCTCCATCTGTGCCACAATTCTGATCTCTCTGGCACACGCAACAGCTCCTTTTATTTTTCCAAGGTTACCTATTAATGGAGGCAGCATGATGGCAGACACAGGTCATTAGACCTGTTTATGTTTCCAGTCTTTGTTCTTGCCTGCAAATACTGAAATTTCCTTTTTCCAAGGACAGGATTCTGGTATTAGGATACAAACCTGCTGCTGTCATAACTCCTGGACAAGCCTGTGGTGGCTCAGCTGAGCTCCAAGGACAGCAGCAGGGCTGGGGTTTCCTCACAGGGACCATCCACCCTCCAAAACAGCATTTCCCAATCTGCTGCAAATATAATCTCATTCTCCTTCTCCAAATACCCAGCCTTGCCTTCTGGAAAGCAAGTAATATTTTTTTCCCTCTATTCATCTTAATTTTAGCTCTGATATTGTTAGCTACAACTTGAAATAGGAACAGAAATTGGACAAAACAAGATCTTAACCTTGACTATCTTGAACTTCAAGTGGTTTTAAAACCATAGTTGTGTCAAATTTGGATTTCCATAGGAGCTGCTAATTATTTATACAAAATACGGGGGTGTCATCACACTTAGGAGTATCACAGTAACAGATCTGAGAAAATACACCATGTTTCTCCTGAACAGCAATCCCTTTGAAGGCTTTATAGGAGTTGTATCTTTTAAATCATGAAAATTTTTAGACTTTATGCTCCATAAGATGGACGTGGAGAAAACAGAATGAATGAAGTTGAATTGAAATGGCGGAAGGTGACGTTAATTGGAATTTGAACATTTACATATTTTTCTCATCACTTTTCCAAGTAATATTTCTTAAAGGAGGCAATACATTGTCAATACAAATTCTCAATAGGAATGTGGCTTAATACCATGCAATTGGCTTTTTATCAAATTCCGCTGGAGCAACTTCTCTGCCATCTGAGCAGGTTTTTTGCTAAATGCCACTGAAGTGGCGTCACTTCAAAACAACACTAGGCAAGGTTTTGTTTGGTTTTGTGCTTTGTTTTTAGCACCCAAGGGACTTGAGCAGAGAGCACCACTGCCAGGTGGTAATTACAACGAGGTGAGGTACCTAGGATTTACCATGGGCAGACAACGAGAGGTTCATGAATCATGCTCTTTTTCTTTTATCCATATCAGAATGTCTTGAATTTGAGACCAACATCCATGTAATATTGTGAAGTACTCAATAACAACAAACTACCATATGTCATGCAACCCTGCCTACACTATTTGAAAACCAGTTAATACTTTTTCATTTACTGCTATGTACATGAAGGGAGGAGGAGAAGGCTGTAACTGTCAAGCTCTTTTTCCTATTCTTGCAGAAATTTTAGGTTACTGTAGTAATCAAACACAGTTATATTTATTCATGAGTACATTTGAAAATAACCTACAGACTTTCAACAGCTATATCAGGTAGTTAAACATGAAGTGCCCTCAAATACAGTTTCATCCCTGGTTTCCTTTGTGTACACTCAGTTTGAGAGAACCATACTGAATTGTATATAAATTAAGTTTCCTATCATTTAGCCATAATTCAAAATATTTGACAAATCCATAAAGTTAAAAGTACCTATGCTATGGTACCTATACTATTCAAAATCATCCACTTGGGAGGAACCTGCTCTGTGAGGAACAGATTAAAGATGGCATTTTCATCTTTTATTGAGAATTTCTTATGCTTTATCAATATAACACTTTTAGCAGCAGAGTAAATATTCTATTTGTCCTTTACTTAATAGTAAAGCTGGGTCTGTGAACGACAATATAAAACCTTGAAACTAATATAAACACTTCCAGAAGGAAGGCTCAAAATAATACATTTCCAAAAAGAGAGAATAATGCACGTATCTTTGATTTATAGTGATCATGTTCTGAAATAACCTTAATTTAATAGATAAAATATACCGATGATTTTGTAAAATTGTAAAGAGATACTACAGCTTTTGTAAAATTTGATGGGAAGATATGTTATCTATTGTTTCCACTTCTAATATACATGTGTAAAGCATTTACTAGAGTACTGCTTTATAAACAGCACAAGATGGAAGTATCTGAACACTTAGGTTGTCACCTTAAAACAAACTGTCACACATTTTTCTTCACACATTTGAAACCCAACTTATCAACCTTAACAAGTGTTGTTATCAAAAGAATTTTGGTGCCTTTGTTCTTTCCCTTTTGCAAGTAAATTACACTTTTAGGATTTATTAAGACAAGAAACAATTTTTGAATAGCAGGTCAAAACTCTCTATGGAAAAATTCTCATTACTTTCTAGCCTGAAGCAGTATTTACCACTCCAACTTATCCATCTTTTTCCTGTTTTTTATATATCTATATTTCCAGAATCTTGTTTCTGTGCCTAATGCTATAACATTGCAGCAGTTTGTTCAAAGCAACACTCTTATTTTTGCTCTTAGCCGGTGCTATACAAACCCTGATCAATTATTGAAGTGTAAGCCCTGAAGTAACACAGCCATTACTGCAGCAGGCAGATAAAAATGGAACACTTTTAGCTACAGTATATTTACTTTAGAGTTTCAGCAAACAAACCAACAAGTTAAACTACCTTGTCTTTCACTTTGTTTGATGTACTAATATTTCCTGCACGTTCAAAAGTCTTTCTTTTAAAACAAAGTTACTGAAACGTTATGGCTGCTTGTTTGTGAGGATACCTAAGCTTAAATATTTGCATGAAACAGCCTTGAGATATAGAAAAGTCAGCATTAAAGTAGCACAAATCTAATACAGAAGCTGCTATCTGTAGTGCCATAAGAGCCACAGTTTTTTATGAGCTGTCTGGTATTTAAGTTCGCCAAACTGCAGAGCCTGCATATTGTAATGACATTAAAAATGATGCTGGGAGGTATCTTAAACAACAAACAACATCACTGAGGAAAGTATTCATTAAAGACAAGAAAGAAAAATCAAATTAGAGGTGCTGGAAATTTCTCATGAAAATCAACTGCTAATCACTTGTGGACTTTTCTCCTTCTGCAGCTCACTTCTCTCCACACAAAGGAGTGCCCAAGATGCAGTTTTTTGTTAAAATGCTTTCTTATGTAATTATACAGAGTCTATTTCATAGCGACGCCAGTTCAAGACTACAACTATTCATCTTCTGATGGCGCTGCATGTGCATCTGCACACAAGATATAATGTTTTTCAGTTTAAATGTCTGTTCTGGGTTTTAAGGACTAAATGATAGTGAAGATGACTGGAAACGTTCCAGAATTTCCTATATAAACTGCTTAGAAAAACCAAAAATTAGTACTTATGCTACAGAACTAATAATGTTTGACATTTGCATTTTATCACTTACGGTATGAAGAGCGGGAAGAACTTGTCCCAGGAAGTTTGGGGGAAAACGATAAAAACTCAGTTTTAGAAATGGATGTTTAAAAAAAGCCTGTATAGTTTTTTGCTCAGTTTTCAGCTGTTCTTTTCTTTTTTTTTTTTCCAGCTCCCAGAGGAAAGCAGGCCGCGTGGCTCACAAACACCATACGTGAACAGCTTCCGAGAAGTGATCTCATGAATACATAAGTGTGTCACCACGTCCCACTTGGAGGCATGTGATAACTGGATATAGTAGCCATGAGTAAAAAAAGCTCCATGTTCTTAGGTGTTTTCACAGGTTTGGACAAAAAGACAAATCCGGTATCATGACGAGATGTTCATGGTTGGTTGTTTTTTTTTTTCACTCTTTACAGGCAAGAGTGAGAAGTGGCTGATGGACCTGGGATTGTTCAGCCTGGAGAAAAGAAGGTTGAAGAGGGACCTTTTTACTCTCTGCAACTCCCTTACAGGATGGCGTAACCAGTTAGGGATCAGTCTGTTTTCCCAAATAAGAATAGAGTAAGAGGAAACAGCCTCAAGTTGCACCAGGGGAGGTTTAAATTGAATATTAGGAAAAAATTTCTTCACTGAAATGGTGGTCAGGCATTGGAAAAGACTACCCAGAGAAGTGGTTCAATCACTGCTTCTGGAAGTACTCAAAAATGGGTTGATGTGGTGCTTAGGGGTATATTTTACTGGAAAACTTGAGAGTGGAAGGTTAATGGTTGGACTCAATGTTCTTAGAGAACTCAATGTTCTTTTCCAGCCTTAATTCGGTATGTTTGCATCGTTGACGATGTTCACAAATATTTTGACCAACACTGGCAGCACTATTGGTCCACACAAGTACTATGTGTAGGGCTGATAAGCAGATAACACACCGTTTCCTCAAACACCTGAATTTGCCAAATTAATTTCAGATTCGGAAACAAAGAAGGAACTCCTGCTCAACCACAAAGACAACAAAGCAGCTAGTGACATCTGCAAACTGTGGAAACCTGGGGCTACTCTGGTCTATTGGAGGCTGATTCTGTTCCAGCTGATACGAGGCAGCTGGGCAGGAACTCTGTCCTTCTGCAGAAATGCACAGATGAGCTCTGCTCTTACCACACAACTTTATGTTCATTTCTGGACATGGGATGAACACAAAACCTTCAAATATGGGGCAGCCAGTGCAATTACTTGTACACACAGACATGTATCCATAGAGAGGATGCAGAAAGTACAGTTTCAAGTTAAAAACAACCACAGGTTATATTTAAGCCACGTCTATAGGCAATTGCTAACCCAGTCAAACTGTCTCTTTTCATCCTCCATTTCAATAAACCTTATATTTTAAAAAATGGAAACTGCAATGAATGTAAACAACTCCTTTATCTTTCACTTTATTTTTATAGCCAGTACATCTGAGCCTGGTAACATATTCAAGGTATGCCTCAAACATTTGGAAGCAAAAACCTTTTCATTTGAACATTCGATTCACTAAAAGTGAGGTAGCCAATTTGTTGTTGCAAGCGTCTGTGCTATTATTTTTAGAGCTTTCTGGCAGACAGCTTATGAAAGGTGGTTTGTATAAAGCGGCAACATAATTTGAAAAAGTGCAAAAAGGGAATCTATAGTGATGCATGTCTTTGTGAAACTGCTCTTTATTTGAATATTGCACTGGATAGTCGAAACAGGCTGCCTGGATTTATGAGGTGTGAAGCTATGTCTCATAATGATTAACATTAGAATCACAATTTAGACCTGAGGTCAGACTCCAGATACTACACTAACCTTCTTATTTTTTAGAAAATCTTGAGATGATATTATTATTATTATAGCCTTTATTAAAACAAAGATGCTCTTGAGTTCACTGCTTGTTTCAGACGAGTCAGGAAAATAAGATGAGGTCTTTGAAACTTCTCTTCACTACTGTTCTCATCACTGCCTACCTCTTCTCAGAGGATTGCTTATGTGTGGACTACAAAAAATGCCTGATTTTCACAAAACTTATCTAAAATAATCCAAAACACAGGTAGCCTCTCTTGCAGTTATCAATTTTAGGCAGATATGCACTGCAACAACCACAGTGAGAGCAATACTGGATAAACAACCCTCTAAACCCTGAATATTTTTTCTATTCTGTGTGATCATCCTCATCAAAAGCAATTTTTTTTTTCTTATGACCTTCCTTTTGGAACCATGTTCCCTACAAACACTGGGTGAGAACCATTGGAAGAAAGGCTGCCTTGGGGAGAGGGTTATGATGTTGCACCTGAAGAACAAAAGATCCTCAAGAACAAGGTTCAGCTGGTTGAGGAGAGCTTGGGGAGTGAGTGGAAATCAATGGATGCTTTGTTTTGATTTTTATCCCACAGTTTACCTGCCGTCAGCAAGAATTTTTACTTGGTTGGTGACTCCTAGAAGCCCTTGTCCTGCAGGCAGTTTGAGGTTCTTGGAGTCATGAGGAAGCCTTTGAGTCTAGCATGGCTGTGTAGGTTATTCTGGGCAGACAATAAACCTTTTTTTGCATTTTCCAGGAGCACAAGGTCTACCATACATGTTCATTGTTACAATTCTTCTGCATACGCATGGAAAATCTGCTGTTCCTTAGGGCTGCCAGGCTTGCCTGCTTAGGGCAAATGTGACCCCACACTGACCTACAGGACTCCAGTTATTTCACACCCTCAGAGAACACCACTGCACTGCTCCTCCCTCTGCCCAGAAAGACTTCTCGAACTTAGCTCCAAATAAAATCTTCCCCCTCAGTCCTTCCAGGATGCAACAGAGGGAAAAGGAAACTTAAAAGAGACAAGGTGAGGCTAACTCTGTGCGTACGTGAAAAACAGTTATTAGAACAACCAACCCACCAACCCCCCTCAACTGTAACTAAAATCCTTCCCTTACCTCCATTCCAGTTCCAATCCATCTACATTCCACCTCCATTCCTAGAATCATATTATATCCCAGAATAGCTTGTATTGGAAAGGATCATCTTTTTCCAACACCCCTGCTAGGGGCAGGGACACCTTCCACTAGACCAGTTTGCTCTAACCCCCCCATCCAACTTGGCCTTGGACACTTCCAGGGGTGGAACACCCTCAGCTAAGTTCAAAATTCTTTCCCCAAAAAAAAAAAAAAAAAAAACAAAAAAACAAAAAAACAAAAAAAACAAAAAAAACCCCCAAAAAACAAAAAAAACCAAAAAAACCTGAATAAGATATTTTATATCCATCTTTCCATGTAGTTTCACTGTACATAGTTTTGCTTATGACTTAGAATATTGCGGTATTTGTTTGAAAACTAAAAGCTGCTGAGCAGGTGAATCATAACCAACCCAGATGCACTTCCACAGGTCTAAGCAGATCACAGGCAAATGGTTGAGTCAGGAATCTGTGACTAAAATGCTTATCAGATTCTAAAAAGACTGCAAGGCAATGCTCCAAAAGCAGCTCCTGGATCTCAGTTAAAGAAGCTTCTACAGAGATGTTAGCAAATCATCTTAAATTCTGAATGTCAAAAATTTATAAACAACCATCCTGATGATGGCCCATGTAGCATCAGCAGGTTTTCAAAAGATGTATGTCTTCAGGTGGTAGATAGAGCTGAATCTTTTATTGAGGAATAAACTGCACAGCACTTAAGGATAGGGGATAGAAATACTGATATTGTAGGGAGTAAGTTCCAAGGGTGAATGCCTATGAATACCTATGAATGCAAGGAATCTGTAAAGCAAAATATCTCCCTCTAAATTAGTTGTCCATGCAAATGAAAATTAACAATTTATATTTCTCATTGACAGGAGTTCCAAAGAATATCCCCCACAAAAAAAACAAACGAAAACAAACCACACCAAAAAACAAAAAAAAAAAAAAAAAAAACCAAACCAAACCAAACCAAAAAAAAGCAGAAACATTTATGAAACCTCCAGATTTCATAGTGAGCATTCTCTTTGTGCTATGACACTTATGACACTTGACCTACTGTACATGGGTACAATGGAGAATAACTCTAATTTTGAATATTCATTATATCTTTTTTAAAAAAAAAAAAAAAAAACAAACTAGCACAACGTTTTAGTGTCACACAGCAAAGAAAGCTATTCATGGGCCAAAACCCAGTCACTAAGGTTTACCCTAGACTGATGATTATACATCAAAATGTCAAAAGATATGTATTTACCAGGTTTGATGAAGAAAATCTGACAAATACTATTTAAGATAAGTGGTGTTTTTTCCTAATTGTTTTCAAATGAATGAAGGGTGACCTAATGCCCTGCTACTTTGGTGGAGCACTAAATGGCATCAAAAACTCTTATTTACACAATGTATTGGTGCACATTCTAAAAGGAGACTTAAATCAGGCATGTTCATTTATAAATGTATCTTAGGTATACGTAGTTGGAATTACAAGAGAAAATGGAATAAAATAACTCAGATGAACCAATCACTATTTACATTTCTTTGTTGTCTTTTCTCAGTTTGATATGTCATCTCAGTCACCTCCATTTTCTTGTCACTGATGTGATTTTTAAAACTGTAAATGTTTCCGCTAGCATCAAATTTAATGAGATGAATCATTTGCTCGAGGTGGATCACATAGCAAAGATTGTTAAAATCTTCCAGGGTACAGTAATTTATGCAGGTATTCTACCAATAAAACCCCCCACATATCTGAAGTTTTTGTGTGAAAAAGAAGTTACCCATACATATCTAAAGTCATATTTAAAGTCCCTGGTTTCTTTCATCAACATTAAAGTTTTGTGGTGTGAAACAGTAGGTCTCCATTAGTGCAAAGATGCACGGAAAGAGATTAAGGAGAAGAGGATTTATCTATTATTTTCTATTATCTAATATTTATTTATTTATTTTTGGGTTCCTCATAATCTCTGAAACTAGGAGTCTTCTAGAAGAGGGAACTCTGTTACTGTGCCCAAGTTTACCATCCATGCTGTGACCCTATTCACAGACATCCATGTGCATGCACACAAATCCAGCAATACCTGAGCAAGTTTGGGTACTTGAGGAGATAAGTCATGGCAACAAGAAATTCTCTGTATTCCTTCACTGAAAGGGTGGCCAAGAATTGGAACAGGCTGGCCTGAGATGCTGGAAGCGCTCAAAAAATGTGTGGATGTGGCAATTAGGGACACAGTTTAGTGGTGGACCTGGCAGAGTTAGGTTAATGGTTGGGCTGGGTGATCTCAGAAGTCTCTTCCAGCCTTAACAATTCTGTGATTACTGCTAACTGAAGGAAAGTTGGAGCACTCAAAACTGGCTTTATTTCTTCACAGTATTATGCAATTGCTTGGTCTTGGGAAAAAATAAAACTAGCAGTGACCACATAACACACCAAGTTTTCTTTCCCTACACAACAGTTCAGCTGCATGGTTCACAACCTCATGGTGTTAAAACATACCCCCTGCACACTCCACACCACCCCTGCTGATTATAGTTGCAATTTTTTAGACATTCTGATTCATAGGTTTAAGGCTGAAAAATGTGGATTCAACAAAAAGCTAAACTAAATTACGAACAGATTTTTTAACAGATCTGAGAATTTTCAATAAGCTTTGAACAAATCAGTCGTTTAACTTTGTGCAGCTCTGGTTAATGATTCCTAGAAGAGTCAGAATAAGAAGTAGAAAAATCAACTTATTAAAAGATAGACTTTTATGCAGTAGTCTGAATTCAGAAAAAAGTACTAGAGGTGCTAACAGGCAATTCTTTTTATGAGGCATCCAGTTGAATTTTTCATGCCGAAGAAGATTAGGTGACTCTTAGTATTTTGTTCCTCCAAGCTGGGGTCTACTCCAGAGATCTGAACTTTGTACTTTCAGATTTTGGCCCTAGGACAGAACTCATTTGTTCAATGAACTGGAAGACAAAATAGCACAGGACTACATCAGGTACAATGGGACTCTGAAAAATCTGAATTAAGTAAAATCAGAAACTATATTGTAAGGATGCTTGCCTTCCACCAGAAGTGTTAATTGCCAAGACTATCAGTCTTTTGTAATAATTAAGTAGTATTAAAGTTCTCTCTCACGGGAAATTGTACAGCTTTTATTATGTAGTTCAGCATGAAAGTTGCTGTTCACCACATCATCTGTCCCAGAGCAAGGGATATTGAGAGCAGAGTGGAACATAATGCTACATGGGGCACAAAGTTATGTCAATGGGTGGGTGAATACCAGCACTGTGGTATTCACCCATCTCTCATTTACTGCTCCATTTGGGAAGCAGAGTTGGTCCAACCATCACTATGAAAAATAATAAAGAACGCAAAACTGTCCCTCGTGTTCTACCTTCAGTTCAATCTCCCCCTTCCACCTGAGAAGGTCCAGCAGGAGCCCAGAGGAGAGGCTCTTGCAGGGCATTACAAGGCAGGATGGCACCCAGGCTGCTGGCACTGAAAGAAATGAAGCCAGAACTGAAGCCTAGCAAATGCAACCAAAAAAAAATCCCATTCATTTAAACGAGACTTGGATCTGTCTCCTGGCAACTGGTGTGTCAGACACTCAGCTGAAAACCCACTGGCAAAGTCGGGCTGTGGTTCACAGCCATGCTTCTCTCAGGTGGCTCTGGAGGACACCACACCCATTCCAATGGCACTGGGGAGGGGACAGGACACCCCTGAATATCAACATCAACATTTTCTTCCTCTGAGACTGTAAACTAAAACCCATCACAGCTGTAACTTTGACTTTGAGACAGAGGTAGTACATCCATGTGCAGAGGATGAGCTTTCTGTCCCTTTTGCTCACTGTTAGGAGATGGAACACAACCATCTTTGACATGGAAGGTCAAAAGTGCACCTTGGGTTTGCTCCCAGTAATGAAGGCTGTGCTCTTGAAAGTAGTAATGTAAAATCACTTAATTAATAGCTGGACCAAATATAATCTGTGGAAAGTATTTCTGACAGATGGTTTTCATTCTCTTTGCAAAGCCCAGTGTTTTCAGCTGTCTTTTGCAGTTCATACCTTACTAGGCACAAAATCATTGAGATTTTGTCCAATTAGTCCTTTTTCTCTTTTAAAATATTTGGTATGACTCTAGCCCACATATATGCACCTCCTACATATGCAAATGATTCATAGGCTTTTTAAAAAAAATGTTCTTCTATAAATGCAAACATTTGTGTTCTATCACTGTATTTTGTTTGTGGACAATGAAAAGAGAATTTAAAATATAACAGAGAATGCCATTAGAATGTGCTCAGTTGTGTGATCATTTGGCAAAATGGACAAATGTCTCCTAAAGAGTATGTTGAGGTTCCCCAAACAAATTTTACTGGTAACATAAGGCAGGTTGGAGTAAATTCCAGCCATGAAACTCTAGTTCATTAATTTTCTACACCAACTGTCTCTTGCTAATTCCACTCACATAATAAACAGCCTAATAAAAATATACTTTCCTTCTTGGTCTCCATCTGAGAATATTTATAGATGCTGTGTAATATTGACAGGGATCTGGTCATTTTTTGTGTGTGTGTGTTTTAGCAGAAATTTGAAAGGAGGTTTATACTTGTATCAAAATACAGGAGTGATATTATGCTTTGTGATTCTAAGGTGATGTAATTTGTCTACTGTTGTTTCTGCCAACTGGTGACCAGACACTAGAGCTGACTTAACCAGTAAGCAGAGTCTACCATCTGGTGGCTGGAGTTGCTGTGTGTACATCCTACACATTCCTGCATCGAGATTCCAGTGGGACCTTTGTCACTAGACAGCACTTTTCTCCCATAAGGGGAGTCATGAAGCACCTTCAACCTGATAATCTTGTCTCCCTTAGAGATTTTTCTTTTTACTGTAATTTATATCTCTGTCCACAGCAGATTTTCCAAAAATGCTGGATGAACTTCTTCATCACTATCTTTTCCATGGGTTCTGATTGATTCCTTTGTGCATAAAAAAATAGTCCTGTTGTAACATTTGATGTCAATTGATCAGCAAATTAAATTTTATGAAGTTGTAACGTCAGCCTAATCTGACAACTTTCTGTCTCCTTTCATTGCTGCTCACTATCTCTGCTATACAAGGACTCATTCCCAGGATCTAATACATCACTACAGGAATTGCCACTGAAATTATTCACTGAATAATTTTGGGTGAATCACCATTACTGGCCACAACAAATGCCAAAATATTATATTTTAAACCCACACATAACCAAATCAGCAGGGATATTTATGTATATCATTGATAGATACACTGAGGGATAATCAAAGTTAAAAACAATAAACCAAACTTGTTCTTAGTGATTAATCAATTGTATTCCTCGCTCATGGGATGACAGAGTGATTGGCAAGGGCTGTATGATATGAGTCAGTGTAAGAGCTGAGATCTCATTTATCTTTTCAGATACGCTTTAATACAAGAACAACAGAAAGCTGAAGCTATCTCCACGTTAGGTAGAGGGCTGAAATGTCTGCAAATAATTTAAACCATATTAGCGTATGATAATGTTGACAGTAACAAGATAGGAATGACTGAAACAATCTAAACACTGAGGCAGTAAAGTGGCTTTTAAGTACCTAAACAAAAGATCACTGCCAAGCAAAAGACATCCAAAAAGCAGAAAAATGCGTGATGTTCAAAAAAGATATAAAGGATGACTTCATCACAAGTTCCTATTGTGCCTCTCGGTGCATGGGCTCGTGTTTTGCATATCCTCTTTTCTCTGCAATGACTGCACCCGATTAGTCTCTTCAACACACAGTCTAACAATAGGAAATGCTATCCACAAATGGGTTATTTCACACAATAAAAGAAATTCTTACTGAACTATCTTCTGAAAATGATGTACAAAAGGCTGTTAAACAACATGCATCTGGCAAGTCAAATGGTTCAGATGGCACACAAATAAATCCACATACTATTGCTGATTTCCAACTATTAAGACATCTGCTGAAAATCCTCCAGTTAATAGGAGCACAAAATAGCTTCTTCCAGACTTGCCTATTTCCCTTATCTGTCACGTATCCGTGGAAGGAGCAGGGATCAATCACTGTCTGTAAAAACCAACTTGGTAGTGATTTCCCAGCCACAGTGGGCAAAGGCATCACTCATCTGGTGCTGTTCATTGGGACATTTTTCCCCCCTGGTTCACGTCCTATTGCTTTCCAGGGTCAGATAAGCCAAACCAAAATGTGCTAACTGGGATTCTTAAGAAATCCATTGCGAGCCAAAGAGGCAAATTCTCTTACAGGGCTTTAACTAGATGGAGTTCTGCTTAGGTCAGGCGTAAAAAAACCAAGAGAAAAAGACAGGAGCATGTGAGTGCACAAGTGGAAGAGCAGAAATCCCTCGGCATCAATGCCAGATCCTACTGCCTTAAGATTCATATCATCATTCCATGGTTAATGCCTGACTATGATATTTTGACAAGGAGAGGATCTAGACACCGAGGTGTAATGAAACTGATTAAAGCAATAACAAAGTCTTACAAAGCAGCATGCAGAAACTACAACTGAAAACTACTGTCATACACTAAGTAAGAGTCATTTAAGGACACAGACATTAGCAACAAAATGCTATTCATGCAAATACAGTCAAAAAATGAAGAGATCCCCCCATGTGCAAGTGCCAGCCTTAATTCCTGCAGACCCTCAGTATAGTTTTGGTGATAGGAAGGACCCGTGGTCCATTTAAAAATTAGTAGGGTGTCTCAGTTCACAGAGGGACACAGTATTCAGAATATTTTTTGTCCTACAGAAAGCAGAAAGGAAATCGCAGGATAGATATTCTACCTTGTCTTTCTGACAAGCTCTAAGAATACTGCAAATGGATATTTTTATTTTTTTAAGCTATACAAACAATACTCAGCACTGAGTTCAAGACAACAGTTTGCACATTTATCAGAGTTGTTACATTCCTACATCTATCTCCAAAGGGACTTTTGGACACTATATGGTGTTTTTCCTGACTTATAGCCCTAAAACTGTTTGAATATCAAACTGCTGTCACTAATCAGAGGAGTAACATGGTCACAGAGTCTGTGCTCAGACCAGGTACCAGACAGCTTCATTTTTATATACTTTCCAAAGAATAAGAACTATCACAGTGAGCATAAATGAACTTCATTTAACTCAGCAGACAGAGATATCATAAGATGCTTACAGTCCCTTTGTTATAAGCATTTGCATAATTTCACTGGGATAACTGGCAAACATGTACATTTTTTTTTCTCCAGAACCGTTTAACACTTCTCAGCCTACCTATATTTATTTTACTGGGGAAGGACATAAAGCAGGTGTGGGCACAAACAAGAAAAAAAAAAAAAAAAAAAAAAAAAAGATAGATTCTACATATTTTCCTCAGGGAACAGAAAAAGCAAAGACAATTCCAGTCAGCTTGGGTTGGCAACAAAATGCATTGTCCAAAAACATCCAGGTGCTCAGGAATGGCAAGGAACAGCCATGTGTCTGAGTCCAGCTTCATTAGAAGCTCCTGCTGCCTCAGATCCCTGAAGGAAGCACAACTAAGCAAGGATGACTAATGATAATTTTGAATTTTCCCTCTGAACTTCATTCTTTTCATTAGGCTTAGCATAGCAAAGATATTTTTAAGGCTGAGATTTGTATCACAGCTTGCAATAGATTATCTGACAAGACAGTTGAACACTATAAAAACATGAGGAGCAGTAGATGTAAAGGTGGGGGAAAGACAGCAGAAAGAAAGAATCAAAAGCAGAGAGAACAAAAGAAAGATTCACTGAATCATTTAAACCTTACAGTCAAGCAAGAAAGCATGGTTACCATCAATAAATTCCTGATAAAGCAGTTGGAGATGAATTAAGGAAGGTTCAAAGCAAGATTAGCAAAGGATTTTACATTAACTTTGTGTTTAAAGAATTCAGGGTGTTGAGAAAGAAAAAGTATAGAGACCATGGTAGAACCAGTGGTACCTTTTAAGATGTTGTAGTTTGTGATGAGATGTGGCTGTGCCTCTACACTTTTCTCATCCTATTGTACTGGCCATCATTGTTTATCCCCTCATTCCCATGCCAGATTTGTTTTTTGCACCATTATCACAAATTTGTTAGTGCTACAGACTCTCCTAGGCCTCCCACAACTGGGACAGAGGCTGGGACCTGCATCATCTTTTGTGTCAAGAGTGAGAGAGCAGAGAGAAGAGCAATGAGAGGAAATAACTTTTTCTCCCCTCCCTTCCCCCTTTCCCATATGAAGATGATGACTCATTATGACAGAAGTGTAATAAACGTCTAAAAAGGCAACCACAAAACATGTATTTTTTTTCTGACAGGCACAGATACATAAAAAACCCAAAAAAACCCCTCACACATTCAATGATATAGGATTAAATTATCCATTGCCAGCTTTTGGGGCACTATTTAAACATTACATCCTACAATGAAGCTCAGCTCTAAACTGCTGTATCTGATTTATAGAGGTAAACAGCACAAACTCAAAGAGTAGCAGCACTGTAATGTCTTTATGTTGCAGCAGGGCTATCAGTTAAAAATAAAAAAAGACTTTTTTCTTCTCTTACTCTGACTCAAAACTACACCAACCCTGGTGAAACAGAAACTACTCCAAGCTTTCTCCTTGGGAGAAACTTTTTGCCCTCTTCTTTAGATTTTTTGGTGAGCAGCACCATGTTCCTCATGATCTGGTGACTCAGCTGCAAGGACCAGGAATTACACGAGGAATTTTCCAGCTCTGGAGGGTGAGGGATGGAGGCCCCAACTCTGCTGTGCTGGGGAGAGGCTGCCCCCTGCACCCCACTGCTCCTGGTTCTGCAGGCAAGGTTAAGCACATGTAAATTGAAAACTGCAAGCTATTTTTGTATAAAGTTGGTATTACTAATTTGCTAACTATGACAATTTCACACAGAAACCCTTTTGTTGGAAACTGAGTTTCTCATGTAATAATTAGCTGTGGAATATTACCCCAAACAGGTGTCTGTAGCCTGTCAAAGTCAGAACAGGTGATTTAGAATTAGCGTATTAAAAGAACTGTGAATTAGCGAAGCAAAAACGTGTTAATTTCTTGTTCCATCTGTTAATATGAATTCACTGCCAAATATTTTACTTTGTAGAACTGTGCTGGGATTGGCAAGAACATACACTATAAAAAAAAAGTTTAAAGGCCTGAATGTTTAAAAATCATGACATACGTTACTGCAAAAATAACTTCTACATTTGAGCAAGGTTTTTCTTTTGTATCTTTTAAAACTTCATAGTGAAGAATACCACATAATCCATAAAATTAAGCTAAAAGCTCTCTCACACACATACAAAAAAAAAATAATTTTAAGGCTTTCAAAACCGAGTTGGAATGCAGTGTCACGAGAAAATGCAGGAAAAATATTATGAATTGGCTTAAATAAAAACTACAACCAATGTCTTTATTCTGCCTTGAAAGTATTCAAATACTCAAGATCTTTGAAATGCAGATTTCTAGGCACAATACTGGTATCTACCTGTAAAGCTCAGTCCTATCTGTGCAATAACACAGTGCCATATCTCAAGGTCCTTTGTGACAATGAATGTCAATAACCCCCCAAACTCCTATTTTACACTTCTGATTCTTCACAGTAGTATTTAAAGCAGTATGGATCCTATGTATTTTTATTCTAATCCCACCTTTGTCTTCCTTACCCTTCTCCCTGGAAGCTGGCATACTCCTGAGCTGAAGGAGAATCTGGAATATGTCTGGGTGGTCAGTATTGCAAAATGTGGCTTTAAAGACTGCTTTTAATGACCCTATAGTTGGCATTTTCTACTAGCAAAACCAATGTTTTCATGGCACTACTGTCTCTCTCTCAAAAAAAAAAAAAAAAAAAAAGGGTATATTTTTAAAGCATTTAAAATATAATTGCCCAGCAATGTATTATATATATCCATCAACTATTAATGAACATCAGGTATAAATGTCCAACTCCTAATATATATGACTAATGAAAGCAATATATTTCCTAGTGTCTTTCCCTACTTTTCTGAGCTTTGCAGAGAAATGCTCAGTAATGTGTTTGCTCCCTGCTGCACCTTGGTGCTTCTCCTACCCTGTTCCCTGCCCCCTTTGGAGCCTGATTTCAACAGCTGATTTCTTCTGTCGGTCACTACTTACCCTGTCCTGGAGAAAATCTTGCAAGAATTCACTCACAAACATCAAGGTTATGGCTGCAGCCCATATGTTTATGATATTCAACTGCTTAAATTCAATAATTTGCCCTTAGCCCTTTATATTTTCAGGAAGGTGGCAAGGTGCAGAAGCTCAGAGGAAGGTCACACATTGATGAAGGAGAAAGCCAAAGATGTGGAGATGTAAAGAAAACTCTCAATGACCTTCCTCTTGGTCCATTGCTCATCAAAAATAAGTTATTAAGCTAACTATGATCACATATCAGTCTCTGTTGTGCCAAGATTTTTCAAGGTAAGAGGCAGCCAGCAATTTTAGGGCTAGCCTTCAGGGATATAAATCAATTTGCATTAAAATTGTCTTAAGAGACAAATAGTGACTTTGTGGCTGCCCCAGCCCAGGAAGAGTCCAGGGCTAGGTTGGATGGGGCTTGGAACAACCTGACCTACTGGAAGGTGTCCTTTCCCATGGCAGAAGGTGAAATTGGATGAATTTTAAGCTCCCTTCCAACCCAAGACATTTCAGGATTCTATGAGTCTATGATTTAAGTATTTCCTTTCCCCATCCATCCCCTCATTACACATCCTGATACAACAAATGAAGAGATTTGTGGCTGTTTTCCTCCAACTTTCACACAGGACATCACCCTGCCCCCAGGCTTGTTTTTACTTTAACATCTTTCCTCAAATTGTATTTTCTAGCACGGGGAAATCACAGAGAAACCCATATTGCCACTTGGATTACAGGAGAGTGGAAAGATGCTCACCCAATTACTGCAAAGCATTCCAAGCAAAGCTTAGAGATGCACAGCAGGTTCTTAACTGCAAATGATATGATAGGTAGTTTCTCCTCCCTAGTTTTCTGCCACATCCAAGAGATTAATACTTACATGAATCATCTGTAATGACTAGCATAATTTAGGGAAGTGAATGAGATTTTCTGCATTATTTATATTATGAACTCACAAGAATATGAATGGTGGCTTATGTAAATTCAAACCATGTTTACAGTAGCAAAGTGCAGGGAAAGACCAGCAAGGGTTAAGCTGATATTTCCAGAGTTGGAGCTCTTTGTATCAACACTCTATTGCTTATTGCTTTAGTGCTGAGTGATGTGAGTTACAGCCTATGAAGTACATATGGGCAACTTTTATTGTTTTCCACATTTGAATGGAAAAATAATTATGTCGCTCACATCTTTCACATGCTTAAAGTAAATGCATCAAATTCTTTCTCAGGGTGTGGGCCTGAATTCTTATATTTAAAAAAAAAAAAAAAAAAAGAAGGCTGCCAAAGTTTTGACCTTCATGTAATAAAGATTTTTTTTTTTATTCTCTCTTTCTTTTATTTTTTTTTTTTTTTTATCTTTTTTTTAATGCTTGATAATTCAACCTAAATGTCAGCTTTGGCTTTAAAATAGAACACATCTATTTGCTCATAATATTTAAGAAATACAATGTCATTATACTGTTATCAGTGGTAAAACATGTCTAATCTTGATATAGCATCACCTTTAACAAATGCTTGTGGGAAAAAACTAGCGAATGCATAAAACATTTTATGTAGTTTTAAAATATACAATACATTAAAGTTTTAGTTGACTTATCTGAAAAGACATATTTTTGGCACATAAATAAAAAAAGGCAAGGGAAGAACTTGTCAGAAGGCAAATAAAGTATGTAAATTAAATCAAAGGTAAGGCAGCTACACTTTTTGTATAAATAACTGTGTTAACAGATTTTTATGCATATTACAATATATTCAGATGTATTACTTCTGCAAAAACAAATTCATTGCTTCTCTCCAAAAAACAGATTAAAACAATTTATTTTATAAAATTTGGATGGATAGGATAAGAAATGTAATAGCTATCTATGGAAAATAAATATAAAAATTATTCAAGCTCCATCTACTTTATGTTAGTAATGAGATGCACTTCATTCAAATTCCTTTCAATTGAAACAGTGCTGAGAAAGCAGGAACATGATTCTGTAGGAAATGATTTCTAATCTTCATGATAACATACCAATATAATACAATTATTTACAATTGACTAAGAGTTAATTCCAATAGTATAACATCTTTCTTGCAAAAATGTCAGCTTTTATTGATGAAACAAACTAAGAATAAAACATTTTTACTTGTAGTCTAACTGTGTTGTTTTTCATTCTGTTAACCAAAACAACACAGCAATACTGTAAACAAAAAAATAGCATCAAACTGGCTGTGTTTGCATGATTTTATCAAGAATCAAAAGCAGTAGAGGGAAGGGCTTTGAGATTTTTAAAGACTTAAAAATAGTTTGAGAAAATCAATTACTTTTTGTTTTGGTTGTTTATTTGGGGGATTATATATATATATATATTTTATTTTTCTTTAAGGTAATGAACGTTAATTCAGTCAGAAGACACCACTGTGTCAATTGGCAAAGATCAGGTACCTTTATAAAAATAACTGCAATCATGTTGCAACATTCATATTTTTAAATGCCCAACTGTCATGGTGGGTCTTTTAGTTGTTTTGGAAAATTAATGTAAACAGCACTTAAATAAATAGTTAACATTTAATCTTCTCCCTGTATACTGAATCTGTGATGTACATGGCAGGATTATTTTCACTGAAGTCTGAATGTTATTTTACTCTCAGCAATTCTCTTGCCTCAGAACACTTCAGTAATTTATCCTAATATTATTACAAAGAAGGAAATATGGTTTAACTACTCCTCTGTTTAACATTCTGGGGACAATGTTGAACATTGTCAAACACTCCTTAAGTTATCAAAAATAAAATAATTTCTATTTCTACCCAGGTGGTTGTGTAGCATTTTGAGCTCCTTTGTCACAACCACTGTCACACTGACCCAACTCCACCCCTCACACTGAGCACTTGTTCTGCTCTTATAGCACACCTAAAATGAAGATTCACTAAGGCATCCTGAGAGAAAAATAACCATAGAATGATAAAATGGTTCAGATTGGAAGGGAACTGAAAGATGATCCAGTTCCACCCCCTGCCATAGGAAGGGACACCTTCCACAATCCCGGGCTGCTCCAAGCCACATCCAACTTGGCCTGGAACACTTCTAGGGATCCAGGGCCAGACAGAACTTCTCTGGGCAACTGTGCCAGGGTCTCACTACCCTCAAATTATCTATAAAAATACACCAAATTTAAGATATAAGAAGAGAAATAATCAGTTTTGGTATTATTTGCCACACAGCACATAAGCAAGATGCAGCTGGGCTGAAGACCAGCACTGATGGATACTCCTCTACTGTAAAGCCTAGATTCCATCCCCCTCTTCTGTTGTGCAATTATGCAATTATTTTAACTTTTTTCCAATGTCAAGTCAAGGACACAAACCCAGAAATAACTGAAGCCTGGAACAAAAGAAGCTTTTACATCCAACTTACACGGAGCTGCCCTGCTGAACTCCTTCCACTAATATTTTAAAGCATGAACAAGTATGCCCTTCTAAACAAAATGCAGCAGCTCTGCCTTATCTCCTTGCATGGGCTGTCCCAACAAACTCAAATGCTAACACAATAAAAGGAAACAGGTGGCTGAGAGAAATATCTTATATCGTCCAAAGCAGCTGCCTTGCAAGAAATTCAATCTAGGTGTCCCGAACAAGCTGCCTTTTCATCAAAGAATGCTTGCACCAGAGATGCACAGTATACCTACTTAGAACATATCTCCTATTGTACTTTCTGCCACCAACTGGTTCCCTTTGATTGGCACAATTTTGGCAGGTATTAATATTTGTGTTTTTTAAAAATGACATTTAATTTGTTTACAACAGGTGCTTACTTTCCATTCGCACAGAGGAGCCGTTGTTCCCCAAGGCCCCGGGATATGACTGGAAGTCTCACATTACTGGTTTTCTCCTAGGAGCACAGCAGGAATGATTGAACTGACCTCCCAAGTTTCAGCAATCTGAACTATTTGAAGTGCAGGACGCAGAGCTGCAGTGAGTTGGATGTGTGAGAAAGGATCTGCATAGGTGATGACTGACAGGGCAAACCCCTTGCATGAGCAGAAAAAGGTTTTACCATGAAACTGTGTATTACCACCATAAATCTCTGAATTCTTCAGGACAGAATGGGAAGTGGCACACAGGTACCAAGGATTTCCAACTTTTTTTAATTTAAAAGTTGAAGTCTTTGTGATGAAGAAAAACAATTATCCTGCTTAAACACCATTAAAAATCCATAAGACTGTGATGTCACTCAAATAACTACTTATAATGTTAAACATAAACCAACATGGATTTCCAAACAACCACTCTGCAACGCTCCCAGCCTAGAGCTTAAAAATATTAAATATCTCAAGCCATTTATTTTGGTCCTGAAACATGCAGACTTAACTAAATCTGCCCTAGAAAGCATGGAGAATCATCTTTTAGATATGGATAGATACGCTTCAGACATGGCATCTTTGCATAAATAGCTCTCAACTTTCTTTTTGGCATTATCAATAAAATATTTTTGTTTTCTATTAGACGAGAGAATATATGTGAAACATATCACCACAAATCTAAATATGTTTCTTTGCAAACTTGCAGAGAACTCAGTGTTTAATACGTGAGAGAAAACATGTTTAAAGAGTTTCAAATCCTAAAGTTGCTACTGAATCCATGAGAATTTAAGAAAGGTTAGGAGATGGGTGCTTTTAGTGGAAGTGTTCCCTCAACATGATAGAGCAGCACATGGAAAGGGAAATGGAGGCTGAGGTGGCATAAGGTGGACAGGTATAAAAGAAAGAGCTGAGTACTCTGTCTTCTAAGTCATTAAATTCACTTTTTCTTGTCACTGGTATGATCCCCATCCTGCCCTTATGCATCTGCTGTGATTGACAAAAAGTCTTTTACTCTCCATCCTCTGGGAAGAAGAAGGTGGACAAAGGACTAAGCAGAGATTCTTGGCAACATGCAAGTTATTGACTGACAGTCCAAAAATCTAGCAATTTGTCCATTCAGTCAAGACTTTACACATCAAGAAAAATATAGAAATGGAGCTGGAATAGTGCAGATTTTGTGGATTAAGTTAAATAGCCACACAGTTTGCATTTTGCCATGTTGGGTTTCACCATGCCTTGAACACCCGCCCAAGTCTCATTCTTGTGCTATATATATATTTAAAGAGAAAAATGTAATTGTTATAATAGCAAAATATCTGACTTTTTGAAAATAACTGCTGATCATAGACAGCAGCTCTTAGCTGCAGCTGTTTCCATCATGACACTAATTCCCCATTCATTTGAATGGGGCTTAATGGTGCTGTCATAATAATCTTATTGTGACACCAATGGAAGTTCATGGAGACAATGCAACAATGTTAAGATTAAATAAATTGATGTCCCTACTGTGATATGTTTAGCATCGTATTCTGAAATTTCTTTATTTGGGGAGCTTAATTATATAGAATTTATTAGTCTGACATATTAACCTCATTTTTATGGCTTCCTCAAAAGCCTCCAGATTTAATTAAATAATTCTTGATAGCTGCACAAGCTATTGACTTCTCTTAAATGTATTCATGAGTCTTCTCTGTTCAGCAGAAAATCTAGTGTCAGGTTGTAATGGTAAAGTATTCCTGGCGTGTCATTGTCCTGTTAGAAACCCAGAAGTCCAGCTGGCTGTAGTTTTTGTGTATGTTACATTTTGTGAAACCTTACACTTTACAGATGATTAATGAACCACACTTTAGGCGGCTGTGCAAATGCAAACCCTAGGTTTGTGCAGTAAGACCCAAGAATACAGCAATAGGTGGAAGAGAACTTCTTGAAATTGGAGAAACCATGTCAAATAGAAAAGAAACATGTAGACAGATTTTTGGAACTGACCACAGTACACATTATAAAAAGATACAGATCAGCAACTCAAAACTTTAGACTACAGAATTAATGAGTATTGTTCCCACTGTCAAACATTTAATCCCATTTTGATTTTATTTCACATCTCTGCTCAAGGCTTGCATTGAAAAGCATATTGGATGTTAGCTCAATCTGTGGAAATATCAATTTCATAATCAGGATCTCAATATGGGTGAACTGTGCACTTCACTTCTAAAATTATTAAGTTTCAAAAAATGTAAAGGGAGCAGCGAAGTGTTCCCGAGCCTTGATCCTTTTCTGTAACCACAGGTGCCTGCTCTCCCCAAGGCAGAGGTATCTCACAGTTTTTGACGAGCGCTGTAATATTCCCTGTCAATTTTACATTCTGCTTGGCAGCAGTGGAAACCTGACAGGCATCAGCAGAGTGATTGGCAGTACCATGGCTGATAATGCGAGTCAAAGCAATTGGCAACAGCACCACTATCCCCCTCACAGAGTCCAGAATTTGCTTCTAATCTCACAGGTGACCTTTGACGATACAGGCTGGAAAGTCATGGAAAGGAGATGACTTTTTATGTCCCTTAAAAATTATTACTGGTGTATTTATCTATTTTTCCATGCATTATTAGACATTGAACTAAAGCAGCCCCTGATCTGGGAGACTTCAGCTGCAGTAACAACCCCATTGCCTTGTAGGGGCTGTGTGGGCCTTGGATATAGGAACAGTAACTTTAACATTTTGCCTGATACTTGACTTTGTAGTTACATCTTTGATTTCCCCAGTTGGAAACAAATGGAAGACTTTCTGGAAATTGCTCTGAAGAATAATCAGTTAATGTTCATAGCTGAAAAATTCAAGTATTGTGTGCATTCATCACCTCTTGTTATTTGTCCAGGCTCAGCCCGGCACCTACAATTAGAATCCCATATAATCACAAAATTTTTGAGCTCAGTCATAAGTCTCTCTTTTTCAAAATCACCAAAGCATTTGAAATTTAGTATCAGAACCTCAAGCGGGAGTAAACATTTAAATATTGGAGCAGAAAGGATAGGTAACTTTTGAAGAGGAGCAGGGAAATGGGAACTAATTTGATTTGGAAAAAAAAAAAAAAAGTCACAGAAAGGCTTGGGCTGATCTTCCTTATTTTACCCTCACCATCTACTCCTACCAATCCAGCTGTTCCTCCCAAATAACACCAGCTTTTCTCTTGTACTTGACATAAATACAAAACACACATCTAAATCCATCCCAATTAAAGCACCAATATGATATTTTGTTTTTTTCATGAATACTTTGTGAGCACGTTATAGAAAATGCTGCCAGGGTAGACAGAGATACTTCCATCACCAGGAGGCAGGATTGAATTGAGAGAGATGACAGGACCCAGTAAAACATGCCTTGTGTTGCTGGCCTGCTGTGCCAGCTCTCTGTTGATGTACCTAGAAACCAGAGGTTTTGAGATCAATGTCATCTAATGTCATATTTCAAGCCCCTAAAGCCTTTTGTCCTCACTTTGCTTGTCACCAAACAAGACCCTTGTCTGACATGACAGTAGGTTTGAATAAAGGCATTTATTATTCCAAAATATTCTGATCCCTTCAGCCTGTCCTTTCATCATAAATATCTCCTTGTTGTTTTTTTTTTTTTTTTTTCATATTGCGCTAAAATTAAAACAAGATGAAAACTCCCTGCATTTAATGTAGTCAGGGTTAGTTGTTTCCAAGAAGAATATTTCAATTTTTTTTCCCCAAATGTTCTCTATAAATTGGATTGGGTATGTTTTGCAGCACCTAGGAAAACCAGGAAAAGTGAAGAATATCTTAGTTTGAAGCCTGACCACTGCACATCCTTTACACTTTCCTCCAGACAAGGTTTATACCTCCTAAACTGCTGTGGTGCATGTTGCAATCCACAAAGATTTAAAATTCATCAAACAGACAAAGTGTACATTTAATACTCACATGAGGGAATACAGAATGCCTTTCAATACATCAAACTCCTAAACCTTTTACATCTTTCATTTTTAAGCTACATGGATTTTGATTTGTACAATTTTAAAAATATTCTGAAGCCTAGTCAATCTAACACTAAAAAGCACTGTTGCACAGTAAGAAATCAAGAAATACAATTCAGCAAACCTGCTATAGTTGGTCCCCAGGGAAGTTTTTTTCCAATTCTGTTTGTCATAGCCCAGATCCATCATGTCATGCTAGCCTAACTTACTACTTCTGTCTTTTTCTCTATTTTTTTTTTTTTCTTTTTTTTCTTTTTTTTCCTTTTTTTTTTTTTTTTTTTTTTTGGCACACTCCAACTATTTTCTGTTAAACTAGTGCTGTCACAAGAAAACATATAAAAATGCTCTTTTGCAAACATACTGTTTGGTCTCTACTGAACTCTCCAGAGCCACGGATTTCTCTCACTGTCTTTATCAGGGGTGAATGTTGACAGATCACTGAACCTTACTGTCAGCGGTGACAGGCTTAAAGCTGTTTTGTGCAAGGTGGAGAAAAAACAAAAAAGGTTTCTCTGCCTTGCATCTAGAAGGTCCCTGATTTAACAACAAAGGCTTGTGTTCAAAGATGATTAGCTTAAAGGCATTTCAGAGAGTTTTGATTGTTGCAGCAGTTGGGTGTCTTGCTACTGGGTGAAATATGTATTCCCCTGAGAACAAAGGCGGCAGCAATCCTATTCTGCTGAGATGGCAACTTTAATAATTCCATGTATTTATCAGTATTGTGTCAAGATCTTAAGGATTTTGCCCTTCAGGTGAAGTTGGAGGTAGATGGAATGGACACGGTGCTGAACAGTCCCACTAAGATATACATGGAAAATGACCTGTAAGGCCCTGGGGGAGAGATAGAAAAGATTCCCAAGTATCCAAATGCACATAACATAGATAAATGTCTTTGAGCTTTACAAAAGGAACTCTGAGCTTTCCACATTGGGTTTTAGCCTATGCATAAAGTGATGAGGCCAGGTGGTTTTTCCCCATACAGAGAAGCATTAAAAAAAGTATTAATAATGTAAATTATCCAGCACTGTTTTCACACAGAAGTTAAGCCAGGGAAAAAAAAAAAAAAAAAAGAAAGAATGCAGCTTAAGCACTGAATGCATTGAAAATAATAACATGTCATACCCACTGCTGTGCATTTTATAAAAAAAAAAAAAAAAGACTAAACTTGAAATATAAATAATGGAATTTACTGAAAAAAAAACATAATTGAAGAGATTATTGCAGCTGTATGTATTATGGGTAAAGCTTGACTGAGCACAGATATTTCATGTAAACTCATACATAAAATGAACACCGCTGTACCTCTGGACAAACATTTTCTGTAAGCTCACTCTATGCCCATAGTCAGTGACACCAGGACAGATTTCACTGTCCCACAGTGATAATGACCAACAGGGAGGAACTATTCATTTGGTGAGGATATATCTCTCTCTTCATGCACCATCAGAGAGACGTAGGGGACTTTCAGGAGGAAATGCCTCCTAATTAATGATAGTTCAGAGCCTTATGAAGTGTGAAAGACTGTCTAGAGGAATGTGTAACATAAGCATGATTCTGAAGGGGCAAGCAGAAGAGCAATAAAGCAATAAAAATGTAAGACTAATATGCAGGACAGAGGAGCAGGTAACTGGAGGAATTCTGAGATCAGATTTTAAAGTATTTTTATATCCTAAGGATATCACTTTGAGCAATTATAAGCTCACAACAGGCCTCTGTCAGTGCTTTGAATGCTTCATATTTTAAGGAAAACACACCTTTTCCTTCAGATGGTTACTCCATCAAAACTGGTGAGTTTTTAGCCATGTTTCATTAATCAAATCTAATGATGCTTCAGGAATTGCTATGGATTCAGGGTTATACATGACATTGCAGTGGTTGCATCAACACACTTGCAGGCACTAAGAATTAATTGGAAAATTATTAGAAGTAATTTTCATCTGCATTTATGAGATACACAGTTTCATATTATCAAGGATTTCTTTTAGCATTGGATGCCTATAAAAGAGAATAGCTCAAGTCTTCTAAAATCAACGCGGCAAAATGGCAGAAATATCAGAAAGAAACTTTGCTAATGCTGAAAGCTGCTCAGATAGATTTTCAAACATATCAATACTCTCCTGACATGTTTGTCTTATGATGTGTCAAGTGGCAGAGCTGTGCCACTGGCCATGGCTGCCGAGCAAATACAAATGTGTCCCTTGACTTCTCCTGAGAGCAGCTGTGCCCGCGGAATCTCTGGATCCTGGAACCCCTCAGTGCTTCCAGGAGCACGGCTGGGCTGGGCCATGGGACAGGATGTACAGGCTGGCAGGTCCTCAGTAGGCTCAGCACTTATGAAACCTCTGTGGACCAGACCTCCTCATCTCTGGGATCAGGACCAAAGAGACATTTATATTCATTTCATGAGTGGTTTCATGATGATTAAACCCAGGATGCAGTGATAAACTCCAGAGCAATTATTTGAAGGCAAAAGTATTATTTCCCCCCTTTTCTTTTCTCTTTTCTCTTTCTTTCCTTTCATTTTCTTTCTCCTTTTCTAGCAAATGATTTTAAAAAAGTATGTATGTCTCTTGCTTTCCAAAATTTAACTCCATATTTTCAAACTACTGAAAATAATGGCCCTATGCAGTTCACAATATGTTGTCTACAGGCCTATTTCCCCTCCTAAAGTGGTTCATTATAGAAGTCAAAGTTCTGCACTGAGCCTCTGCAAGAATGACAGAAGGGTGGGATTACAGGAGCAGCTGCAGCCCAGCAGGAGTTTTGATCCACAGAGCACCTGCCCATCCCTGGGCTGTACCAGGGTTCCAGCTGTGGCAATTCTCAGTCCTCTCCTCCTCCTCCCTGTTCCCAGTGCACCTTCACCAACGCCTGGACTACAAATCTGCAATTTTCCCTTGTTGATTCAGAGCTCCCCGAAGGTGATCTGGGATATCAGGGACATCCATGGTCCAGCCAGCAACACATGGGCTGAGCTGAGCAGACGTTGAAACAGACAGAGAGAAATTAATGTCTGGGGTTGGAAAGATCTTAAACACCATTTCTCCAGACCACATCTCAGAGAGACACCCCAAACTATCCAGCAGCCTGGTTTCCAAAGCTGAGGACCCCACCAGCTGAGGACCAACACAGGCTTAGACCTAAGGAGAATCATCTCTGCTCAAACTTAATATTCTACGACTCAGGTGTGCTCGTGGCAGAGAAAAGCTGTACCTAGAGAGGGTGATTTGTGTTTAAACCTGAGCCAGGCTTTTGTCCCTCACTCCATCCCCGATCCTCCTGCAGTGGTGGCACAGATGGGGAGTCTCTTGTGGGATGGGAATCACTGGTGCTCTGCCATCCTGCAGCGCAACTGCTCTGCTTCTATCCAAAGACCTGCAATCTTGTTTTCCTGAAAGCCTTTTCAGATGATATGTGCACATGGCATCTGTTTGCAATGTATATTTGCCATTAGTGTTTTTAAGTGGGAATGGTGGGGTCCGTATGGCACAGAACATAAGGATTGCCGTGGTAATTAGTCATTATTTGGACTAGCAGAATAACCGTTATCAGAGACTCGTAACTCACTCACATCCCAATGCACCCAACATGCATTTTCTTTGTTTCTGCCCTTTATCTAAAGTATTTTTTGCTCTGAAAACACTGTTGATATTTATCATTTGCCTGACACACTAATCTATGCAGGGAAAGAAAGTATAACATTTTTTTGGAAAGTTTTGCTTTCCACATTTTTTGAGGATTACACATTTTGCATTATAAAACAACACCTAGGCATCTCTAAATCAGCATGAGTTAAAGGAAAGCTACAAAAAATAAGACAGGGTAATGCCTCCATAGCAAAGTATATGTAGAAAAAACACAAAACAGATGATTTACCTGCGGCTTCTTTTCTCTGAGACTTGTTTGCTCTGCATATATTCACAGCCTGAGTCTAGTTTCTGAAAGCCAGATTTTTAATTCACAAGATTTTTGATTCTCAATTCTCACAGCAGGTGAGCCAGGTGCGCCCTGGTGGCTTTTGTGCCACTCGGGAAAGAACATTGAAAGCTCAAGTGCAGGAATTCCACACCGAGGAGGGCTGTGATGTGAGCAAATACACTTCAAAGAGGAATGGCCATAGAAATTTCTCTTGATCCTCTGACCACTTGTGCATTTTTAGGAGTTCCCCAGTTCCTGTGAAGCTGAGGAATGGCCATTCCATTGCACATGGCCACTATGCAGTGGAAGATCCAAGGGAGAGCAGCTCCACATCACAACAACCTGGAGATGGAGATGGATAAGCTTGACTGTACCAGACATCTCCATAGCACAACTCACAAACTCAAGAGGAGTCTAGCAAAGCTATCTCAAGCCAGAAGGATGGACACTTTGGTCTTATTCCAACAAAAAGTAAGGCTCAGTACATGTTTTCACAGAAAGTGACCTGGACAAGGAGGTGGGATAAGTACACAAAGTGGGACAGACACCAGAACAAGCACTCTGGTCTTCTTACCTATGACAAGAGGCTTTTTTTGTCCTCTTGAAGGAAATAAACCAGAAAAAAATATCCTGAGCTTCCCCCCGCCATGTCCGTGGGGAGAAAGGATTGGGTCTCAGCACTCACCCTCCTGCACCATGTGGGTGATGGTGCCAGTGCCACCACCAGTGCCAGTGATGGCCATGGCAGGATCTTAGAGAAACACAAGGACTTTCCTTGGAGGCTTTGAAGTCTGAAGATGAGCAAAACAGTGTTTGATGTTGAGTAATTATGCTAAGTGGGCAGGTGGGAGCCAGATGCTAAAGAACAGCTTCAGATGTGAAGGCGCTGGTGCCCCAGTGCTTTGTCTGGACCCCTATGTGGACATCAAATATATTTAAACATTAAAGTAACCCTTAAGAACTGATGCTGAAAGCATGCTAGTGAGAAGCAGAGTATGTTATACTGGTTGCCATATTGGCTTGTCTGGAGCATTTGGATAAAATTTGTACATTTGTATATTTTATGTTGGATTATCATTTCTTACTGTTTCCACATGTTCTTTCATAGGGAAAATAATGCATGATCAAATGGTAAGGCCTATTTTTAAACTGCCTTTATGCAATTGAACTGAAAATATTAGTTTATCTTGTGCTATTCTGTCAAGCAGTATTATACTGATTAAGTTTTTAAAATATTATTGCTGCAGATGGAGTATACATAACCTGCATTTATACTCCATTTCATGTGCCTGCATCTTGAATCTTGACAAACTTTGAGTTTTTGACCATAGCCTCATGAAGGATCAGAATGTCATAACCCCTTTAGTCAATATTTTGAAAGGCTAATTTGAGTGAGTAATTGCATTCCAGTTCAGAAGAATATTAAAATAACTAGTTTATGTGAATACATCCATCCTAATGGAAATATACATTCCAGAAGAGTTGGAAGAATTAGCTTAATATCGTTGCTGTATAAAATTCAATGAGCTTTCAGGCAGGACTGCACAGGCAGACTGAAAACATTTTGGCTCGCTTGGGTTTGCATCCACTGTATCTGCTTCCAATCTCAAATTCCAATAAACGAACAACAAAGAAATCAAAAGGAAACTGTGTGGCTTGCCAGCTTGAACCTTGCTTGAAGAGAAACCAGACAAAACCACACAGTGTGAGGAAACAAATATAAAAACACAGTGTAATATGTTTTCTATTGTTTCTGCCAAAAAAACATCAATTGGTCCAGATCCACACAAAATCTGCCTTCTTCTGCTTAAATGTACCCCACACTCACTGAAGGGCTGGTGAGATTTCGTGCACTTTAAAGTCAACAAGGCCAAGTTGTGGTGCAACCTTCATTTTGTTTCATTAAAAAAAAATTACCACACACAGCCATCTCAGAATGAGAGACGAATTCCTAGACAATTAAAACAACCCCTTGAGCTTGTGTTCAGCTTCCTTTTGCTCTATACAGTGTCTGCTACCCCCATGCATAGTTGGGAAATTAGGCCCTGTCAAAACAAGTAGCTTGAGCAGTATTAATAGTACAACAGCTCAAGAATACATGGAGTAGTGAAATACCAAAGGTTTTTAAACCATTTAAAATGGGTTCTAAGCTGGAAGCACCCACAGTGCAGGAACAAACCAAATGCTTTTGTTGGCTTGACCTTGAGTTGCACATAGAGATGATGAGTAACCTGAAGATACCACGTAGCAGAATATTGGGGTTTTATAAGCTTCTCACGCTTACTTATTTTTAAGACAAAAGTCTCAGGCTTTCACATACACCAAAGAAAAGAGGAATTCTTTGTGACCATCACTGCCCTGTTGAAAGTTAAATATTGTTACAGATGGGAACAGAAGGACTTTTTGCTGCAGGACAGTGATCCTACACTTCACATCTGGAGCACATCACCTACACCCCGATGGGCAGCAGGGACCACGTGCATCAGATGCCATTAGTCAGAAAATGTGTTAGCATAGAGAAATTATGGGAAGTGTACTACATGGTCAGATGTAAGGAAAAGCACCATTTGTAAATTTGTTAGTCAATTAGGCTTTATTTCAAGTGATTGTCCCAAGGCTTCTTGAGGTAGGAGCATTTGCTTTCCTTCATTTCACCTAAGCCTGCTATGATTCAGCAGCTGCAGAGTTCTATAAAGTCTCAATGTTTTGATTCTCAGAACTGTCACTCAGAGCCATCACCTATGCCTTGAACTCTGTTCTGAGCCTAACTAAACAACCACATAACAGCCAACACAGATACAGCCCAAAATAAAGGGAAAAAAACCCAAAAAACAAACCACCTGTGAAAAAATAACTGTGAAAAAAAAACCCCTGTCAAACATTGTTTCGTAAATTTTCTCAACCTGTCATTTATATTATTAATTAAATGAAGAATACAGTGTCACCATTTTGGTTAGCAAATAGCCCTGGTCAAGACAGGTGGCTTACAACATCTCTCTGAGTTTCACCTTTAGGAGGTGTGTTACCTTTTTCATTTCTTACTTGAAAGTTGACCTCTGGAGTTTCCAATGCTTGAAAAAAAATCCCTCACTCTTCAGCAAACAAATCTTGGTATACATAAATAAAAAGACTTTGGGGAAAAAAACCCTCAAATGATTTCTAGTCCATAGTGATTACCATTAGTACTTTGTTCTCCAATCAGTGGGTACATTAAATGGAAAAATGCCACACTGTAACTAGCAGAACAGATCATGGGATGAAATTGATTGGCACCACCTAATTAAACTGAGATAAAATAGGAAATAAATTCATAGAAATCTAAGTCAATTTGCTAAGTGAAAAGACTGAGAAAGAATTGTTGAATAGTTTACTTGTAATGAATAATCTGAGTAACAGTGCAATTTCAGTAAAAATACTGCAGATATTTCAAAGTTACATATTTACTAGAAAGATCTTCAAAAATCTTTTTAAAAAGTAAAATGTCTGCTGAACTTTTCTGACATTTACAAAAGTAATTAATTAATATGATTAAGCAAATTAGACTGAGCCAAAGTCTGACTGATTGTAAAGCATGCTGCAAGAGCCACCTGTTTGCTAGAAAGATTAGATATTATGGTGCTGGCAGCTAGAAAAAAACAGAATTTTGAAAGTTAACATCTATATATACTGATCTTTGAGATCTGTCTTTTCTGACATGCTTCACCAGATTATCTCAGCTTTACCTGAGAGAATAATTGTCCAAAAGGTATTTTTATTTGGAAAAAAGCATTGGTGATTAAGCAAAAAAAAAGAAAACCAACTAGGTCAGTAAGGGTGTTAATGGATGTGGTTCCTAATTGAGTACATCAGCTCCTCTGTATCCAGCTAGCCAGTTCCCAAAGCTCAGGAAAAACCTAGCACTGGCCACTTGCTCTATAGATTTGCTCTCCTTCACCCTGAGGGCAGCAATGAATGTTCCTGCTGCACAGACATAATATCTCAGTTCAGCAGTTAAAAATCAAACTTCTGGTAGGAATAATTGCCACGACTTTTTGTAAAACATGCAGTTGTAGGATACTGATCCCTGGTTATCATTTACAACTTGAAGCAAAACTTGAAAACAGGGCAGAGAGGTACTCTTTTTGGTATTTTATAAGGTTTTATTATTCCTGTTAACATAAGGCCCCAGTCATATCATCTTATCACATCTTAGATCACATCTTATATTATGTATGGAACAAACCCATCATGTCTATTAATAGGACCCTGCAATGAAAGTCTAAGTGGGGAGATATCACATCCAGCTTTAAAAGACTTAGAGGAGATGTTGAACTTGTCTTCACAGTTAAGTGTCAGAAGTCTTGAGAGAACCCAGTTGATATTAAGTCAGGAAGGGCATGAGGGCCGGAGCAGGAGTGTAGACTTTCATGTTTTTAGCACAGGCACAACAGCTCTGGGCATTACCCTGTACCAGCACAGCTTATCAGAGACCTTGAAGTCTGGAGAAGAGGCAGGAAATGGAAGAGAATAATTTTCCAAAAGGCAAAGGATCAGATAAAAGTGTGGAGAAGAGCAGAATCACAGCAGGCCTGAACAACCAGATTTTGAGGACAGCCTCTGGTGAGGACTAGTTACCTAGGACTAGAGCCTAGTTACCAGGAAAGGACAGAAGGGCCATCAGTTCCATGCAGTTGTATCAATCCCACTAATTTTCCCATAGAAATGATGCCCTAGTGCTCACCCTGCACCCTGGAGGTTTAGCTGAGGTTGACACGGAGCCCCGTGTGTTGGGTTACCATCACTGAAATAACACATTGGGCAAGAACCAATTTTGCAAATCACAGTCCTGCTAACAAATGGACGTGTCTGTGAGAAAGAAAATGCTGGATGTAGACATTAGCAAAGCTGATTGCTAGGTATGCTCAATTAGGAGTGTATATATGGACTTTTCTAGGAATAGCTTTAGGCACGCTCAGCCCTGCTGCTTGCACTATATTTCTGTCATACAGATTAACTAAACACAATGTTAGAGATGCAAAAAAACCTGTGATTTGAAAGTTCTGACATAAACAGTCCCTGAAAAAGAAGCAAACAGAGCACACATTGTCTATGCCATTTGTGAGCCAGTGGATCTAATGGTTCACTTACTTTACAACCTGCTTTGGAATAATTTGGCACATCTCTAATTTTAACAAGCTTCAGTGGGATTAGATAAAATGCAGACTTTGTTTACATCAATTAACACTCAAAGAAGTACAAAAGAACTTGTTAACTGCATTTATGAACAAAAAGTAGCAGAGTGAGAGTTTGTCCAAACTAAGTTACTGTTTGACTCGCTCAGATTGGCACAATTGTCTCTGAAAGCCTAAAACCAAAAACCCAAGAACAGAGCTGCATTTTCAAAGAGGCAGATGTGTATTTTTAATTACATCGGCAGATCTAATCAACATTTGTGATAACTGCATTTCCAGGTTTGCCTACATCAGACTCACAGAGATGCCTGCTTCCCTCTACATGCCTTGTACACGATCACTGAGTCAAGTGGAAAACCAAAACCATTGCAGGCAAGCTCACAAATACCTTGCCCACTGCTACATTATTATTCCTATTTCCAATTATTTTGCCTTGCCTGATTTAAGCACATCCTTCTCAGCGTGCTACAGAGCTGGAAAGAAAATGTGGATGACATCAAACCTAGCCCTAACCAATGGATGCATCATATATATGCCTAATAAAAGGTTTTTAAATAGCAATTATATTAATAAAGACACAGAGGAAAAGCAGGTAAAAGTAGGGGTTTAAAAAGTGAGCAAAGGATAAACTTGCATTCTGGAATATACTATTCCATGCAAGTAGTATATAGTATACATTAGCTGAATTCTGCTAAGATTAATTTCTTTTTCATCATAAATATTTTTGCATCACACCATTTCCATTGATCTGTGTGTTCAGACTTCTACACAAGAAACTACACTTTAACACAAGAAACACCTCCAAAGGTTATTTTTGTGACTCTCTCAGGATCAGCCACTTCTAAGAAGCTTCCTTTTCCCTCCTCAGGTGCCACAGACTGCCATCTTTTCCTTCTTTTCCCTATTATTAAATAGCTCATGGATTCATAAAACAATGCTGTCACTAAATCACAATGTTCTCAGTTAACACTTCCTGTGCAGCCAAGAGGCCAGGACACTATATATTTAATTTTTTTTTTTGTTACTCCATCAGCATGCCATTAAAATCAGAAGTGATAAGCAGAGCTGAGCTGCTCCCAGGCACTGTCACCAGTGAGAGCATTGGTTGGCCAGTGCCATGTCCCCTGTCCTGCAATACCACAACTTCTCCCTCCTGACAGGACAAAATTAACTCCTACAACCTAATAACCAGTCCACTCCTGCACTAACAATGGCAAAAGGTGTCTGGAACAGCCTGGTTTGCTCGAGCATTGCAGATCAGAGCTCTGCTGAGCTGCAACAACAAATAGAATCAATTCCTTCAAGAGGCTCTGCATTCCTAGACTTGCCATGGCACACAGCAGAGCGTGACTTAACAAAGCTCAGACAAGCAAGGGAAAGCAAGGAAAGGGTCTTTAATTAATGGAGCCACACTTGCTGTACCACAAACTTCATTCCTTAAGGTAGGCATATTCAGAAAAAAAAAAAGAATTTGGTATTTTCATGGGAATAGAACTAAGAGAATTCAAGAGCAAGAGGAATTGCATACCATCAAATGTAGCTTATACACAGCTTTATTATTTATTTATTAATTCCTTTTTTCTTTTTTTTAAGAGTGAAAGGAATGAAAACTTAAGAAAGCAACAAGTTGAAAAATGTTCCTTTAAGGTGAAAAAACATGAATAATGGTAAGTAAGTAAAAAAAATCCTCAAACTTTTAAGCATAATTACGACATTTCCAGTGTCATGGTTTAAATAAAGTTTTTTGAACACCACATAGAGCAACAAGGACGTTGGGACCTGGAGTTTCTTTTACTACCACCCTATAAGTGGGAGCTGCTGAAACAATGACAGTCCAAGAAAATAGCCATGCACACATTAAATATTCAATAAATTTTGTTCATAGAAGTTACCTGAAATAGCCCATAACTATTAACATAGATACGTAAGGAACAAGTATGCAGCTCTGTCAGAGAAACCCCATTCCAAAGCCCCCTTGAAACAAAACCAGCTCTAAATGCAGAATATCACAGCACATGCAGATTAATTCCTGATAGGTATCCAAACCCTGGACAATCTAATAGCAGCTTAGCATTGATTGCATGCTACACAACAATTCAGGTTTTGTTTTCCATTAGTAAACACCTCAAATTACATGAAAGAGAGAAAAATTTCCCTAGATACAAACATTAAATATTTATCAGCCTTATGTCTGCTCTGTCACCACTCCTCTAAGAAAGTCCATTAATTAAATACTTTAGAAACGATTAAAACACTTCCTTAGAACTTATTGGCACCTGTTAATTCACTGACCCTACGAGGCTATGGCAGTAAATGTCTCATTTGATTGCTTCTCTTACCAATAAATCAACCGCTTAAAGACAAAGGAGACATGATGCAACTCCATGTACACAACACTGCCTCAAAACACAAAAGCCAGTATCTAGAGGCAGAGAAACAGAACATTTATGTAGACAGGGCAGCACAAATAATCTATTTAACCTAATCTTTTAATTACAGGAAACATCTCGTAGCAAGACATACAAGAGCAATGAAATGACCCAGAGCTAGAAATCAAGATGATATATTTGTGCATGTGAAAGTAACACCAGCAGAATTCATAAAAGAAAACCTCCTTGGGCATTATTATCTTTCCATCAGGATACACTGTCATCACATCGAGAACAGGAGAGAAAACGGCTTAAAATATGTTATTAAAATACAAATAAAGGGAAA
This sequence comes from Certhia americana, assembly GCA_018697195.1. Lineage (NCBI taxonomy): Eukaryota > Metazoa > Chordata > Aves > Passeriformes > Certhiidae > Certhia > Certhia americana. Next base: position 3,167,618 of record CM031863.1, read on the forward strand.
GGGAAAAGAAAACAAGAGCAGAGAAAGGTAAAATTAGAGGAGGGGGGAATGCAGGTGAAAAGAAATCTCTGTTTGAATTATAAAAAAGGAATATCTTAGGATTGGGGAGAGAAAAGAAATAAGGGACAGACCCCAATAGCTTGGCATAGCACAGCACCTACTCCACTGCAGAAGCTGCAGCGATTTTGGTGTCATTATCTACTCAGTAAAAAACTATTCAGCAGAGAGGGGGGTTCAAATCTGGCCCTGCTTGGGCAGTATGCAAATCTTCTCCCACTCCTCTGCAAGCTTTTAAGGATAGCTGGCAGAGAGTCCCCTGAAGAGTCCTGGCAATGCCACAGTCTGCAGTGGGAAACGAGCATCTTGCAAAGAACCCCTGAGATCCTCCTACCCCCTCAAATCTGCGCGAGAGGAGAAGTGTTGCCTGCAAGGGGGAGCGAGACGGAGCGTGTGTGCAGGAGAGGGAGAGAAAATAGTGCTGGTAATTATAAAAGAGTCCTGAAATGCCAGGAGATGGAGGGAACAACTGATCCTAAACAAAAATAATGACAATAAATTGCGCACTCCTCGCTGCATGTAATGTTTTTCTCCTTTCCCCCATTTGTGGTGTTTTGACCCTTCGTTCGGATCCTTTACCTTGCTGCATCGAAGTTATTATGGAATATTTGAAAAAATTGGCTTCTCTTTCTTTGATCTCTACTACTGGATTACATTCTTCCTACTCCCTGCACACAGTTCTTCACTCCCACATTCATTTTCCCCATTTCTTTGTTTACATTCAATTTTACCATATTTCTTCACACTTTTCTACATGGGTAAAGCCTGTGTTATGTTCCAACACACATTACTCTCTCTGTCTTTCCTTACTTTGCACTTTTTAACTGATCATGTAGAATATTTGTTTCCAGAACGACAACCAAAAAAATAAAAATTAAAAAAAAAAAAAAAAAAAAAAAAAAAAAAAA